>JACXGI010000050.1:115779-181651 GCA_016801175.1 Esox masquinongy | reverse complement strand
TAGTATCTGGTTTAAGGACCATGGTATCCCTGTTCTTAATTGGCCAGCAAACTCGCCTGACATTAACCCTATAGAAAATCTATGGGGTACTGTGAAGAGGAAGATGCGATATGCCAGACCCAACAATGCAGAAGAGCTGAAGGCCACTATCAGAGCAACTTGGGCTCTCATAACACCTGAGCAGTGCCACAGACTGATCGACTCCATGCCACGCCGCATTGCTGCAGTAATTCAGGCAAAAGGAGCCACAACTAAGTATTGAGTGCTGTACATGCTCATACTTTTCATGTTCATACTTTTCAGTTGGCCAACATTTCTAAAAATCCTTTTTTTGTATTGGTCTTAAGTAATATTCTAATTTTCTGGGATACTGAATTTGGGGTTTTCATTAGTTGTCAGTTATAATCATCAACATTAAAAGAAATAAACACTTGAAATATATCTGTCTGTGTGGAATGAATGTATACATTATACAAGTTTCACTTTTTGAATGGAATTACTGAAATAAATCAACTTTTTGATGATATTGTAATTTTATGACCAGCACCTGTATAAAGCATGATATCGAAATAGCATTCATAGTAGACTTAAAATATACTCCTAATTTCTTTCAAATATATTAGTTATTTGAAATTAAATACATCATTTTAAAGGTACTAAAATGCTATTTGCAATGATGAATTGTTTGACCTGAACACAATCAATTAAGGAAGGTGGTTGGCAGGCATAGATTGGTTTTATGAAGAACAACCTAAAATGATCCATCCAAACGTCACAAGCAACCAGTCTAGCTCAAGGGGAAAGCTGATATTTCTTTTGTGTATGTCTATGAGGAGGTCCTTCAGAAATTATTTTGGCCCCACCAGGGTGTTAAAAATAATAAGAAATAGTCTAGAGCATTACAAACTAATTAAAACAGATACATTTCATATTGTAGATCCTTCAGAGTAGCAACCCTTTGCTTTGATGACAGCTTTGCCATTATTGCATTCTTTCAACCAGCTTCATGGGGTAGTCACCAGGAATGCATTTAAATTACTAGGTGTACCTTTTGAATTTTGGGTCAAGTACGTGTCATTTTCTAGGTCACAGAACCTAACTTTAGATGACCCTAAAATTACTACCCTAAATGGTCCTTTTATATAACTTGTTACTACTTACAAATATCTTGGGATCTGGATTGATGAAAATCTGTCTTTTAAAAACCTTGTTAGTGAGTTGAAGAAAAAGGTAAAGATTAAAATTGGTTTATATTATAAGAATATATAATGTATAAAAATATACTGTGCAAGCAACTTCAGGAGAAATGGGCAGGAGTAAAGACCTGAGCAACTTTGACAAGGGCCAAATTGTCATGGCCAGACAACTGGGTCAGAGCATCTATGAAATGACAAGACTTGTGGGGTGCTCCCAGTCAGCAGTGGTGAGTAACGACAGTGGTCTGAGGAGGGACAAACCATAAACCGGCAAGGCTCATCGATGCATGTTACGCATGCAGGTACCCTGTATGTGCGTTTGTGTTTTTCCCCTCCTGCCATTTCCCCAGGTGTCTCTTATGTTCCTGATTGTGCTCGTTGGTGTTTCCCACCTGGCAGTCATGAGTGCAGCGCCTGAC
Organism: Esox masquinongy; assembly: GCA_016801175.1. Classification (NCBI taxonomy): domain Eukaryota; kingdom Metazoa; phylum Chordata; class Actinopteri; order Esociformes; family Esocidae; genus Esox; species Esox masquinongy. The sequence continues at coordinate 180,036 of JACXGI010000050.1, read as the reverse complement.
TGCTGAGGTGGACCAATCGGTGGACATCCCTCCTAATTGCACCACCTGTTCCTTTTTCCATTACCCAATTGCATCACACATCCCTGGTTTAAAAACCCAGTCAGTTGGTTCTCCCAGAGAGACTCTTTTGATTTACCCCCCATGGACATGGACACTCTTGAGATACATACCTTTTTTTGATAGACAGACACTTTGTTCATACATACATCACTTAGTTTATCATTACATCTCACTTTGTCCTGTTTCATGTGAGTATGTATTGCTGTGGTGTTTTGTTTGGTGTTGTCTAGTCAATTGTTTGCTGTGTGCTGTTTAGTCCTTGTCCAACCTGTGTGTTTTTGTTTGTCCTTGTGTCCCTGGGAAAAGGGTTTTTTTAGCAAGTCGCCCTTGGGCATACACAACCCGTAGGAAAACTTTGTCTAAAAACACTAGTTAGAACTGAGTGGACCACCCACTGTATTTTTGTATTGGTTAGTAGTCAGCTAAGCGGCTCTTGAGGCAGGCAAGTTCAGTTTAGGGGTGTTTTGACTATATTATTTCATTTCTTGGGTTCAGCTCAGCCCCTTTTCCCTACCCCTTTTATCGTGTTTATAATAAATATTTTATGTTTGACGGTAGCTTTGGTTGTCTGTGTCGTTTGTTCTCACTGTTCATTTACACTACACTAATTTGCATGAGTTTTATGTTACGGGTCTCTGTACCATCCACCCTAGACTGCTGGAGCCACAGGGTTCGTAACATAATGTGGGGGCTCGTCCAGGATATCTCATTGATACCCATGCCATTCATGCACCTTGGTTTAAGTGTCTAGTTCAGTGTTGAACTGTGCAGCTGTGATTGTGTGATCTGCTGGTGTAGTGTTCGTTATTTGTTGGCTCGTGTTGCTGCCTTACGATGGCTACTTTTGATTTGGATGCCTTTTTGGCTAACCCTACATGGGAGGAATTTGATAGATGCCGTAGAGTGGAACTACAGGCTCTGGCTGACCATTTTTCTTTACCCATACCGAAGAGTTTAGTTAAAGCGGAGGTCAGAAAACTTGTTAGATGTTTTGTTGGAGGAGCAGGTGCTTGTGTTGCCGCTGCCTGAGCCTGCTGCTCCTGTTCGGGATGTGGCTGCTGCTCCTGTAAGCCCATCCATGTCTGAGGACGAGGGTGAGGCCAAGGCTCCAGCCACACTGCCCCGTTTTGAGCCACTCTCCCCGCTGTCAGACAGTGACGCCAGAAGGGATGTCCGTTCGACACGGCTCCAAGTGGAGGCGAGATCGAATGGACATCCTGATCTGTGAGCACAGATCAGGTGAGAAACTCTCCAGTTGGAGATGTGTAAACTCGAGGTAGAACGGGAGTCGCGTAAACTCGAGGTAGAATGGGGGTCACGTAAACTCGTGGCAGAACAGGAGTCACGTAAACTCGAACGTGAGGCCGAACAGAAGTCGCGCAGATTCGAGGCCGAACAGGAGACACGTAGCCTAGAGCAGGAGACACGTATACTTGATCAAGAACTGGAGCTGCGTAAGCTGGAACTTGATCAAGAGTTGCGTAAGATGGAACTGGAGGCAGAGACAGCGAGGTTAACCTCTGCTCGTACAGTGCCTACCAGTGTTGGTACCAGTGTTCAGAGAGTCTGAGGTTGACTCTTATTTTAATGTTTGAGCGTATAGCGGTAGCATTGAAATGGCCTGAAGAGGTATGGTGCATACTGCTCCAGTGTAAATTGACAGGAAAAGCCCAAGAGGTTTTGTCAGTGCTACCTCTTCAAGACAGTTTGAGTTATGACGTGGTCAAAGCAACTGTTCTTCGTGCCTACGAGCTTGTTCCTGAGGCATATCGACAGAAATTTAGGTCCCATAAAAAGTCATCTACCCAGACTTACGTGGAGTTTGCTAGAGACAAGGGAAATCTGTTTGACAAATGACTCACTGCTTGTAAGGTGACTGATTTTAATTCTCTTCGGGAGTTACTCTTGTTGGAGGAGTTTAAAAACTGCTTACCCGAACGCATTGTTGTTTACCTAAACGAACAGAAAGTGCACTCACTGTCGGAAGCTTCTGTATTGGCAGACAAATTCGTGTTGACGCGCAGGAGCGTATTCTCGGCTCATACGGAGAGTAGGGCTGCGGAGCCACCGGCTCCTAGCCCTAGTCGACCAACAGTACATCAAACTCGGCCAAAAGACGTACGTCAATGCTTTTATTGTCATCAGCCAGGACATATGGTTAATGAGTGCTTCCTGCTGAAATGCAAACAAGGGACGCCTGTGCGCGCCAAGCCACCAACAGGTGTTGGGCTAATTCGTACTGTTGTTAGGTCAGAGAAATGACAGGTGCCTCATGGCAAATGTGGCTTGAAAGTCCTTGTCTCAGATCGCAGTTATGAACCATTCATATTTGAGGGATTTGTGTCCCTATCAGATAACGATGCTTCTCAGCGTCCGGTTAGGATCCTTAGAGATACTGGTGCGGCGCAGTCATTCATCCTATCTGACGTGTTGCCCTTCTCCGAAAATACATACTGTGGATCCAGTGTGTTAGTCCAGGGAATTGAAATGGGAATTGTCCCAGTGCCATTGCACTATGTGAACGTACACTCTGAGCTAGTCAGTGGATTGTTCAGAGTTGGAGAATGTCCTATGTTGCCCGTGAAAGGGGTGACGTTTGTAATGGGCAACGATATTGCCAGTGGAAAGGTAATACCCATATTGGAGATGTTGGATAAAAGTGACCAGTCTCTTTCGGAGGAGCTGGCACAGAGTTATCCACATGTGTTCCCCGCTTGTGCCGTCACACGTGCTCAGGCACGACGAATGGGTGATGTGATAGAATTGTCAAACACTATTCTGTCTAAAGAGTTTGACCAAGAGGATAGCTTGTGTGCTACCTCTGGTGAACTGGTGGGGTCTGAAAAACAGCCCAGGATCGGGAAGAAGAATGTGGACCATGTTGCTGATGCAATACCGTTACCAGTAACTCGTGAGCAGCTGGTTGCTAACCAAAAGGGTGACAAAAGCCTTGCTAAATGTTTTTCTTGCGTTGTCTCAGTGGAGGAGCTTAAGAAGAAAAATATGGCATACTTCATTGATGGTAATCTCCTCATGCGCAAATGGACATCCCATGGTGACGCCGGTGGAGATTGGAATGCTATCTACCAAATAGTGGTTCCTACAGCCTTTCGACCAACTGTTTTATCCCTTGCTCATGATCACCAGTGGTCCGGTCATTTGGGAGTCACAAAGACTTATGATCGGGTGCTGCAACATTTCTTTTTGGCCCGGATTAAAACAGGATGTGGCTCAGTACTGTCGGACATGCCACACCTGTCAGGTAACTGGAAAACCAAACCAGGTTATTCCTCCTGCTCCTCTTTGTCCCATACCCACCATAGGCGAACGCATCGAACATGTGGTTGTTGATTGTGTTGGACCATTACCGAAAACAAAAGCTGGTAACCAGTTTCTGTTGATGATTATGTGTGTGGCCACACGATACCCAGAGGCCATTCCTCTGCGAAGGATTACTGCTCCGGTGGTGAGCAAAGCATTGATTAAATTCTTTTCAACATTTGGGTTACCGAAGGTGGTTCAAACTGATCAAGGTTCAAATTTCTTTTCTAAGCTTTTCAAACAGGTGTTAAAGACCTTGTCAATAACGCATCGTGTGTCAAGCACATCACCCAGAGTCTCAGGGTGCGCTTGAACGGTGGCATCAGACCCTGAAGTCTATGCTCCGTAAATATTGTTTGGAATCCGAGAAGGATTGGGATGAGGGAGTTCCTCTAGTTTTGTTTGCTGTCCGTGAGACGTTACAGGAATCCCTAGGGTTCAGCCCGGCTGAACTAGTGTTTGGACACACAGTCAGAGGACCTATGAAAGTCTTTAAGGATCAGTTTTTATCAGAAGAATTGTGTACAAAGGACAGTGTATTAGACCACGTGAGTCGCTTTCGTGAGCACCTACATGGCACCTGTGCGCTGGCAAAGGAAGCCCTGTCTTCCTCGCAAAGACGTATGAAACGTCATTATGACAAATATGCTGTTTCTCGTCCTCTGCAGCCGGGTGACCAAGTTAAGGTGTTGTTGCCTGTACCAGGAGCATCATTGTCAGCACGCTTCTCGGGTCCTTATGTGATTGAAAGGAAACTAAGTGAAACTGATTACGTGATACAAACCCCTGATAGAAAACGCCAGTCCCATGTGTGCCACATTAACATGCTAAAGACGTACCACACCAGACCCATCACCCAGATAGGCAGTCCAGAGAAGCCGGCAGACACTGCTGTCTCCTATTTTGCTACAGCTGGTATAGTGAGAGCGCATGTTATTGGTGCTGGCGAAGATGGTTTGGAGTTGCGCAATACTCAGCAGCAGTGCGCTAGATTGCCCAACTCAGAAACGCTGCTGTCTCTTCGGTCTAGTCTGGGTCATTTAACCGACGGACAGGCAGATGACATTGTGAGGCTGTTACACAGCTTTCCTTGTCTGTTTAGTGATGTTCCTACATGCACAAATGTGTTAGAGCATGACATTAATGTTGGAAATGCTGCCCCTATCAAGCAACATGCATATCGGGTCAACACTTCCAAACGGAAGATAATGAGGGACGAAGTAAATTACTTGCTGGAGAATGACCTGGCTAAGCCAAGTTCAAGTCCATGGAGTTCTCCATACATTCTGGTTCCAGAAACCTGACAGCACATCCAGGTTATGTACGGATTATCGAAAGGTCAATGCTGTCACAGGGCCTGACTCGTACCCGTTGCCCTGACTGGACGACTGTATTGACACTGTTGGTGCTGCTACTCATGTAACCAAGCTAGATCTCCTAAAAGGTTACTGGCAGGTGCCGTTAACCCCACGGGCCTCTAACATCTCAGCCTTTGTGACCCCAGACAACTTCCTGCAATACTCTGTCATGGCTTTTGGGATGCGAAATGCACCAGCCACCTTCCAACGTCTGGTTAACACAGTGTTAGCGGGAGTTCCAACTGTAGTGCCTACATTGATGACCTGATGATCTGTTCAACAGAGTGGACAGATCACGTCCATACACTAGGGATAGTGTGTGAACGTCTAGCAGCCGCTTCTCTTAACCTGAACTTGGCAAAGTGTGAGTTTGGGAAAGCCACTGTTACTTATCTTGGCAAACAGGTTGGCCAGGGTCAGGTGCGCCCTGTTGATGCCAAGGTCTCAGCTATTACTACCTTCCCTGCACCTACTACCATACGAGAGCTACGCCATTTTCTAGGAATCGTTGGCTACTACTGTAGTTTCTGTAAGAACTTCTCTGCGGTAGTCGCTCCGCTCACGGATTTGCTCAGTCCGGCGAGAACATTTGTATGGTCTGCAGATTGTGAAGCTGCTTTCAACACTGCTAAAGCACTCCTGTGTAGTACCCCTGTTCTTGCTGCTCCGGATTTCGAGCAACCCTTTGAACTAGAGGTCGATGCCAGTGCCAGAGGTGCTGGTGCTGTTCTGCTGCAGGCAGACCAAAGTAGAGTAGACCATCCTGTCTGCTATTTTTCTCGAAAGTTTAACAAGTGTCGGACTAACTATTCAACCATTGAACAAGAAGCTCTTGCTTTGTTGTTAGCTCTGCAGTACTTCGAAGTCTATGTTGGTTCCAGTGCACTCCCAGTGATAGTGTATACGGACCATAACCCCTTAGTTTTTCTCCACCGTATGTACAACCAGAACCAACGCCTTATGCGTTGGGCACTTGTTGTGCAAAACTATAATTTGGAGATCCGTCACAAAAAGGGTTCTGATAATGTACTGGAAGATGCTTTGTCTGGTGTATAGAGATGTATGATTTCTTTTCTATCCTGTGTGGATGCCTTTGCACGTTGAATAGTGTTCTGTATACTTTTTATGTCTTGAGTCGCAAACCAATTGGAGGTTTGCTCTTTTAAGGATGGGAGTGTTACGCATGCAGGTACCCTGTATGTGCGTTTGTGTTTTTCCCCTCCTGCCGTTTCCCCAGGTGTCTCTTATGTTCCTGATTGTGCTCGTTGGTGTTTCCCACCTGGCAGTCATGAGTGCAGCGCCTGACTGCTGAGGTGGACCAATCGGTGGACACCCCTCCTAATTGCACCACCTGTTCCTGTTTCCATTACCCAATCGCATCACACATCCCTGGTTTAAAAACCCAGTCAGTTGGTTCTCGCAGAGAGACTCTTTTGATTTACCCCACATGGACATAGACACTCTTGAGATACATACCTTTTTTTGATAGACAGACACTTTGTTCATACATACATCACTTAGTTTAGCATTACATCTCACTTTGTCCTGTTTCATGTATGTATTGCTGTGGTGTTTTGTTTGGTGTTGTCTAGTCAATTGTTTGCTGTGTGCCGTTTAGTCCTTGTTCAACCTGTGTGTTTTTGTTTATCCCTGTGTCCCTGGGAAAAGTTTTTTTTTTAGCAAGTTGCCCTTGGGCATACACAACCCGTAGGAAAACTTTGTCTAAAAACACTAGTTAGAATTGAGCGGACCACCCACTGTATTTTTGTATTGGTTAGTAGTCAGCTAAGTGGTTCTTGAGGCAGGCAAGTTAAGTTTAGGGGTGTTTTGACTAATATTATTTCATTTCTTGGGTTCAGCTCAGCCCCTTTTCCCTACCCCTTTTATCGTGTGTTTATAATCAATGTTTTATGTTTGACAGTAGCTTTGGTTGTCTGTGTCGTTTGTTCTCACTGTTCATTTACACTACACTAATTTGCATGAGTTTTATGTTACGGGTCTCTGTACCATCGACCCTAGACTGCTAGAGCCACAGGGTTCGTAACAATGCACAAGGGCGATAAAGGCGATCACGTCTGGTCCGAACCAACAGAAGGTCTACTGTGGGACAGTCACAGAAAATATTAATGTTGGTTACGGGAGGAACGTGTGACAACACACAATGCATCGCAACCTGCTGCGTATGGGGCTGCATAGCCGCAGACCGGTCAGAGTGCCCATGTCCAGCATCGAAAGAGTCTACAAGCATTACAACTAGACCTTGGAGCAGTGGAAGAAGGTCGCCTGGTCTGATGTCCCATTCTTTTACATCACGTGGACAGTGTGTACTTGTGAGCTGTTTTCCTGGGGAAGTGATGGCACAAGGATGCACTGTGGGAAGACAAATGCAGGTGGAGGGAGTGTGATGCTCTGGGCAATGTTCTACTGGGAAACCCTGGGTCCGGGCATTCATGTGGACGTCAAGTTGACACGTGCCACCTACCTAAACATTGTTGCAGACCAGTTACACCCCTTCATGGCAATGGTATTCCCTGATGGCAGTGGCCTCTTTCAGCAGGATAACGCACCCTGCCACACTGCACACATTGTTCGGGTATGGTTTGAGGAACATGATGGAGAGTTCAAGGTGTTGCCCTGGCCTCCATATTCAATACAATTGAGCATCTGTGGGATGTGCTGGACCAAGAAGTCCGATCCATTGCAGCTCCACCTCTCAACTTACAGGACTAGAAGAGTCTGCTGCTAATGCCTTGGTACCAGATACCACAGGACATCTTCAGGGGTCTTGTATAGTCCATGCCTCAGCATTTTGGTAATGTGCAAGTTATCAGCCATTCTCAAAAATAAATAAATAATTAAAACAATTTCTGTAACTCTTATTTTTTAGAATATAACATTTCAGTAAACACAAAGAAACATTAAAACAATGAAAACTAACAAAAACATATTTTTGTTAGTTTTCCTAGTAATTGCCATAACTCTTCTTTTGCCCACTGTCCTCAAATGCCATTATGACATTTTTTCTAACCATCTCACAAGATATCAATTACCTTGCAAGACATTATTTACCATTTGTATTACATTTTTTCTGATTTATTTGTATTTATTCTAATGTTTAAATGGTGTTTTTGCAAGCAAATAAACACTCAATGCCCAGATAAATAGCTTTACACAAATTTCTCAGGCTATCCAGTGTTCAGGGCAATTGAGTTAAGCGTGAGACGATTTGAGAATGTACACTTTGAATGCAAGACTTTGAAAAGATGTTTTGGCGATCAACTAAGCGTAGTCCCCAAATTGATTTAAACAGTTGTTAATTCTAGACTACGACAGAGAATAAATGTTGAACTGAAAATGAGATGTGAAAGGTACTAGCTGAGTCAACCCAGTGACTGACAAGATCCACTGACATGACAGTAAAATTTTAAAACTGGTAGAAAGTACAATTTTCTAAATATCTATAATTATAGAATGTTTACTGCTGCAACACTTTAAAATGCGAATGTCATAGGTCAATTAAAAACAATACAGTGCATTTGGAAAATATTTAGGCCCCTTTGCTTTTTCCAACTTTTTGTTACATTACAGAACTAGAATAAAATGAAAAACAATATCCTCATCTATCTACACTGTGCACACAAAAATGGTACAAAAGAAATAGTCTGCACATATACAGTACTGCTTGAAATTACATGAAGCCCTTGTGCATTAATGAATTTTTTTAGAATTTACTATGAAATGTTTATTCAATCAAAACAAAGTATTATCTAGCATCAGGAACAGGGTAGTGAGAGCACAAAAGTGTAGGGAAGGCTATACAACCATCTCAAGAGATCTAAGATTTGATCTCCATCAGTCCACTGTGAGGCAAATCATTTATCATGATAGCAACTTGGGCCTGGAAGTGGATGCCCCTCCCAAATATCCCCAAGAACCACAAGAAAAATAATAGTTCAGGTAACTGCCAACTCAAACGTAACATCTAGAGATTTGCAGACCTCCCTTGTTGCATCTCAGGTTAAAATGCATGCTTCAACAATAAGAACACTGAATCGAAATAGCATTCATGGGGAGCTTTACTAGGAAGAAGACTTGTGAAGATTTGTGTTTTACATTTGCCAAGTCAAAGTCCTTAATCCATTAGAGATGCTGTGGCAGGACCTTGGCTGCGTTCTGTAAGGAGTGGGCAAAAATGCCTCAAAAAAGATGTTAGAGACTGATTAGTGGCTATAGGAGACATTTACTACTGTTATTGCTGCTAATGGGGGTGCTGGAAGCTATTGAATGAAGGGGGTTCACATATTTTTTGCACACAAAATCTGACTTTTTGTAAAATAAACCACTTTTGTTCATTAAAAAATAAAATGTTATCATATGTTTTTCCTTGTGTCCTTTATTTGGAATGTCTTCATTAGAAATTATGGTTTAAATAAGGATTTTATGTTTACTTTAATATTTTATAACACAAAAACAATGACCATCCCTGAACTTTCAATTTACAGGTTTAGTCTACCTGAAGCATTTTTTGCATAAAGATAGATGTGACAGGAAAATATAGGCTTCAAAATTCACATATTTAAAGGTTAAGTGTTAATACACTGATAAGCCAAAACATTATGACCACCTGCCTATTATGATGTTGGTCCTCCGTGCGCTGCCTAAACAGCATCAACCTGCCGAGGCATGGACTATACAAGACACCTGAAGGTGTCCTGTGGTATCTGACACCAAGACATTAGCTGCAGGCCCTTCAAGTCCTGTAAGTTGTGAGGTGGAGGCGACGTGGATTGGATTGACTTGTTAGTCCATCACATCCCACAGATGCTCAGTCGGATTGAGATCTGGGAAATTCGGAGGCCATGGCAACACCTTGAACCCTTCATCATGTTCCTGGAACCATTCCCAAACAATGTGTGCAGTGTTGCAGGCTGCATTATCCTGCTGATCAGGGAATGCCATTGCCATGAAGATGTGTACCTGGTCTGCAACAATGTTTAGAAAGGTGGCACGTGTCAAATTGACATCCACATGAATGCCTGGACCCAGGGTTTCCCAGCAGGACATTGGCCGAGCATCATACTCCCTCCACTGGCTTGTCGTCTTCCCACAGTGCAAACTGGTGCTATCACTTCCCCAGGTAAACGGCTCATACGTACACCGCCGCCCACATGATGTAAAAGAAAATGGGACTCATTGGACCAGGCTACCTTTTTCCACTGCTCCAAGGTCCAGTTCAGGTGCTCATGTGCCCATTGTTGGCACTTTCAATGGTGGACAGGGGTCACCATGGGCACTCTGACCAGTCTGCAGCTACGCAGCCCCATACGCAGCGTGTGTTGTCACTGCAGTTTCATAGTGCACATCAAATGCTACTACTGAAAATACTTTAGTTAAAAACGACTATCCAACTAATGTAGATGCGTGTCTTAAAAGGTTTTAATAAAGTTTCCTCAATCCCAATGAATCTGTCAGAAGCTTTTAAAAATTATTTTGCAGGGTTCTATTTTCCACAACGGTTTTAAATATTCTTATCATTATAATTTTGTGCAACCAACATTATGTCACTATGTTGGATTAAACAAAATGATAAACATGTGCCAGGATGTGACATCATGTGGAGAAGTGAGAGACCCGTGAGGTTAAGAAGAAAGGTTCACAAGTCTCACTCCCTAGATTTCACCCCAAAAATTACATAATTTGGTGCAACTGTAAAAAACTATAAAAACATTGAATTATCTAAAAACCTTTTTTGTACATAAAATGCACACTTTCCAAGGGAAAAGTCATGCAGTAAAAACAAAATAATCATTCAGTCACCAGAAATTTTGGTAGCACTATATGGCGAAACAATTATACTGAAGTTGTTCATGAATTTCATTTCAATTTCATATAGTGCACATCAAATGCTACTGCTGAAAATACTTTAGTTAAGAACTATTATCCAATTAATGTAGATACAAGTATGAAAAGTATTTAAGAAATGCTTTGCCTTTTAATTTAGGTTTATATTTTTTGATGCCTTAATTAAGCGATTGTCTTTATGAACAGGACACAAATTTGCACCATAGTGCAAAGAACAGTTTTCACAAAGATCCTATTACTGAGTCAAAATTGATCACCCACGAATACCTGCTCATGCACTGACCATGAGCATGTAAAGCTAGTTGAAAGAGGCCTTATTTAAAGCTTCTCTCTGCAATAGTGTGTGACACCAAATACAAGCAAAGTATGTTTTGTATGGTCCAGGGTCTCTCAAACATCTATTTGTGTCAATAATGAAATTAAATATCTGAATCAAAGATCATTAGTTCACTTATTGAATCAGGTGGGTTAGTTTAGGGTAAAAACAAAAACGCTAAATGTCAAAAGGGCTCATTGAGCAGTTTAGGAAACCCTGGTGTTGATAAATTGTTAAAATAGTTAGGCTGCTGTAATGATTTTGAGTTTTGCTGGACCCAAGCGCGGACACGAAGTGTAAAGAAAAAGCTTTTAATAACGGAACAAAAACAAGAAAACTACAAGAGGCAGGCAGGCAGGCAGGCAGGCAGGCAGGCAGGCAGGCAGGCAGGCAGGCAGGCAGAACCACAGACTGGTGGCAGGGACGGCCATGAACCAAGCTGCAAACACAATGACTGACCAAGGGCAAACAGAAGAGAGCAAACTATATAGGGAGCTAACGAGAACTAAACAACAAACAGGTGAAATCAATCAGAACAGGCACAGGTTGCGGATAAGGACACAAACCAAACATAACAGGGCTACATTCAAAACCAAAGCCAAACCAAAACAGAACAGAACGTCACAGCTGCCTTTTCTGAGATAGACGAGATTAAATAGACAAGTCGAAAGTTTGAAAGTGAGAGGCACTTGTTGAAAGTATACACAATTTTTTTTTCATGAAACACACAAGCACAAAGCCAAGACACTAAAATTACATAGATAAAAAAAATAATAATAAAAAATATAATAAAAAAAGATTAAAGCACAACATCAGGAGGGAGCCTCTGCAACGTATGAAAATATCACATAAAAGGACGCCATTTGAGTAAAAACATTGCGCTGGAGCCACTGAGGGAATACTTAATTTTCTCAAGACCTAAAACAAACATAACGTCACAAAGCCATTGAGAAATAGGAGGGGAGTGAACAGATTTCCAATTCAGGAGAATCCTGCGTCGAGCCAGTAGGGAAGTAAAAGCCACAATGTCTGCTTGGCTGGGGGCTAATGAGGACAGGTCCTCCGGAATACCAAAAACAGCTATCCTAATTTGAAATTATGCCGAAATTGATACCAGATCTTAAGTGTGGAAAGTACCACTGGATTGCCAGTATAGCGAGAGGGGGATGCCGGCAAAGAACAGCAGAGTAAAGCAGGAAGAGATGAAGAAATACAGGACCACGCTTCAAGGTGGCACCATGGGGTATCTGGAGCATGCAACCAGAACGTCAATTTCTGAAAATTGGCAGCCCAGTAGTAGTACAAAAAGTTGGGTAGTGCCAGCCCTCCACTAAATTTGCATCTCTGAAGCAAAGAACAACTGACTCTAGGTACCTTACCTCCCTAGTTAAATAAGGTAACAGCCTGGCTGATTTAAAAAAATTACCAGAGTCTTTTTACCAAAGACTTAAAAAAAGACTTTGGCAAAAACAATGGAATAGAATGAAATAGATGAAGAAATTTGGGCAAACTATTCATTTAAACAGCATTAAAGGGATAGTTTGTCTAAAAATCATATTTATTCAAAAAGTCAACAAAAGTTTGTCTGGTATAGTCATAGTCATTTTTTCCAACCATCGATTATTCAGCTTTGTCCCCGGCTGTAATTAGCATTCTTAGCATCATCCAAATTCATGAATGGAAACTGTGCGTCCCACTACGGCAAAGCTGCATTGCAAACGGAAAACTTCTCCAAAACATTCCAAACTAAGACTAGTGGTGTTGTTTAACTCCAAGAACATGATTATGTTGTATTCCTCAAAAAAGTTGTAAGTTTCGCGATATATTTGTCATTTCAAATAAACGGTCTCTTCCTGTGTTTACCGGTCAGTTTTGTTCACAATTGCATCAATCCGCACATTCTTTCAGGAAGAGGAGGTGTATACGTCACTGTAAATAAAAGTTAGTATTCGTTACCTATTTTGTCGTTGATATTCACCAAAGGACAGTCAAAATTGACTTGCTCGAGAGACAAAGGAAAATACATAAATACGACCAGGAAGAAGACTTTTAGAACCTTACTTGTTCGAACCAGAATACAAGGAGGATGAATTGAGCGATGAATTGACCAACCCTTGCCCAGAATGTCCGTAGAAAGGCGGTGTAGCTGTGGATCGTGCAATCTAATGCCAACCAAAACGGAATGCTTTTGTTGCACCGAATGGGAACTATTGATTCCAATGCTGGAGACCATGAATGACCAAGTCCCTGAAGCTGAACTCGTTCCAAGATGTGTGGTTGATCATCCAGATTTCGCCCACCACATAACTCCTGGAGTGCTGGAGACCTTTTTTTACATTCCTAAAATTAACTGGAAAAGGCGTTCTAGGCCAGAGGGACCCAATGGCCAGCTCTCAAAATAGTAAGTACAGTGGATATAAAAAGTCTACACACCAATGTGGAAATGCCAGGTTTTTGTGATGTAAAAGAATGAGACAAAGATAAATCATGTCAGAACTTTTTCCACTTTTAATGTGACCTATAATGTGAAAAATTCAATTGAAAAACAAACTGAAATCTTCGAGGGGGAAAAATGAAAAATAAAAACCTTACAATAACCTACGCTATTTAACAAGGGTCAGTCAGTCACTCACTCACTCACTCACTCAGTAAGAGACATTTGCTCTTCTTGGCCGGCTCCGCTTTCGCGGTCCGGAAAAAAAAGTTAAGCATTTACAGGCAAACGATATAATTCAGTATGACTCCAGATATGCATATGGTAAAATGAAGTAATGATAATGAATAAAGCTGTATGTTCTCCCCAAATAAAGAATGTTGCACAATTGAGAATATTAATAAGCCTAATGAAGTTACTGCCAATAAAAATGTTGCTAATGTGATACCCAAACAAACCTGTAGAGAAGTGACTCGTTTAGCTAAATCATGAAAGCTTATCATAAATTGAAAATGGACTGACTGATGAAGCTGCGAAATGCATAATGTTTCCATCCATGAGCTTCAGTTTGGGAAAAATAAATGTGATGTCGTGCTTATTTTAGGCTTGGATTACGAACTGCTAAGACTATAGTTTTGGTAGTGTGAGTTCTGATAGCAAAAACTTAAATATGGCTTTTTGTAACACAGCAAAATACATTCCAAAAAGTACACAGCGGCTACTTCGGTTTCCACCTAATAAACCAACGGATGGTGGTAAACGCATCTCTCAGAATTCTCATCTACCGCAATGTCTGTATAAAATGTTAATGAAGTAAACATCGGAGTAAACATTATAATGTTTTGAAAGAATACCAGGCTACATTGTACATCAACTACATTACAGAGACTAACCATGTTAATTAAATATCTTTACAAAATCTTGAAACTAACCAAAATTGATTTGTTTGACCATGTAATGCTAATGTTTAAAACAAACTAAATCTTATGGATTAGAAGTTAGATTCTCTCTAAATGTTGGTTTTTAACTGATCGCTATAGTTTCCAAAGTGTTGTAAAAATTAATGTTGATTAATTCATTCTATTTACCTTTTCCCCGAAAGTTTATCCTGTACCGCCTAATATTACTGTTTGTTGTCTAAATTCCTGGCTGCCTCGGCAACTAGGTAACATTGGCTAGCACATAAGATGTGTACATTTGCAGTAACTATAAATACTTAGGCTCAAACATATATCCTGCTACGTTAGTTGGTTTGTTATGGGTAGACTGGTAGTACAGGGGTAGTTTAATTTTCCAAGTAGTGCTAAAAAATGTGTACATTAAATTGCCCACCAAACTCAAATATTTGCACAACCCAGCAATATTGCATACACTGGAGTCATTTTCCAAGGTGGTTATAAAAAAATTCAGCAGCCTTTTAAAAAATTTAGTGTACAGCGATCAAAATGCAAACCTACCCCTGTCACAATTAAGAAACCAATGTGAAATGGTGATTTGTTTACATTATCCATTAAAAAAGTGTTAACTTGACCACATCAGCTTGCTGCAGCTTACATTTTCTCAAAGAGAAATTTGTTCATAAATGGCCACTGCTGATTCTCATCTATCGCCATGTATGTACAATATCCTGTAAGCTTGAAAGAATAATCCTTTCCCTGATTTGTTTGTGTTTGATAAGGTGTTACATTAGAAAATTCCTCCTGCCCCAAAGTCAAGTTAGAATATAAGCCAAGGACTAGACTATATAAAGTGTATTCTTCGCTGGAGTTATTTCCAGTTGTATCCTACTAGTTTTACTCACTTGGTTTATCACAAGGCTATAGACACACAACAAAGAGATGGACATAAGACTAAGATAAAACATGTTCCTGCATGAACATCGCTGAGGGCTTCTGACAACTGAGCAAGACTTGCTTATCCCTCCTGTTTAGTCAGACATCAACTATTCAAAATTTAGAGTATAGATGTAATCAATGGTAATGGCTTAGACTGCTAGGCAATCATAGGCTACTAAACATGCAGTCCAATTCGGATCTTTTTACATTGGTAATGTCACATCCTGACACAGCAAGCAAGCGGACACCTGTATTTTTGTTATGGATTTAAATAGTGTAAGTCATAATCCTCATAAAACCTTTCGGCACAAGTGGAATAAATGGATGTGGAAATGTGAAAAGAACCAGTATCATATTTTGCTGCATGACTTTATGGGGATTATAATGCATTAGAATATTTCAGTCTATTGCCCTCCCCTTAAACGAAATGCACTCTCAGTTTAGGAGTTGCATTTATCCAGCTACATTTTTAAACATTGCACTCCTAGCTCAAAGCTTTTATGGTTGCAGTGGCAATGTACAAAATAGTCTAGCAGGGAGACAGTAAGAGAGATGCAGATATTTCTCTGCTTAAAGGCAATTGGAGGAAGAAAATATATTAAACATGTACTTTGTAGAAATGTAAGCAAAATATACTGTACTGTATTTTTTGTCATAATGATATAGACAGGTATGTCTATACCATATACTGAGTAATTTGGCGATCTAGAGTGCAGGTAATTGTTTTAAAAGCCTTCTGAATGTTGATAGTGTGTAAGACCAGTCATTAATGGGTGGGAAAAAATCAATTAACATTGGTAGGTGGAATGTTTATTTCACCATCCACGCTGGCAGGTGGCCACAGAGGGCTTTTAACAGTGTTTTACTCTCTTTATTGGGACATAAACAGTCTCTGAGTAATATGAGTAGTATATTCAAGTTATGATTTATAGTACAATATAAATCTACCATCAATGTTTTCAAAGTATTTCAGTTTAGTTTAATAGCTGTACTATTTCAACCATGGGCAGCAATTGCATCAATAACGTGCGTACTGTACTGGCAGTGTAGCCTACTGGAGTGTTGAAACACCCATTCCCAGTGCAAGATATAATTTGCCTGAAAATCTTCCGAGTTTGTATTTTAGTGTTGTTCATGTGTAGTGGGAATTATATCTCAGTTTGTGTTTACTGCTAGTGAAGACGTCAAATTATTAATATTAGTCAGCAATGTGTGTCCTTAAGTGAATGATAATCAATGAAATGAAATGCAAATACGTAAACTGAATGAATTGGACTGCTTTTAACATATTCCAAAACATAAAGAACCGTAATGTTATCGCATTGTGACCCAAGTAATGTGATATTAAAGTATTGTGATGTCCCAGGCAATACTCAAAACCACCAGTCATCTCTAGTGATCAGAGATGACTGATATAGTTATGATAGTAAGGCCACTAGGGCTGTTCCGAATTCCATTATTCGGCCTCAGAAGCTTCGGTACTGACATTTCTCTGGTGTTGGCTGAGATGGATGGCACAGGACTGCAACAACAGTCTTTAGGTTTTATAACTATTAAGGGATATTTTTAAGCATTTTCTTCTACAATTTTCCTTATCACGGATAAATATAGACCGACAGAAACGCTCATAATAATAGCCTCTGAATCCGAGACAACGTCTAACAAAGTGCAGTGAAACAGAAGCTCAGAAACAGCACAGTCCTAGTAGATCCAAGAAATTTAAGATGTATTTTTAAGATGTATAATTCTTTGTCATTTCTCAGTATGGCATACATTCAAACCAAATTTGTGCTCAGCATTTAAACCATTACAACCATACACAGCAGTGGGCAGTCGCAGTGCAGCAAGCAGCCGCAGTGCAGCGAACTGTAATTAATAGAACTGTAATAAATAGAACAAGGTAGGTAGCGCAATTAGCACAGTTTTGATAACAGCAGCAAAACACATTTCAATAAACGAACAATATCTATTCAATCATACAAATAAACAAATGAATCCCAATGTTACGTGCGGAAGGAGGGAGAGCCAGTCGCAGGAGAGGTTGCACAAACGCAGGATTACTGCTGAACAAAACACTCGCACGCTGTGTAAAACAAAAGGTTGGCCACTGCACAACATAGTTAAACCCAAATAATAATAATGCGCCAAACAGTAGAGAGCGAAATCTTTTCGTGTTAAGTCTTATTTGTTTTGTGTTAAAATAAAAATGAATGTATGAATGTATGCAATTACATAGCATTTTGTCAGGACCAGCATATTATTTCATGTTTTTCCTATATTTCATGTTCAGCGTTTCGGGTTAAAGTTACAACTATTTTCCAAGCAACTTAGTACTTACAGCATTCAGGAAATGTTTTTAAAGTTGTTGTCCCATCATGGTAGGCCAGTTTCAAATCACATACCTGACCAACTGTCTTTGTCTTATCTTTGTTTAAATTAAAGTGCTCCCGCACAGTTGAGCTCTTTGGCATTTTATCCAGAAATACACTGCGTGCGTACAAATCACGATGCGCGTGAAAGTTCCTATGCAAGTATGACACAATCGGAAAGCTTCAACTGTTGTCAATTGTGCCCGCTGCACTAGGCGCATTACTGTTCATCAACAAGTGCCTGGTTCTTCTGTACAATGAATGAAGCCATGTATGCGTGGCAACAACTGCTTGCATGCCAATATTAGACGTCCAAGGTGAACTGAAGCGTGATGTTCACTGCTTTGAGTGAGAGGGATGTCAGGCGGCTCACAAAATATATTTGGCAGTTCGCCTTTATTGATAGCCTACACTGTGTTTGTAAAAAAAAAAAAAGATTATCCAAATAGTGAAAATGAAAACCAACTACTGTATCAATATACAGCTCCGGGAAAAATTACGAGACCATTGCACGTTTTTCTTTCCTTTCCAAAAAAGTTGAAAAGGAACGTTTTGAGTGAGGATCAGAAGCATTCAATTTGCAGTGGTCTCTTAATTTTAACCCTTCTGTTCCTCACTCAAAACCTTCCTTTTCGACTTTTTTGGAAAGGAAAGAAAAGGGTGCAGTGGTCTCTTATTTTTTTCCGGAGATGTATGTGACGATAACTGACTTTTTCGTCAAGTGAAAAGACGAGAGAATCGTGTAGTCAGAAAAGTGTTGGTCTATCCTGAACAAATCCTAAGACATAATTCGAAAATCCACCAGAAATAGTCTCAATATAACAGTAAACAGTTTCATTTTTGGCTTATAACGTAGCTACTGAAGGTTTTAGCCAGCGACATTTTTGTCTATCCTGAATAAATCGTCTTTTGCCACTGGCCGTTTTAACAGCTAATTAGCCATTCGTGAATGACATTGATTCAGTATCTATCAATATAGGTGACGATAACTGACTTTTTCATCAAGTGAAAAGACGAGATAATCGTGGAATCCACCAGAAATAGTCGCAATACTGTATAACCGCAAAGTTTTAGTTGAGGCTTACTATAACGTAGCTACTGAATGTTGTAGCCAGTTACGTTTTTGTCTATCCTGCCTCAAAAAGCATGCCCGGATGCGTACTTTGAAAATCCACAAGAAATAGTCGCACTATCACCGTAAACAGTTTTATTGCGGCCCGCAATTCAAATTATTAAGTAGTTGCCATCCTCACTGGATACGTACTCTGGTCTCCCACACGAATGGCACTGTCTTTAACCACTACACCAAGGTGCTACACAGCTTACAAGTCGCTAGACACCATTCAGCATTGTGTTAAACTGACTAACGTTTCTTATTAAGTTTACCTCCACCACAGTGATGTCTATGAACTATGGCTTTTTTTGCCACTGGCCGTTTTAACAGCATATTAGCCAGTAGGCTTACTAGTATCTACTAACTTCCTAGGAATAGTCATAAGAGTTGAGCAATTGCTAGCGAGACTGAAGATGACATTTTCCCTGCCAAAGCTATTTTATGGCACAAAAACATTCGTTTTTCTTATATTCGTGAATGACATTGATACAATAACTATAGGTGATGATAACTGACTTTCTCGTCAAGTGAAAAGACGAGAGAATCGTGGAAACCCCAACTCTTTTACTGCCTAAGGGGTTTTGATAAAGCCTATATTATTACCCCCAAAAGCATGCGCAGATGCATACTTTTGAAAATCCACCAGAAACAGTCACAATATAACCGTAAACAGTTTTAGTTTAGGCTTACTATAATGTAGCTATTGAATGTTGTATGTAGCCACCTACATTTTTGTCTATCCTGACCCAAAATTGATGCACGGATGCATACTTAGAAAATCCCCAAGAAATAGTCACAATACTGTATAACCGTAAACAGTTTTTGTTTAGGCTTACTACTGAATGTAGTGGCCAGCTAGGTTTTTGTCGATCCTGACCCAAAAAGCATGCACGGATGCTTACTTTGAAAATCTACCAGAAACAGTCGCAATCTAACCGTAATCAGTTATATTTTAGGCTTACTATAATGTAGATACTGAAGGTTATAACCAGCAAAGTTTTTGTCTATCCAGAACAAATCTAAATGCATACTTTGTTTTGACTGTGACGGGATTCGATTGCTATAGCTCGCACGTCAGCATCTCTAACCACTACGCTTTTCAACAAGGTCAGTCAGTCAGTCCGGCAGTCAGTCAGTCAGTGACATTCGCGCTTCTAGGCCGGCTCCGCTTATGCGGTCCGGCAACAAGAATTTGTTCTCAGTTTACTTACCTTTTAAATGACGGTGAAATAAACATAACTAAATAATAATTACTGCTAATTATGAATCAATCTCTTCAGGATTTGTTGCTATATTTTATATCAGGGCTGTTATTAGACAAACCTTTTTTCCTATCGAACTTATAAGTCATCTGAAAAAACAATAAAAATAATAAGACAATGGATGTATTTTATGATAGAGGTTTATTTGTCATGTAGTTCTTTTCCACTCCACTGAGTTCAGTGGTTCCTTGGGTTACTCCTTATAATTGTGTTTCTGGTTGCTCTCTCCTTGAATTTATTTCCTTGAAGAACGTTTTACGAGGTGGGTACTATTTTCTCTAATTGATATGTTCCCCCTGGGTTCCTCTTTGAAAAGGTATTTTCTTTTCCAACTTATCTGTTATCAGTTCTGGCTATCAAAGGCAAAGGTCCAGGCCATTTAGTCAGTGTAAGGTTCTGGAAAACACGTCTAGAGATACAGCATAAGAGGTTTAGGAAAAAAGACTGATGGAGAGATGGCACAGATCTTTTATTCTTTCATGAAGTAAAATTATATACTATGCCTTTATTTTTACATTTTAGTAATTTAGCGAACGCAGTTAACCAGAGAAACTTGAGAGTTAGTGGATTCATATAGTGGGACAGGGTAGTTACTTGAGATACTAAGAGATTAAGTAAAGTTGTCCACTTAGTTAGGGTACAGTTGGGGCGTTTTAATTGATAAAAGTTATTTACTGTTAATTCACTCACTACTTAAATGTGCAATTTTCTTTTTATGCTTTGTCTTTAATGCTAAATCTTTTCCAATGCCTGTTTGTTTTATTTTGGCCTAATAATGTAAAGCATTTTGAATTGCCCCTCTGTATGTAATGTGCTATACAAATTTACTTGCTTTCCCTTTTCCTTTTAATGTCCTAATAGTGTTGTAGTAAATGTTCCATATTTGAAACAATGAGTTTTCAAGAAATCAATGTCTGGTTGTTTGTGTGTCCTTTTACAATGGGAAAACCTGGGACTACTCTGCAAATCTTGACCGATACAGTAGTTAACAACGTAGTGTGAGCCAGGTCGATAACTAAGAATAATGTCATCTGACATGAAGATGAACAATTTCAGAAAATTGCAACATAAAACAGACACCACAGCTCACCTGTAGGGTTAAAGGTATCGTCAAAATGACTAAAAAGGAAAAAAAGAAGACAGTACACAACGGAAACCGCAGTTAGATCAGGCTACTCAACAGTTTTCATAGATATTTTGACAAAAAGACAATATATTGAGACAATATATATATTGTATAATAAGTGTTATGTTAAAAAATGTTATGACCTTAAAATTATGCGACTATATTAATACTATATTCAACATTAACATCAGTTGTGATTTTCAGGTAAAAATAGGCAACATTGAAATCTAGTACCAAAGCTAATTATTTCAATGGGTAGATGGTTGTGTCTTATAAATATTCCTTATTAATCACTGAACTCCATTGTTTTTTCAGGGAAATGTGGGTGGTATTTAAATGTAGTCACCCTGCAGAAAATGCTATTCAATTACTTACAAAATGACTTAGTTATTGGTCCTGTAGAGTGTTTGCACTCACTACCGTAATACATTGGCATAGGTCATGCATTAGTGTCATTCATTTGTCAGCTTTCTTTGAATATAATACAATAATATACACTACCGTTCACAAGTTTGGGGTCACGTAGAAATGTCCTTGTTTTCCATAAAAACATACTTGAAAGTACATAGTTTCAATAAGAAATATTGCAAAGTTAATAGGAAATACAGTCATTGACAAGGTTAGAAATAATGATTTTTATTTTAAATAATAATTGTCCTTCAAACTTCACTTTCATTAAAGAATCCTCTGTTTGCAGCAACTACAGCCTTGCAGACCTTTGGCAATCTAGTTGTCAATTTGTTGAGGTAATCTGAAGAGATTTCTCCCCATGCTTCCTTAAGCACCTCCCATGAGTTGGATTGGCTTGATGGGCACTTCTTACGTACCATACGGTCAAGCTGCTCCCACAACAGCTCAACAGGTTTGAGATCCGATGACTGTGCTGGCCACTCCATTATAGACAGAATACGAGCTGACTGTTTCTTTCCTAAATAGTTCTTGCATAGTTTGGAGTTGTGCTTTGGGTCATTGTCCTGTTGTAGAAGGAAATCGGCTCCAATCAATCGCCGTCCACAGGGTATGGCATGGCATTGAAAAATGGAGTGATAGCCTTCCTTCCTCAAGATCCCTTTCAGCCTGTACAAATCTCCCACTTTGCCACCACCAAAGCACCCCCAGACCATCAAATTGCCTTCACCATGCCTGACAAATGGCGTCAAGCTCTCCTCCAGCATTTTTTATTTGGTCAGCATCTCACAAATATTATTCTTTGTGATCCGAACACCTCAAACTTACCCCTAGATTTCACCGAGCGCTTCTGCGGCATGTTCCGGCTCCGACGCGGTAGCCGGAGCTGATCACGGCCACTCTAGTCAATGCTTGTGATTCCACCAGACGAGTCGCGGCGCATCGCAGAAGCATCCCAAAAGCAGCTCTCCACTCTGCTTCGCTAAAGATAGGCGCCTTGTCAATTTTTGACGGATGCTGCGTCCAAGCCGCACAGTTCAAATACAAAAAATTAGTAGTGTAAGTACTATAAGTGAGTACAGAGTGTGAGTACTATAACCTAATTATCTTCCTTATAACAGGCCTATGTGATTTTGAAAAGTAGCCTACTTGTATAGAGCTATTCAGTAGTTATGCATCTTGAAAACCCATTAAAATGTTCAGTAACCTTGCATTACACAGGACAGGACCTGTGAGATATTTGCTATATCAAGAAATAATTACATATGGTACAGACACTTTTCAGGCAGGCCTAGTTTTTGTACGTTTTAAAAAGTTAAACTGATGCCTGATTTTAAGCTTTTGTTACTTGCCTATACACTGCGTTCACAATTATTAGGCAAGTGAGTATTCGGATCGTATCATTATTTCTATGCACATCTTCCAACTCCACACCATATAAACTTGAATGCTCATTGGATTGAATCATTTTCAGGTAAAATGTATTGGTGTAATGAGGGAGGGTGTGGCAACAGTGAATAACACCTAATATCAAGGTGTGCATAATTATTAGGCAGCTTCATGACTTCAGGTAAAATGGGCCAAAAAAGAGATTTAATTGACACTGAAAAGTAAAAAAATTGTAAAATGCTTTTCAGACGGATGGAACACTCTTGAAATAGCTAAACTATTGAGGCGTGACCACCGGACAATCAAAGGTTTTGTTGCGAATAGTCAGCTAGGGTGCAAAAAATGCATGGAGAAGAAAAGACACAAATTAACTGCAAAAGACTTAAACGTGAAGAATTAAACGTGAAGCTACAGTACCAGGAACCCATTATCCTCCAGTGCCATCAAATTCCAAAACTGCAACCTACCTGGAGTGTCCAGAAGTACATGGTGTCAAGTGCTCAGAGACATGGCCAAGGTCAAGAAGGCTGAAACACGACCACCACTGAATAAGATTTGAAATGTACTGTATAGATTGGGCAAAGAAATACCTGAAGACAGATTTTTCAAAGGTTTAATAGACAGATGAAATGAGAGTGACTCTTGATGGACCAGATGAATGGGCCCGTGGCTGGATCACTAATGGACACACGGCACCACTTCAGTCAGGCGCCAGCCAGGTGGAGGAGGGGTACTGGTATGGGCTGCTATCATTATGGATGAGGTAGTTGGACCTTTTCGGGTTGAAGATGGACTGAAACTCAACTCCCAAACCGACTGCCAGTTTCTGGAAGATACTTTCTTCAAGCAGTGGTACAGGAAGAAGTCCTCAGCATTCAAGGCCATGTTCTTTATGCAGGAAAATGCTCCATCACATGCATCCAAGTACTCCACTGCTTGGCTAGCCAGCAAGGGCCACAATGCCCGAATAATGACCTGGCCCCCTTCCTCTCCTGACTTAAATCCTATTGAGAATTTGTGGGCCCTTCTCAAACGTGAGATTTACAGTCAGGGAAGACAATACACCTCTTCGAACAGCATTTGGGAGGCTGTGGTTGCTGCTTCAGCGAAAGTTGATTGTGAACAGATCAAGAAACTGACTCCATGGAAGGAAGGCTCATGGCAGTTATTGAAAAGAAGGGGGGTTATATTGGTCACTGAATATTTTTGAAAGGACAAAAATTTTAATTAATTTTCATTTTGTGTTACTTATTTGTTACACTTACTTTAAAAATTGAGAATAAACACGTGAGTTGGGAGAAATAATTTTTTTAATTAGTTGCCTAATAATTCTGCACACCAATTGTTGCCTAATAATTCTGCACTCTTATGTATTCCCCTGAGAAAGATCAAAACTCACTTTTCCTTTGTTAAACATTCAGGTTTGAGGTTCATTTATATTTTTGATTGACAGAGAGCATTGTGTTTGTTAAACAATAAAATAAATCTTGAGGAATACGATTTGCCTAATAATTGTGCACGCAGTGTATGTTTTACAATTCTGGAACTATAGAAGAACGTCATGTTAGAACCCCCAAAATCAAGGAAAAAATATTAAGACAAAAGGAAGTCAACGTCGGACAGGCAAAGTAGTTTATTGTTGTTTATTGATCTTGTGATCTCGCCAATACAGCTGACTCACAGCGCTCCGCCTCTGAAATGCTCCCGGTGGGGTATGACACTGCGTGGGGGACAGAACAAAACCTTGTCGGAGCCGGAACGCTCCACAGAAGAGCCCAGTGTCAATCCGGCGTATAGATATGTATGTCCAGAACACTTTTTCCCCCAGTCTGTGTCCTGCTCATCTTAATCGTTTCTTTTTATTGGCTAGTCTGAGATATGGCATTTTTTTTGCTACTCTGACTAGAAGGCCAGCATCCCGGAGTTGCCTCTTCACTGCTGACATTGAGACTGGGGCTTTTTTGGCACTATTTAATGAAGCTGCCAGTTGAGGACCTGTGAAGTGTCTGTTTCTCAAACTAGACACTCCAATGTATTTGTCCTCTTGCTCAGTTGTGCACAGGGGCCTCCCACTCCTCTTTCGATTCTGCTTAGAGCCAATTTGAGCTGTTCTGTGAAGGGAGTAGTACACAGCGTTGTACGAGATCTTCAGTTTCTTGACAATTTCTGACATGGAATAGCTTTCATTTCTCAGAACAAGAATAGACTGACGAGTTTCAGAAGAAAGTTATTTGTTTCTGGCCATTTTGAGCCTGTAATCAAACCCACAATTGCTAATGCTCCAGATACACAACTAGTCTAAAGAAGGCCAGTTTTATTGTTTCTTTAATCAACACAACAGCTTTCAGCTGTGCTAACATAATTGCAAAAGGGTTTTCTAATGACCAATAAACCTTTGTAAAATGATAGACTTGGGTTAGCAAACACAACGTGCCATCATGCACTTAGGTTTGGTGACAGGCATTTGTATGGAACCGTTTGTGTGTGTGATGCCCTTCAGCCAATTCAATTTATTGTATACTAGTTGCTATTGACATGTTTACCTTGACAGGTTTTGAACCTGCAACCTTTTGGTTACTGGCCCAAGGCTTTCGACAACTACAGCAAATCTGGCTGGATATTAGGTGCCAGTCACACAGGGAACAGCCAGCCAAGGAGAGTCACCCGTCTCCCCTCACTGCCATGGCGAGTCGCTTAGCCTTGCGCTGTCTGACTCATAAACATGCTTGCAGTCAAACAGCAAAACGATGACCGCACAGACACACTATGACTCACAGCATGACACGTTCTCACAGATGCAAAACGCCAGACAATCGGTGACAGGATGTATTATATCAGACGTCATTAGCGAGAATACATTTTTGTAATTACGTAGACACTCTTACCTGTGGCGTCTTAGTATCTGGTGACAGTTTTGGCAGCGTTTATCTGTACTCTAGTATATCGTTGAACTATGCTCCACATTCACACCTCTGTTGGCTTTTATACGAGGGAATTAGGATGATGATGATGGGGCACCTGAGAGCGCTTTGAGGGCTTTCGAGGAAACATAACCACAGCACTGCGGCAAAACATGGGCGTTGGCTAGGTGTGGGTGAGGGTACAGCGGGTGAGGGTACAGTGGGCCATGGTTGGCATGGAGGGGCACAAGGGTGGCAGAGGGCGGCACGGGGTCGGGGGGTCGGAACGGCGGTTGGCAGGGGCGCTAGACTTGAGGGCGGGGGAGGACAGGGAGTGTGAGTGGATGAGCATGAGTGGATGAGTAAAAATGACCCTGACTTTCACCGACTCAAATTCTGGGGTCGGTGGGGGGATCGAGAGGCCAGCGCCACACTGTAATGGGCAACGGCCCACTGCGGCAGAGTCTTTAATCCCAATAACACCGGATCTGAGCCAGATTGGGTTAACTTGTCCAGTCTGGCACGAGACACCTGAGATCGAGCTCGCAATGAGATGTTGTGTGTCTATTCATCGCCGTTACCTCACGGCGAGTTAGGATGGCGTGGTCGACAGAGTGGCGCCAGCGGCCCCCGAAAAAGACAGTAGCGCCAAGCCAAGCATGGACGTTTCCTAATCGGCACCCCATCCGATTTCTAGTGCCCTTCATTTGACCAGGGCTCATTGGGACACTGGCCTCGGATAGAGTGCTGTTTAGGGCACGGACACAAAAGGGGGAGGGCGGCACTGGCAGAACAATAGAACTGAGCTGCCAGGCTGCCAGACAGAGAGACAGAGCAGAGCTGCAACCGTTCCGCAGTGATAAGGGGGGGGGGGGGGGGGGGGGGGGGGGGGGGGGGGGGTAGACAGACACGCCTGCTCCCTCACTCAGTCAGTCCCTCGCTCACTCCTTCACTCTGTGGTGGAAGTGGCGTACGCTGTAGCTAGTGAACTGTCGACTGGCATGAGAAACAGACTGGCAGGAAAAGAGACCGGAGCTTTGCATTTGTCTCCATATCAGAGAGAGAGCAAACCAGTCGTAGCCGCTTTCGGCCTGGCACTGCATAAAACGCCATGTTAGTTGTGTTGGCAGATGACAGAGTACCAACTCGAGCTAGATTCACAGTTCCACAGAGGAGCCTGGCTTATTTCACTACCCAACCACAGGAGGGGGGGGGGCATTTCAGGTCCCCTCACGCTGACAGAAATACACAAAGCTCAGACAAACTTGGGGGCGGGGAGCCACGCAGTCAACCCTGGAGTTAACAATCTGTTATAAATGCTAGAGACACATTTGTAGTAAAAAACAAAAACACGGCGGAAAGGAGGAAAATTGTCTTTATTGGGACTGTTACAAGATGACCGGGTGAATTTACTTTCCTGAGCGTTAAACAATACATTCCACCGTTGACATGAGGCTTCGTGATGCCCACCGAACCATATAGAGTCATGTGGAATGTTTGTGAGGAAACGCGCCACACAAACACACTCCAACCCAGAGGGAGAACACCGCTCATGGACACAAGTTGATCGGCACAGACCGGGCTTTGGCTGCTATGGGCAGGCGGCCATTTTACAACGCGGCAAAGATCTTTCAGAGACAACGGCCCGGGGGGGTGGGGGGGCTAACCCTATGCAGACACAGCCGTCTGAGTGCGCGCATACCCTTAAGGACAAGCCATTCAAGGTCAGAGCTGGCCACCTCCTCTCAGGGTGTCAAAGCTAATCCGGGTTGCATACTGACATTCACAAGTCACCGGCAACATGTGTACAAGTCACAGTACATATATTGTACAGTGCCAAGCGTCAGACGATCATTATCGCAATCAGCGATACGGGATCATAATCAAGCACTTAGGAGGGAAGGCGAATGGCTGCCGGCCGACTGATCTGCTATCAGTCAGTTCCTGTATTCTCCGCCTTTTTCTCTCTCCCCATGGATGTCTATTTCTTTCGCACTCTCTTTCTCATTGTCTGTTTTCCTCGCTACTTTTCTTTCTTGCAGACTGTCTTTCTAGCTGTTTCTTTTCATATTGATCTGTCTCTCATGTTTTTCTCTCTTTCATTCTTTCTTGGTCTCTCCATCTCTCTATCACTCTGTCTCTCTCTCCCTCTCTCCTCCTTTCTCCCTCTCTTGCGTCCTCTCTGTTCATCTCTCTCTTTCTCTCGCACTCAATGTGCCTGTCTGGCACTGTTACCCAGTGCCGCTGCATAGAGCAGACAGACAGACCGACCTGCTTTTGCCTGTGGAAAGTGGTGCAGGGAAACACTGTCGAACTGGAAGGACACCACATGCCACCAGAGTTTACCATCTCTCTCTCTCTCTCTCACACACACACACACACACACACACACACACACACACACAGACAAACTAACTCAGCTATCGAAAGGGGAATATTAAAATGGATTTCCCCTAAAAAAATTTATATTTACTAACCTTGCCTATAACCCCAAAAACCTAACCTTAACCCTAAACAAAACTCCTAACCCCCTAAACCTAGCCCCTCATGACTAACCCTAATTCTAACCCCAATTATTTTAAACTAGTCGTAACACTTAACATGTGGACATGGTTTTTTATTTAATTTACATGATTTAATCACATTTTAAGGACGTTTTTATCTCTATTGATACCGTCAAACAATGGTTCACACACACACAAACAAACACACACATTTGCCAGCACAACCACACACACAAGCACATATAAACAAGACAACATTATGTATGCATTCACACGGGCATGTAAGTGCTTACAGACTTCATTAGCAAACATTCACTGTTCTCAGACACACACACACACACACATAGAAACAAGCATCCAAACAAACTGAGGAATTCTGACAGATGGCATGAGAACACTATCTATCGCCTACAAGACATACATTACACAAACCTTGCTCCTCCCAACAAAAAAAGCTGAGGCATAACCAAAGATATAGGCCTACGATCCCACAGAAAGACACTCGGACTGACGTAGGGCAGACCACTATGACAAGAGCCTGGGTCACACACAGAAAATTCTGCCTCACGCGATACCGAGGACACGCTACGGTAATCGGTTATTCCTGAAGGCTACCATCTTACTGCAGCACGACAAGATGTGCATGCGCACATACTTACAGACAAACTGACACGGGCACTCTGTCATACACACACACACACAGAAAGGCTCACATGCATGCACGCAGCTCGTAACGCAACAACAACATCTTGAGAGAAACAAACTGTTGGACTCCTGAATATCACTGATTTCAGGCACAGTTCCACACAGGCTAGAACACACTCTGATTCTATTCATATCAGGTTGAGCGCCCCTTATACACGATGTGATATGATCAACACTGTTAAAACAATACGACAGAAAACTGTCTCTAAACTTTTATTTACTCGCTTACTTCTTCAAAAGCTCACACTTGAACACACATACAATATAAACATTTGCCCAAATGTTTTCTAGTCTTTGTGAGATGTAATTGAGCATACCCGATTACAAACTTGTTTTAGGGACAAAGGTTCCAAATTAAGATTGTCATTAATAGGTGTAATAAATAAACATCTTTTGTTAAGAATTGTTGCTGGAACTAATTAGCTGCAATTCTGCACATTAGAATTGGGCAGTGAGACATTTTAAAATAAGGTAATTCTCTACAGTTATAAACATTCTGCCATGTCTGATGCTTGACTACATGATTGCATGGGGTCTGATTCTGAATATAAAACATGTTGGAACCGTGGCCCATAGTAACACGAATCTGGTTCCACATCTGGAATGCAGTCCTTGAGTTGAGTTCAGGGACCCTATTCTCATAGTAACAGCATGTTACTATACTTGGGAGTTTGTGTAATATGGCCAAAATACTTTGTGTTGCTGCATGCTTAAGAAAAGCCTTTAGCTGCAATATTTTGGCAATATACCACAACCCCTTGTGGCTATAGTAAACCGGTTACCAATGCAATAAAAATAGTAAAAACATTTTTTTTTGTCATACCCATGGTATACACTATCTCATATTCCACAACCGTCAGCCAATCAAAATTCAGGGTTCGAACCACCCATGTAAAAGAAAAGTATGCTGTAGAAAGCCAAGGCCACATAAAAGGGGAATCTCACAAAGACACACACTAACAGAAGCACAGTTACGTGAGTTTGAGCTCGACGAAGCTTTCCATGAGGTCAGGCACAGGTGTACCGAGCTTTCCGTACCACGCTCTCATCAGTACTTTGTGCTGCTCTCAAAACCGAGGTCACAGGCCCATCTGGTTTCTCAATTAACTGAGGGGGGTGTGAAAACAAGTGGACGAGCGGCCATCAATGCGCCCTGATGAGTTTCATCCCTGGTTTTCGTGGGCAACGTGTAGGCTATGTATGTCAGCATGGGTAACCCCATCCATAGCACATCTTCTGTGTAGCTCCCTCCATCACATCATCCCTCTATCCTGGCATCTCTCTATCCATCATTTCATCCTACTATTCTCCATCCCGATCCTTCCCTCATCCGTATATCCACCCTTCTATACCTCATCCCGCTAACATCCACCCTTCTATCCCTCATCACAACATCCCTCCATTCTCTATCACAATATTCTCTACCCCTCCACTATCTTTCTGTTTCATGTCATCTCTCCACCCTCCATCTTCTATCCTTCCATCCTTCATTGCACCACACCAACATTCTCTATCCCAGTCAATCCTATATTCCTCAGGCCAAAAAATCTCTTTGCTACAGTATCCTACTACCCCCGCCCTTAGCCTCTCCTCTCTGTTTCCTCTCTCCCCTCTCTCTCGTCTCCTCTCTCTCTCCTCATTTCTTCTCCTCTCTCCCCTTTTCTCCTCTCTCTTCCTCTCCATCCTCTCTTTCCTCTCTCTGTCCTCATCTCTCCTCTCCCCTCCTCTCGCTCACTCCTACTCACTCAACATAACCTCAGGGTGAACTAGATCCCTCACTCTCTGCCCCTCCTTTTATTTCTGAGCCGGTCCGTTGACGTGAGCATCCACTCCCCGATTGGAGAGAAAAAAAGCCATCTCTCCTCTAAAAATGTGACCGGCCCAAGACGTGTAAGCACCCCTCACAGCTCCCGAGAACCCAACCCGTGCACATCACAGGAAAAAGTCACAAGTTAGGGTCTCAGGGATTGAGAGAGGTACAGATTAGAATGGCGGCGAGACAGACAGGCCTGAAACCCACAGACAATGGCAGTTTCTCCCTCTGTCCCCCCCTAGCTTTGTACTGGAGTACAGTTAGTATCTCACTGCCTCACGGCTGAGAACAAGAGCAATCTCCGGTCATGGCGCATACACACCAGACATGCACCACACACACCAAACGCACACAAAACACACCACACGCCATATACATCATCCATCATCCCCATCTTGTCCTAGATAAATGTTGACTCCCTATCGCGAAACCGCCCCAACAATCCACCTCAACAAAATAAATGTGCTGCATACGATTAAACACAATAAGCAAATTAAATTCTTGGTAGACCACACACGTTGACCACACACCCGCTCACACACACTAGATATTGAGCCCACATCACACAACGTCATGCCTACACAGACATTCATACTCTGTAACACAGGGTCTATAAGAAAGCTTAGTTTCCAGACTGCAATCCCATTACAACCCCAATCTCTGGTCCCCGTCATTCCTATCAGAGATGTCGGGAGCCTCCCACGAAACAGCAATGCCACACACAGAGCACACACACACGTACAAACACACAATTGCAATGGCAGCCAGACCAGACAGGCAGCGCCAGTCCACTAGCCCCATCACACCCAGAAAGGATCGGCAGGAACCGGAGCCCACAAAAAATCCATCTTAGTCTCGGTTGAAACACACAGTAAATAAACACAAAAATCCCTCCGCAGGCGGCACCCCTCACCATGAACATTACCAATTCACTTTGGGGTTGTTAGACAGCCGGACCTATTGTGACACAGGCAGCATCTCGGAACAGTGGGAGCAGTAAGAAAGGGAGGATCAGGAGAAAAGAAAGGAGGAACTCGAACTCACCGCTGATTCCAGTCGCAGAGTCTGAACCGTCTATTAAATCTGAGAGAAGCAGAGAGAGAGAGAGAGAGAGAGAGAGAGAGACATATATGGTTCTTTTTTCCCTACTTGCTTTGGCAATGTAAACAAATGCTTCCCATGCCAATAAAGCCCTTTAAATTAAAATTGAAATGAGAGTGATGGGCAGAAAGAGCAAAAGTGGGAGAAGAGAAAAGAGAAAAGGAGAGAGAAAGACAAAGGAGAGAAAAAGTAAGAGAAATAAGAAAGATAGGGGAAGGTAATAGTGGTTGGAGGGGGCTCTGTTGTAGCCTCGCGTATTATCGGGGGGTGATCTTGCAGTATTGCGTCGCGTAGTATCAGGTTTGTAAGTGCCGTATTGTAGCGCGAGATGGACACTGCTACAATCAGGCTGCTGCTGTCTGGACGTCTGCTGCTCAGACATGCAAGACTCTACCATGTGCAGACAGAGAGAGAGAGAGAGAGAGAGAGAGAGAGAGAGAGAGAGAAAGAGGCGAAAAAGAGAGCAAGACAGAGACAAGAGAGAGAGACAGAGGCAAGAGAGGGAGAATGATAGAGGCATATGAGAAAGAGAGGCAAAGAGAACGATAAAGAAAAAGACTGGGCAAAATTTTTTAAAAAGATGAAGATCGCAAAACTTTGACAGGTGCCAGACCCAAGGGAATATGACAGAAATTGGTGAAGAATGACAGTGGAAGCAACAATAAAATGTGGGAGAAAAAAGGATACAAAACCGGAGATCCTGAGTGGGAAATAATAAAAAATTAATCGGAACAGGAGGCAAATGCCGGGGTGGAAGAGAAAAAGGAGATGAGGCGTGAAAATATAAAATGGATCAGAAGATCAATAGGCCTATAGGACTAAGTGCTGACTGTTAAGAAATGGAAAGCTAGAAGTGCAAGAATGAAGGAAAGAAAAAGACAGGGCCACGACGCCAGCATCCCAGACCAGCAGAGAAAAATGTGGAGGATAAAAAAACTGTCACGTACGTATTAAACATGTAGCCTACCTAACATGTGTATACACACAGGAGCTTCACACACACGCACACACAGGAACACAGATGCGTGCACTGTAAACCCATTACCCTCTCCCAGTGTGTCCCGATCTTGCACCGGCGGCACACAGAGAAAACCAGCAGAAGCCTGAGTGTCATCTGATCCATGAGACAGACCGAGAGGCAGACAGACAGAAAGACAGACCGATACATCGGGGAAAATCAGTGAGAGTCAGACGGACAGAAAGGAAAGGCAAAGAAATCATCCCAGAAACCGAATAGAATAATAGGAAAGAATGTGTCAACCAACGCCTGTTGCTGTAGGCTAGTTGTCCTCTACCCACGCTCCACTCCTCTACTCCGCTAGTTCGTTCCGCTCCTCTGGGGCACATCATTAACCCATCCCCTGCTCTTTCTCTCTTCCTCCCTTTCAATCTGTCTTTCTCTCCCCTTTCTTCAGTCTTCCTTTTCTCTTCGTATTCCATTCCTCTCTCTGTCAGCCTGGCAGTCTGCTCAACGAGTCTCCGAAACGGTAGTCTACGGTGCCCTGCCCTGCCTGCTCTCTTTGCCCAATTCCATGCTTGTTTCCTCCCTGCCACACTCCTCCCTGTCAGGGACAGCATCCAATAGCAGTAGCACCAGAACAAAGCTGGATAGATAAATACATATCATCCATTCATTTCCTCCCACAGCTGAAATCAGTTAGACCCAGAGGCCCGCTACCCACGGAGGGTACGGGAGACAGAGGGAGTGAGAAAAGGAAGGAGAGCGAGAGATGGAGAAACGGGAACGAAGGTAAAGAGAGAAAGACAACTGCTTCTCGCCTTACGGTTTCCCCCTTTCGTGCTCCTTTTCCGCTCAAAATCAAATGAAAAAAATCGAAATCCATTTCTGGTCAGCAAATACGGCACACTCTCCGCTCCCATTTCCTCTCGGCGATGTCCCTCTCTCCCTCACCGTGCAACTGGGTATTAGAGCGCGTGCTTCCAGGCGAGGGAGGGAGCGCGAGAGAGAATAGGGAGAGAGGGCGGGAGCAAGCGAGCAGGCGCGCGAGAGGAAAACGGAGTGAATGAGTTCATGCGGAGAGAGAGGGAGAGTGAGATAAAGGGAGAAGATATTAACTATGTTATGTGATGTGACTGTCTAAATGTCTTATCAACATGAGTTCTGGACCGGTATAATCCTAAATTTAAACAGGAGATGAAAAGAGAAAGGAAAGAGCAGCAAAGACAAAGTTGTCAGGAAAGAGAGACGAAGGGAGACGGACAAGAAATGCCGCGACAGGGAACTGCTGACAGACGACACGCAGCGGACACAAATCAACGACACCTGACTATGTCCTCCCTTAGTCTCCATTCTACCAGTCTTTCGTTTTCTGTAATTACTCCCCCCCCCTCACCATTCCTTTCCAAATTTATCTCCAACCAACACCACTTACAGTGTTACTAACAACGTTTTTATTAATACAAAAGAACAATACAATACATTCGGTAATCGCATTTTCCGCAGGTCGAATATATTAAATTCAGTCATCATAACTCTTTCTTTCTTTCTCTCTCTGAGAACAAGCTGTTGTGTCCACACTTCCTTATTAGAGCTAACGTTAATTCATTCCCATGTGCTTTCATACTGTAAGCCAAGCCTTCACTAGGTCACATATAGACATCACATGCTCTGTGTACAAATCATCACATCACATGCAGCTGGTGAGCTAAAGCAGTAGGCAAAACAGTTGGCCTGATGCTCAAACGTTGTAATGCAAAATCCTAGTCCTCTTGCTCCGACCCCCACTACTGCTTATCACTGTTGCCACGAGTTGCCACTCATTTACCAGTCCCAGTCCACAAACATACAAAACACATGCAACCAGCTACTATTAGATGTTCCACTCCAAGGCAGACCCAGCTCACGGACAGCCATTTATAAACTCCCAGAAAGGGTGAGTGGGACAGTGCAGCGAAATAGTGAGGAAGACACAGGATAGTTACTAATGCTAGCACATTTTTTCTTCTTGCACTAAATTAGCTTATTAACTACTTCACTGAGAGTATAAATTGCCTACTACTCTTTTTTGGTATTCCCACCTAGCTATCTTAAGATTGAACCACTAACTGTAAATTGCTCTGGATAACAGCATCTACTAACTAAATCACTAAAACATCAAGAAATGTAGGACATGGGCAGATAAAGAGAGTTATACTTCTGCTGTAGACCCTCACACACAGCATTTGACAAATTAGACACAGACATACACATACATTCTAACCCACACATATTATAAAAAAGAGAGACAAAGAAAATAAGACCCACTAGGCAAACACAAAAAATAACACTGTCAAAATACTGTCTTTTGAGTGGTAAGAGTGTGAAGTGATGGTGGTGACCGAGGGAGTCAACAGGTTTACAGTACATTCCTTTAGTAACAACGCCCCAGTGCCTTCCCATCTCCCCGTTTAGGAGCTGTTAACTATTTACCCCCTCCACACACACACACACACACACACACCACCCCACACGTTTCCCCTCAGCTCAGTGATTATACCGACCCCCCCACACATTGCTCGGTAGCCTTGCGAGGGAGAACAAAAGAGTCCTAGCGGAAACACTGACTCGGTCCAAAAGCCACCATAATTCCTATTGAGTGCATGTGTCTAAGATGAGCCCTAATGTCAAAAGTAGTGCACTATATCAGTAAGTCATGGTTACATTGCTCTCCACTCCATTGCAGCACACACTGCCAGAGTACGAAACTGTGCCGA
This sequence comes from Esox masquinongy, assembly GCA_016801175.1. Classification (NCBI taxonomy): domain Eukaryota; kingdom Metazoa; phylum Chordata; class Actinopteri; order Esociformes; family Esocidae; genus Esox; species Esox masquinongy. The sequence continues at coordinate 144,445 of JACXGI010000050.1, read as the reverse complement.
CAGGGGGCGCCCAGCGGCTCAATTTGGTTGGTTGCCATCTGCCCCGAGGAATGGGAAGGAGACTATGTGCTCTATAGAGACAGTGACGGAATAAAGTAATTGTATGGACCAGACACACCTAACTGCCTAATGGATTACTGAACAACTCTGTGAGATTCAGAGCTTCCTGGTGACAGCTGTAAAAGTACAATCAAACTGTATTTATTCAAAATGGGAGAGAAGTTGTGAAATTGTACCATTTTGGTTGCTTTTCAAACAAGGTTACAAAAATGTATTTGTGTGAGGCTTGGGTAAATAAATTATGACATTTTTTTTATTTTGGAGTTATTTTAATTAAATTGATGACATGCAGGTTTATTAGACAAACAGTGATGTTTCATAGATATAATTACGAAGATTGCACTGGGACTTTTATAAACAATTACTGGTCTAGATTTGGTCACACTGCTAAGTAATTAATTACATTTGGCCACACCAAACAGGAAACAGAATTTTAATTTAACTTAAATAGAAGGAAGTAGAATTTAATTCCAATCACTTCAAAGCAACGAGAATGAAAACAAGTCTCAATGATCTAAAAAGTATTCTGCCAAAAGTATTTGCCACATAATAGTGCAAAAATTACACAGTTTTTAAAATACTAGTTAGATTATAAATAAAAAAATCTAAAACAAAATATTTTAATGGCTGCTGCATGGTATTGTAACCATTTTATAATGTTAAAAATGACTCAAAACTCATAATGATGTTTAACTGCTTTGGCCAGGGACAGAAACATTCGCTGGCCAGGGATTCCCTGTCGTCCCTGATTTAAATGGCTATTATTATGAACTGAAAATGTAATCAGTTACAATAGATTTCCTTTTATTCTGCATTCTTTCTGGTGTGGTGAATTAAGTTTCAAGAATTTTTTTGGAAGTAATGAACAATTCATATCTACATTTAAACTTGACTACAACCCTTACACAAAGCAATTGAGTGAGGGCAAACATATATCAGATGTGGTGTCAAACAAAGATATTGATCAGTATAATCAACCACTTACAGTACATATTATTGCGTTACAGTATTGGCTGTTAATTCACAAGAATGTCATGTTTATAAGAGTAACATTGCCACTCAGGAGAGAACAGAGCTATTGTTAGCGGTCCTTCCCGACCTTGTTGCAACACCCTATAAATGCCAAGAATATCTACTAGGTGTAAAATAACTTTTTTTTGATTAAAAAAAAGATTAAACTTACACAAAATATGACACTCTCAATGTAAACGGATCTATTTTACTTTCTATAAATATGAATGCAATAATAAAATATGTTTGGTTGCTAAATAAACTTTATAGAAATTAAGGTATTATTATTACTATAACATTTCCCACCTTAAAAAAATTATGCCTTTGGCATATGGGGAATAAAAAACAAATATTACTAATTTCTGTTAATGCTGATTTGATTTAAGTTGACATTTAATATGCCAGGGATTTTTTGTTGAGATCAAGTTCTCTTTTGCAAATAAGCCCGGGAATTATAAAAAAGACAGCACATTTTATCTGTATGGACAAAAGAAAGCAAAACAGACATGAAAACACAATAATTTAAAACAGACATCTATAAAATACAACAAATATACATAAATGCAAAACCCAATAAAAAATGTTTGTGTAAAAGGTTGCCAACCATATGAAATACCCTAGTGGCACCAATTCCTAGCATGTCCTCTGCATCATTTCACTTGAAAGTAACTTTTCAAAAAGTACCTAAAATACTGTAGCTCTACAGCCATCGTCTCTGTTACGTTTGTAAACTAACGCTTGCTATGTTTATTATTTGTCCTTTCCAGCACCGACTTTTGCTGCTAATTAATTCATAGACTAAATTGTACGTACTACTACTGACTTGTGTGATTGTTCCACCTAGATTCTTAAAATGTATTGTGGCAAGGATATGCCCTCTCCTGCATCAACATCAGGCCAACGCCCCAGGGAGAACCACCTGGCCCAAGAACGCAGCCCAGCTGCTGCCCTTGAACGCAGCCAGGCTGCCACCCCTTGATGAGGCACACCTGCCCAAATCAGGCCTTTTCAGGGGGTTGTTAAAGGTCCCCAGTAAAGCAGCTCTGGAAAGCCAAAGAAAAAGAGAAGATTGTGAAGCTGTAAGGGGCATTACTTTTTCCCTCTTGAAAAAATTTGGGAACCCATATATTAACATATCTGGCATATATAGACTGCACATGTCCATAGTCTGCATAAGTCAAGTTTTTACAATAAGCTAATTATAGTCTGAAATGGAAAAATCTTCCTGCATTTTATACTTAAACCATGCCTCATTACAGAACAAGGTGGTGTGAAAAAAGTTGGTGTTTCAGTTCAACAAGGAGGGAAAAAAGGTCTTAATCCTATATGATGATAGCAATCATATGCATCATGATGGTTATTTAATGTACAGATTATATTATTCAGTGAGTTGAAGGAGGATGAAGATCAGATGGAGGTTGGAGATTCTGTGGTCTGTGGTCCTGGGCAACTCTGTTGGTAAGAAAATAGGCCAGCAATCCCACGGTTGTGGGTTTGGTTCCCACAGATACTAAAAATGTATGTCTTCAGTGTACTGTAAGGAGATTTGGATACTAGGTTCTTCTAAAGTAATATACAGTTGTGCTCAAAAGTATGCATACCCTTGGAGAATTGGTAATATGTACCATTTGTAAAGAAAACATGAGTGAGCAGGCAAAACATGTCTTTTATTTCTTAAGGGATTCACATTCAACTGTAGGTCATAACAGAATGGCACAATCATAAAACAAAACCTGGCAACAAAGAAAAGAGTGAACTGACCCATGTTCAAAAGTTTGCATACCCTTAGTTCTTAATACTGTGTGTTGCCCCCTTTAGCATCAATTACCTTGTTACACAGGTCTTTTGACAGTTCTTTTCTGCTCCCCGTGGCTCAGTATCTAGCCTGCTCAGTTCATCCACATGAGAGCTAACAAACTCATTGACTATTTATACACGGACATTAATTGCAATTTAAAAAGCCACAGGTGTGGGAAATCACTATCTTTAAATAAAAGACAGTTTTTTTGCATGATCAGTCATATTTTCAAAATCAATGCCATCATTTCACAATTTCAGCCAAGGTATGCAAACTTAAGTGCACAACTAGTGATGGCCAAACGAGGCTTCATTAGCGATATTTTAGCAGCAGGATATTATGCTGGCAGCACTCAGATTTTCATTATCACAACAAAAGTAATCATTGAAATGTATACGGCAATATGGTTAACAATATAGTCTGTAAAAAAGAACAGACACAAACAATATTGGAACAGACATTAAACATAAAATGTACAGACTAGATTGCCAACTATATTGTCTTATATATTTCAATAATGGCTTTTATTTTGAAAACAGAAAATCTGAGTTAGCGCTGCCAGCATAATATCCTGCTGCTAGAAGAATGGTAATGAAGACTCTTATGGCCATCTCTAAGCACAACTGTATATAGAAGATACAGTTACTGGTGGTAATGTATGTTTTCTCTGGCTTGTTTTGATCCCAGTAGAAACTGTCTTTACAAGAGCAATATTTATCTATTAATTTTGGCGACAACGGAGACGAAACCAGAAATGGTCATGATTCGCTTCCCAGCCCAATTAAATAATATCCATAATAAGCTCCAGAAATAACAAACAAATTCAAATTAAAACATGAAAAAGCTTTCCCTTTTGTTCTCAAAATGCTTTGTTCAGAATTTTACTAATAAGTTTAATGGTCATACAGTGCCTTAGAAAAATATTCAGTATCTCCACATTTTGTTGACATGATTTATAATGGCACACATGTCTATATAAGGTCCCACAAATCACAGTGCATGTCAGACTGAAAACCAAGCAAGGGATGTTCAAGGAACTCTCCATAGACCTTGGAGAATAATGTGTAGGGAAGGTTATAAAAATTGCTAAATCATTCAAAATCCTGGGAGCAAGAAGGGCCTTGGTCAAGGAGGTGACATAGAGCCCAAATGTCACCAAGAGAGCTTCAGAGTTTCTCTGCAGAGAGGGGAGAATCTGTTAGAAGGGACAAAGATGCCTGCAGCACTCCAATCAGGCCTTAATGGTAGAGTGGCTAGACAGAAGACACTGAGTAAAAGGCATGAATTCCACGACTTGCTGCTTGAAGGACTCTGAGAGCATGAGGCAAAGGGTGATTTGGTCTGATGATACCAAAATAGAACTATTTGGCTAATACCATCCCTACGATTAAGCATGGTGGTGGGAGCATGCCGTAGGGATTCTTCTCAGCAGCAAGGACTAGGCGAATAGTCAGGATTCAGGGAAGGATGAACAGAGCAATGTACAGAGAGGTCCTTGAAGAAAACTTGATCGAGATCTACAGGACCTCAGACTGGGGTGAAGATATATCTTTCAGGACAAAATTGACCCAAACAGACACCACTGGAGTGGCTTCAGGACAAATCTGTGAACATTTTTGAGTGGCCAAGCCAAAACACGGACACAAAGCCCATTAAACATTCATGGGGGGACCTGAAGATTGTGGTCCAATCTGACCGAACAAGAGAGGATATGCACCAGAGTGGAATAAACTATCCAACTTTAGCCGTGATCACTGCCAAAGGTGCTTCTACAGAGTACAGAACAAACAATTTGAATCCTTATGTGAATCAGCTATTTGTGTTTTTTATGTTCAATGAAACACATGAAAAAATTTGTTTATGGTGCACTGTGTGCAGATTGATGGCGACATTTTCATAAATGTAATCAATTATACATTTTTGTCTATAACACAACAAAATGTCCTGAACCTTCTGAAGGCACTGTATGTACATGATACACAAAACCAAGTGCACATTCTTAATTGTAGGTTCCTGTTAGATAATAATACAAAAAATATATTTAATATACTTAAAAAATATAAAAATATACTACATGAGATTATAATAATTATAATATAATCACAAGGACATACCTCCAAATCTCATCATGCCTCCTTGGAGTTCTGAAAACAACTTAACTAAAAAACTTTTTGAATCGTTAAGGCTTCTACATTTTGCCATTGTAAAACAGGTTATTCTAAAACAGTGGTCTTGGGAGCACACTAATCCACAAAGCTACCTGGCTACACACCCAGCACCTGCTAGTATCCCATGATAAGTGTTTATAAAAATGGTTTTGGTGCATTGAAATGAAATGTAGAGAAATCAATGAAAAGTTGTTTCTATCGAGTATCAAGAGCAGGTTCTGAGCTCTACCAAATCTCCATTGCCTAGGTGGATGCATGAGATGGAAGACAAGCAAACTGCAAAAGGAATTTTTATTGCTCCGTCAGTTTAAGTTGTACAAGTGTCTATTTGAAATGGTATTCTGAGTCATCATGGTGTAATGGTGAGTTATAATGTCCATATTTGTTGAAGACAGTGTTCAACAGTCGAACAGCTTGCTGATAACTGTCTTAGTACGAGACCCTACTTAGGCATGGTTTCCAACAGTTGTCCTGGATGAGTGTTAGCACAGCCCCAGTGATGTGCCGGCCCTTTTTCTACCACACACTGGAGTGCCTCGTAATTGTGTATTGAGTTTCCAGACTAGGCTTTGATAACAGGAGTAAGACAGAGGTCTGAAGACACACCCCTGGGGTGCTCCAGTGTGGCCAATCCTCAGGGACTCCAGTATCCAATTTCAAAGGTTGACTATAAAGTGGCAAATCCGAAGAATAATTACTAATTGTCTTGGGCCAACAAGATATCAAATATAATAAGAGTAATAATAGCTTTGTTTTGTTTAAACCTCTGTTTTTTAACATCAGTTTAGTTTCAGTTAAGGCACCAAAAACTACATTAACAATGGGCCTGGATTGACACAAACGGAACCTGAGTTCGTTGCAAGGATTTAATTTGTGTTTGCTAACAGATTTGATGGCTTATTTCGAGGATGAGTTAATAAATAACCTAACAAAACAACCTTAGTTCACTAGCTTAGTAACTAGCCTTGCTCAGTATTTCGTTTTGTCAGTATAATGTCAATACTAGATAAGCAGTAAAGCTAACAAGCTAGCTTGACCACAATGTCATATAATAAAAAAGTGCATAGCAGCACTTCCAAAATTTGTGTTTAGTAACGTTTGTAGATAAATCCTTCGAATGATTAAGAATGATTACAGCTCATAGAGTTGGTGAAAAGGATCTACCATGTTCAAGAGGCTCTACAAATCACCATGCGTCATAAATAACAATTACTTTTATCAGTTGGAATATACTTTGTGGTTGTAATGCTAATAAACAAGGTGATTCATAGTGGCCCACTAATGACTAACTATTACTAGTTTTCTATACTTTTTGTTGGGTTATAAAAGAAAAAATGTTGTCAATTATTGCCATGAACAAAATAAATAAAGAGGTATTTGGTGACTTTCTCAGTGTAATTCTTTTTGGGCTTAGTTGTGGTTAATTTGTAATGTAGAAATGATTTGTAATAACTATTACATCCACTCCAACAAAAAAAATCAGCCTTTAAAAATTGTCAGTTCCATCCTGCCCACAGTAGGAAATAAAATAATTTTGAGGGGAGGTAAAAATAACTCACCAGCCCATTCTTATACATCTGAATTGAAATTATTTAGACATTATAATGGACTTACTGTAAAAATGTTTTAATTATTGCCCTTTTCTGGCCCGCAAATCATTTATGATTAACAAACTACAACACAAATGTGCCCCTACATTTAATTTGAAAGAAGTCAGATGTTGTGGCCCCAAGCCAAAAGGTTTGCCCTCCCCTGCTCCAGGAGCTGCTGGGAGTTGTTGCGAAAGGCTAGGCCATAATCAGGAATTGTACATAATGGAATTGAAAGTGCAGACAACTGGGCTAACATTGGGGTAGAGAAAATAAAAACTCAATATCCCAACACTCTAAATAGGGCTTATGCCTATTTTTTGCAGGTATGGTTTAAAAAAAGAACATGGTCAGAAATGTTTATTACTTTTAAAGAACGTGCTGGTTAAAATGTTTCCTAATCTAAAGTAGGTACAGAAATATCATGTGAACCATTAACATAAAATATTTTAAATCGCTGAAATTTCACTGATAATTGATTGATTGAAAAAAGGGTACAAGGCAGTGTACTAAAATACTAGAATTATGGAACAATTCTCCATAGGCCTGTATCACAGATTCAAGTCATGCGAGAACATGGCGGTTGGCAGTTATAAATTGAATGAAAAACAATCCCAAAATGTATACATCTAACACAAATAACAACCGATTCTCCTTAGTGGCTGTATAAGGCAGTATAAGACAGACTTACAATATGCTTTGTATTCTGCTACGCTGTGAAAAATTTGCAAATAATAGCAAACTTACATGCACACATGTTAATTTTATTGCTTTGACTTTATCATGGTACCATGATGCAACATGACAGCATGACAGAATGTTTTGCACATCATGGTCAAATAATCTACTGTTGCCTCCAAAATGATAGGCTTCTTGATAACATTGAGCCAAAAAGGCTGTACAAAATAAGACAGATATATATATATTTTCTTGCCACAAACGCAGTTGCTTCTGAAAGGAGGACATGTCCAGGAGGAAGACATGTCCACAAGTCAATTTTCCAGCAAGACAATGACCTCAAGTACACATTAAATCCAGAAAGAAATTGGTATTTGACCATAAAATCAACATTTTACCATGGCTCCTGACTTGAATCCCATTGAAAAACTGTTGTTTAAATTGAAGAGTGTGGTTCATAAGTGCAGACTGCATGATCTCAACAATTTGGATAAATTCTCTGTAGAGGAATGATCCCAATGTGTTTTCCAATCTCATGAAACATTACAGGAAACATTTTAATTGATTCTCATGTTGAAAAATGAAACTATAGCACATTATCTGTGTTGCTTATTTCATACAGTCTTCTTTTTGTTGATATGAGATCTTTTGTGCCCACGCTTTTGTATGTGACTGTATACATAGATTTTTGGAGCTTCACAATGTATTTTGGAGACATTTAGATCACAGGTGTCAAACCAGTTCCGTGGAGGGCCGATTTTCACTCTCACCTTGTACTTGATTGATTAAGTATGTCACTAACTGGTTAGTTTCTACCCTCACCTGGTTGTTTAGGTCTGAACTGGGAACTAATTCATAGGAAAAACCAAAAACTTGCAGACACTCGGCCCCCGTGGAAAAGGTTTGACACCCCTGATTTAGATTATTTGAACATGATTTGCGAAAAATGCTAAGACTTGGGTGGTATTCATGCCACAAATTCTGAAATCTTGGCATTTGGAAACAATGCAAGAGAAATTAAAACTAAAGGAGGGGTTACCAATAATCTGTCTATGGACCATACCTTATCCATGGACAAATTACAAGGTATGATTACCAATGTCTAATCTCGTAATTTGGGTGAACTATCCCTTTAACCAAAAAATGAAATGATAGTTGCTAATGATAGAGGAAACATTTAAATTGTTTGTTATATGGTTTATCATAAAATATGCTTCTTTCTCTATTGATCTCTGAGTAAATACAGGACTTCCGTCCCAGTTCTCCTTTACCATCTGATGTTTACCACAAAGCTTTGGAGCGAGGTGTCCATTATATTGTTTCCACATAGCTTTGGAGTGAGGCGTTTATGATATTGTTCGACAGAAAGAATAAGTTAATCTGAACTTTGTACACAATTGGCTAGAGATCATTGTGTTCTTTCCCATAGCTGCCTGTGGCCCCGTGGCTGCACTCCACTCTACGGTTTTCCCCTTCAGTGGCATCCCTTTCATTACCACGTCCCTCCTACAATCCTTTCAGATTTTTCCTGACGTGTTCGTACTGGGCTACGATTTGTCTTCAAATCTCCTCTGTTTTTCTTTTACAGTTATTGGTCTCTTCTCTCTCTCGGCCACACACACACACACACACACACACACACACACACATATATAATTTAAAACAATCAATCTAGAATGGATATCAGAAGTATTCACCATTTTTAGATTTTCTAAAAATGGTGGGATTAAAAAAGTGGGATTAAAATGGATTTATTTGTGATTTCCTGTTAATATCACCACAATACTTTTTAGAGTACTGAAAATAAACACGCTTAAAAATACGCTACCTTAGTCATTTTAAGAGCTTTTGTACACCTGGAATATGCACACACACAAAAATCACATAATTCTTAAGGTTCAGTTAATTAAGATATTGGCAATCATTTTTTAAATTAGATTCATTTAAAACTACAAAATGACCTCTAAAAAACATTTTCTGTCTTCTTGTTAAGAAATTCATGTTTAGATTTTGACTTATGTTGTTGGTTAGTGTCTTGCTGAAAGGTGAATTCCTCTCGGATTTTGTATGTGCTTAGCTCCACAATAATTAGAAATCTGTTAACTGAGGAAACAAATATTTTTGAGAATGTTTCCAGTCACTATTGTAAGTTGCTCTGGATATGAGCATCTGAAGGATTACTTAAAACATTCTTTTGTTAAACAACGGAGAACAAATTTATATTTACAAAAGAAAATAGGAAGCAATAACGGTTCAAAGTCCTGCTCAGAACTGCAGAATTTTCACCATGATAGCTTAAGGATTCTGTCTTACAACCTTTCAGTTACTGAGCAGATGCTCTAACCACTAGGCTAACTGCCACCAACTGATGGTTATTACACATCTACCAATCACTAACCTTCTTTATGAGGCTTACAAAAGGCTCCCTAGTCTTTGTAGTTCAATCTGTGCTTGAAATGTAATACTCGACTAGGGACCATACCAATGCTGTACTGTATTTATAGGGAATAGAGAATGGGGTAGTAATTCTACCCCACTATTTTACCATTTAAAGTACCTTATGCAATTTTTTAAAGGCAATTGTTACTCCTGAAAAAATGTAGTCTTTCCAATAAATACTTATGCAACTACTATGTGCTATTTTATTAATTTCTAGTATTTAGTTTTGACTTACCAGAAATCACAATTTAATCAAGTCTCATTTTTAATGCAGCTAAATGTGAAAATTTTTGTATAAATTAACTCCCTGGTACATATTTATAATTTGTCAGCTCTTGATGTAGATGATGCAGTTGTTCATTTAAAAACTAAACCGGTCTTGTGCACATGTACTGCCGCAAGGGTATGAATGGCCCACTGCTATTTCAGAAAGACAATAAACCATAACTGTCTCACTATACGTATATACTGTAACAGTAACACTTTAGTTTGACTATTTTCCATATTGTTAAATAATAATGAAGACATCAAAACTTTAAAAATAACACATATGGAATCACTTAGCAACCAAGAAATTAATAAACAGATCAAAATACATGTTGTAGATTTTTTCAATTTTCATTATTTTGAGATAGTAATCTCGTTATTACGTGATAGCATCTTGAAATAACAAACTTCCATACCTTCATTACAGCTTTTCACACTCTTTGCATTCTCTCAGACAGCTTCACGAGGTAGCCAGGAATGCATTTCAAATAACAGGTGTGACTTGTTAGAAGGTCATTTGTGGAATTTCTTTCCTTTTTAAGGCCTTTGAGCAGTTGTGTTGCGGCAAGGTAGGGTTGGTAAATAGAACATCATCATTATATCTGTATGGTAGTCCATATTCTGTCAAGAACAGCTCAAATAACCTAAGAGATATGACAGTCCATCATTACTCTAAGACATGATGGTCAGTCAATCCCGGAAAAAGTGCAGTCTCAAAAACCATCAAGCGCAATGCTGAAGCTGGCTCTCATGAGGACTGCCACTGGAAATTAAGACCCAGAGTTACCTTTGCTGCAGAGGATAAGCTCATTTGAGTTACCAGCCTCAAAAATCAGCAATCAACTTCACCTCAGAATGCAGACCAAATAAATCAATCACACAGTTCAAGTAAAATACACATCTCAAAATCAACTGTTCCCACCGTGAATCATGGAGGAGAAGGTGTAATGATGTGGGGGTGCTTTGCTGGTGACACTGCCAGAGATTTATTTAGAATTCAAGGCGCATTTCACCAGTATGGCCACTACAGCATTGTGTCACGATATGCAATCCCGTCAATTGTTTTTCAACAGGACAATGACCCAAAACACACCTCCAGGTTGTGTATGGGCTATTTGACCAAGAAGGAGAGTGATGGTGCATCAGATGACCAGGCCTCGATAATCACCTGACCTCAACCCAGATGAAATAGTTTGGGATGAGTTGGATAGCAGAGTGAAGATAAAGCAGCCAACAAGACTGTTGGAAAAGCATTCCAGGTGACTACCTCATGAAGCTGGTTGAGAGAATGCCAAGGGTTTGCAAAGTGTGGCTACTTTGAATCTAAAATATAATGTATTTTTTGGTTACTACATGATTGCGTATGTTTTATTTCATAGAATAGACGTCTACACTATTATTCGACTATGTGGAAACTAGTAAAAATAAAGAAATACCCTTGAATGACATGTTGTGTCCAAATACATACATATACATACATATATATATATATACATCTCCAGAAAAAATTAAGAGACCACTGAACCTTTTTCTTTCCTTTCTAAAAAAGTCAAAAAGGAAGGTTTTGAGGGAGGAACAGAAGCGTTAAAATTAAGAGACTACTGCAAATTAAACGTTCTGTTCCTCACTCAAAACTTCCTCACTCAACTTTTTTGGAAAGGAAAGAAAAAGGTGCAGTGGTCTCTTAAATTTTTCCGGAGCTGTATATATATATATATATATATATACTGTATACATAATAAAAATGTACATATATAAACTTTGTTGTACTAATTCATGTTCAGACAAAATTACAGTACATACCCCGTGACTTTAAATCGAAAGTCACCTTATCGGGCACATGCATGTTTCGTAAAAGCTAAATCAGCATTTTTTTTTTTACTCCAGTCAGTGCCCTGCTGTGAGATGTTGTTTCCTCAGGGAAAGCTAGGAGGCTGTACAGTTATCCCCCCTGGTGTTACTCTGAACTATACAACCTACTACCTCATCCTGTGAAAACGCAGTTCTACATCCAGCAGAGGAAAAGTGGCAGGAGGCGTGTGGAGGAGTTGGGTGAGGATCTGTTGCCAGAGGCAAACACAAGCAATGTATACGATAGGGCTGAATAGGTGGAGGGTATAAAGGTCTTTGGGCGAAAATACAGTGCCACACCCCTTCTACCTAGGCCTCTGGGGAACCCCTGTCTATCCATGCTCAGGAAGGAGGACGAGCATTAAACGTCTAGGCCCTTTTTGGGGGACAGGTATTGGAGAATGAGGAGGGTTTGGGGGTATTCAGGTCCCTTTTCGGGCAAAAGAAAGGTTAGCTCACCACAAAATCAAGCAGCAGTTCCAGGATTGGCTGAGTGATTGCCGCAATGCGTGCTGAAGATGGATGTCTAGTAATGATGTTTTCACAATAAGCAATGGCTGTTTTACAGTTTTGGGGTTGAGGGGTACATAGGGTACACAGGCTGCATAGAAGGCGTGAGGGTGTTTAATGCAAATACAACTGGATATAAGTGAGGTCTGGCTTAGGTGAGCTATGATGACTAGGGCAAGAGGCTTTGTTTTTGTGATGAGTGGTGATGATGATTCTTCCATGGGGGTAGCGAAAGAATGAGGGTTTTGAATATTACATGTTTAGGAACTGGTAGTGGTGAATGTCATGCAGTAGCTCAGTGGAGGTTTGTCGCATGTACTTTATAATACTCCAAGGTGAGAAAGGCGTGTTGCGATGGCCACACTGACACAGACCTATAGACACGAGCTTGTGAGGCCAGTCACCACAAGTTCGGATCTACGGGTTTGTGGCGGCTGGCAAGTTCTCTTCAGGGAGTAAACAAGGTGAATAAGAGACCGTTTGAACTTGGAAATGTCAATAACAACGTTATTGTTTAAAATCTGTCATCAAATCTGTAATCCTTCTGAATTTGACAGATGCAAACATAAAAATACAAATGAACATAATATAATGTCCCTAAAGTTCAAATGGGGAATACGATGAGAAAACATGTATCGTTATGCAGTGAGCAGCAGTATTCTTTTCTGTCTATGTTCCGGTGACACCTACTATAGGTGGTGAAAACCCACCAAAAGACACAGTCTTGGCAAACAAAAACACAATACTACACAACAAACTACAAATTAAGATTAGACAAAAACCTGACACAACACTAGAAAACAAAGCATAAACCCCAAAAATAATAAATATTAAGGACTATTGTTAAATTAACTGCAATAAAACTCTCAGAATCAAAAAGAAATTATGTTCAACATGATGCACAACAAATTACATTTTTGGTCCTATGACTTGAATAGGATTTGTGCCGCAAATGCTAAATGGGATTAGCACCTCAAGTGGGTTGGAAACAGTTCCAGGGAAATAAATCCAAAACATGGATTGCTGACAAATCTTGTCCACACACTGCTTTACAGGGTAAGGACACATGCGTCAATTTGAATTTGGGTGAACTATCCCAGGAAACCATGGCAAAATAATGTAATTATGCTGGTTGTCAAAAAAATAATGGGGTCACCCTTGAGGATGTATTGTATTTGGGTGACAAAATGTTGTCCTGGAAAATAGACATATTCTTATTATTTAATATTGAATAATATTTTTAATAACAAGCTAGGCTGCAACAACAAACCAAGGGCATTCTGTATAGGAGTCGAACATAACCTTCAAAATGTATCCTTTTTACATCAGTTCTATATACAAATACTTATCATTTATTTGATACCTAATAGTGTTAGCTGAAAAAGGCTGCAGATCAACTGATGTATGGTTCACTGAAGTGGACATGACACACAGGCTGTCAGATAGGCTTGGCATTAGTTGCATAACCCTATAAATTCCCATTATTATGTTCCTCAATATCAAACTCTGAAAGGGAGAGAAAATGATGTGTAGATTAGAATGCCTTACTACATTTGCATAGTTCTGTGAAAAGTTAAAATTTTCAGCATCCGAACAAATTTAATTTCAAACATGGCTGTCTGCCTGTCTTCCTGTTGACTGAATTGTAATATAGCAATGAACAAATACAGACCATAAAGAAAATGTAACCACAAAGTACAAATACATGTCTTGATGAAATACTGCATTGCAGAACTGGCATTATATACTGGCCAAAGCTCTTATAAAAAGAAAAATTTACGAACTGCTTTTGGGGGACTGGCTGCAAATTTAAAATGCATAATTTAACGATGAATAAGGCAGCGACAATCAAATGTCAAATCAAAGTTCACATGAAAAAAACACTTAAGCAATGAACTAAATAATGTCTGCCAAGCCACCATGTCTTTCTACTTCTAACAAAAACACATCACATCTACTTAAGATCTGTTTGAATGCACAAATAAAAGACCACTTGGCATTCAACAAGAAATTGGTAATTGATTTACAAACTTGTAAATCATGAAAAAACAAATATGAAAACATGTTTTATCGCAATGTGAAAGAACAGTAAATATAAGGATATTTTGAATCAAAGTGGTATTGGTGTGTCACATCAACCTGGCATCAAGGATCTTTTATTGTTCAAAATTGTTGTCTGTCAGTACCTTTCAAAATGTAAAAATGTTGTGAGATCCTTGTCACAAGCTGATAATGAATCTTGGGCCTACACGTTTGGCAGCGATTTCATCTGCTTTATTCATTATTTTATTTTACTGTAGTTGCATCCCAGAAGTACCGTTCAAATCAACCAACAGGTACTGTAGGGTACAGTAAGATCATAGGTTCGGCTTTGCCGTTTACCACAACAAACCAAGACCAAGTGCTAAATAAACAGACAAATGAAACAGGAAATAAATAGAAAAACAGAGACATTTGAAAAGAGAAATGCCAACGTACCGGTGTGGATGAAGTGGATAGCTGATGGTGCCAGTATGGTTTGGGTACTACCGTACTGGTCAGTCCTCATCTCCTTGCCTGGCATCAAAATGGAGTCAGGCTTGCGGGATAGAGTAGGCCGACACCTTCAGCAAAAATACAGCAGAGACCTGGGACAACACACACATAAATCATTACAACCACATTGTGAACAGAACATTCTCCTTGAAACCAAACACATGCACACAACACCCGGTCACAAACACCTCCCAACAATACAACCAAAATCACACACCAAAAAAAGAGTTTAGAAACTACTAGCAAAAAAGACCAGTTACAACTGTTTAAGGAAATATCACCAGGTCATCGACAGAAAGCAAATATACTTTCCCCCTCATTCTTCCTCCTTCTGCTCTCCTGTCCCGCTGTCCTATCGTCAGTTACAGGGGTACAAACACGACCCCCAAGATGGGGTCTGAAAAAAGCTATGGAGAGCTAGAGACAGCGGAAGGTTGAATGCGGACGGTGAGATGTGGTTGAGGAGGAGCTGCTGTAGCTGTGAAGGACTGGCTAGAGAGAAACTGGAATTTGTGACCATGCAAAGGAAAGGGTGGTGTTTTCATTTTTTTTTTTGGTGCTGCATCGTTCTGCCTGGGTTTTTTTGGATCCCAGCAGGGTCCTTGGCTGCGATTCTGACTCTCCTTAGTCGTGCCAAAATGTTGGACATTTCCCTTTGTCTTAAACTCCCCTGAATAAAATCAAAACAGGAGGATGACAAAAAGATATTTCTCCGAACAGACAAGGCGGCAAGAAAAAATAAAAAATGGAACCGCAAATGTTAAACATTTAAAAAACAAAGCAAAAGTTTAAGAAAAACGAGAGAGAAGGAGAGAGAAAAAGAGATTGTGAGGGAGGGAGCATAAGACCAAAAAATAATAGAAGCTTAACAGAAGATTGAGAAGGAAAAAAAATCAAAGAAAAAGTGAAGACTGAAAAGGACTGCTTTTCGCACCGGACTTTTCTCTGCAAACATGTCTCCCATCTCTGCCCAAACGCCAGCGAACCAGCTGCCTGGTAAGTATCCTCTCCTCCGCCTGCTTCAAAAACACAGCAGCCCTCCCTTCAGCCCCATCCACGCCACGTAGTGAAAGACGAAGAGAGAAAGAGAGTTAGAAAGCAGACACTTTTTTTCTCCCCTTTTCAAAATGGCTGAGAGGGCCAGGGCAGAGACAGAGGCAGAGCTACAGCTAGCGGAGAGGGATAGTAGTGCTCCTTCCGCACCCCATCCTGCTCAAAAGAGGGCTGGCCCGGTCGCCTTGAACGCTGCTTCACCCCGGTTCACCCTACCTCACCCCGCCTGCTGTATGACAGCATCTCGCTCTCTCTTTCTCTCTCTCTCTCTCTCTCTCTCTCTCAATGTTTCTCCTTTTACACACCCTTTGTCCCATTCACTCACAATCACTTTCAGGCCAGAGCAATAGCAAACAGCTGTGTTGTCAACCCAACCTTTTAGTCAGGCTGGCCCAGGGATGGTTCAAGTGTGATGATGCTCGAGACTGACTACATGTTATATGCTTATCTGTTTGTCTGGCGTGCGGTCTGTAAGTCCCACGTTCTGATGCAGTGATGTGTCTTTCTGGCTGTTTGTTTCAGTCCGTATTCATTTCTCTGACCTTTTCAAAACGGTTCATGTTCATAAAATCCCAAAATGTCTGGATCTAGAGGGAGTCATTTTAGGGTTGCACATGCCAACATGCAGTACAGTTGGCAGTGCAACACCAAATTTCTTCCCCATGGTTAGGGAGATGTAAAGACAATTGGTGTATTTACCTAAGTAGTGAAATGTCGGCTGATGGACATTTTCGAGACATAACGAAAACACAAATAATACTTAAAATAATAACCAATAAAAATACAATTAGAAACAGTATGTTTTTAACATCTGTTTTGTTTTGGTAGTTAATCTTTAGTCTACATGAAAATACAATTTTTTATTAGAGGAAAGAAAGGCAGTCTAGTATGTTAGGTAAATTGTTATACATTTCAAATGACTACCTTTAAAACTTTAAATTCACATTTCATAGAAAACATAATTCTATGTTTATTATTGCAACAATTATGTTGTTGGGAACAATTGTGTTTTGATAGAGTTATTCCCAATGAAATGCTCACATCTAATGAATAAAGGAAAATGATAATGATTTTATGTCCTGTATGAAAATATACACTTTAAAAAAAAAAAAACAAGAAACAATTTATCTGGCTTGTTATTTTGCAGGGCATAAATTAATGGGATTGAAAAAAAATACCTATTTCATTTGTCAACGTCAAGACAGAGTCAGACAGGTGTGCACCCACACAAAGCCAGAAAAAATAACATTTCATAGCTAACTTTTGGAGCGAGAAACCAGGTAAATAATACATGGGCAATGATGGGACCATGTCCCCAGGTCTGCCCGGATAAACCCTGCCAAGAGGCTCCCGTCTCCCCTCCTCTCCGCTCCTTTACAGCCACAGCTTGACACAGCCACCACTTGAATCTCAATGAACACATTTGACTTTCAGGACACACGTTGCCAAGTCCCCTAACTGGCTGTCACAGTGCCTGGCTGAGTCCCAAAACACAACCCATCCCCTGAGGGATGGTCAAAATTAGCACACTATATAGGGAATAGGATGACAATAGGGTCACATGCTTAGTCCACTTGGGCAACTAAGGCCTTGTCTGGAGAATCAGGGGGGACAAAGAGGGAGGCAGGGGAGACAGACATGGGCAAAACCCCAGAGTACTCCCCAATAGAGTACCCAGTCCCTGTCAACCCTGGAACCTTCCAGAAGCCCAGGAGGACAAAGACCATCATCCTTCACTGGAGATGGGTGAGGGCGATAAAGAGAGAAGCTGGCCAACAGGCATGGTGGACACAACACCAGACACAACTGAAACCATATAACCACAATGAACCCCTGGGGAACAAGGACCAACACCCCCCAGAACCCAGCCAACTCCAAGGGGTAAGAGAGAAAGAGGGAAATGAATTGGACCAACTTTAGATATGGACTGAATATACAAACCGTCCCACTGTGATCATTTCCTACTGACTATCAAACACTTTTTGGCCAACACAGGTAACAAAGTGTTCCCAATACAGGTAATAATGTGAATTTCTTGCAAGCAGCAGTGGGGACTTACAGAGGGGGTCCATCACCAAGGGGTTTTTCACCAAGACTCTCTGGGTGCTGAACCCTTTTTTTCCAGTAACTGATGAGTCATGTCCACTGAGGGCGAGAGAGTGAACACACTGCTCACAACCACACAAGAGAAAAAACAACCCCATCACAGACACAGACTGACAGACAAAGACAAACGGACCAGAACTCAACCAGTGAGACAGTAATTAAAAAAAATAGATCATATTTAACCGCAATTTCCAGGGTGGAAAACAGACGTGAAAAGTAAAACTATGAGCAAGAAGTTAAAAATAACTGCTAGAAATGACAATGTTCGCCCCTCTGCATCATGTAATCGAACTAATCTAGCTAATCTAGCTAGCAGCCTAATTAACAAACAAATGACATGCAACATCTGTTTATAACCAAGCCAACATCCATTCCTAGAAATCAGGCTCAGTTCTCTCTCTAACTTGTCCTCTTTCTCTCCTCTTTTCCCCTCACTCCCTCTTCACTTCCTCCATTGCGTATTTTCCAAAACTCTTGCGCTCCAAACAGAAAAGTTAATGGCCGGCAGTCAGACAGACATACAGACAGGGTGGGGGGGAGTCGTAGAAAGTCAGTGAAGGGGTAACACAGCTGCTCACCAGCTTTGTTCCCTCAGAGCCTCATCTCATCTCTTATATCGGCTTGGTGATCTCATCTGCTGCCTGACTAGCCTGCAGCTGTGAGACAGTCTAGGAGCATTGTACCCACTGTAGTGAAGACAAGGTTGAGTCTTGGACTTATACAAAAGTCAAGGTTTTGTCATATTGAGGTTGGTGGCAGCTCAGCTGCCGCTAGTTTTAGTGTTACGCAAAGCAATTCATTTCAATAGAACTAGCTGAGACTGGAAATCCAGACGGATCGAGAACGAGGTTAGGCCTTCCAGTTAAGGCCAAGTTAAATAGGTGAAGGCCTGATAGTTTGACATAGACTTTAACTAACAGGGTGCAGCCATAAAATGAGTCTGACTAATTAGGACAGACCAGATAATGTATTGTCTTTGTAAGGAGTTAATGCATTGCCTTTATCGCAACATGTTCTTTACGGTTATGCAGCACACGCAAATCACAATTAAGGAGTTTGCATCTCTCAAGGGGTAAAGCCTGACGATAATGTCTGTGTGTGTGAATGTGTATGTGTTTGTGCGCACACTCCTTGTTGTTTCAGTGTAATCTTCATCTTCTTTTCTCTACACATCGCTTCTATCTCTTCCTTTATCACAGCACACTTGGCCTCTCTGCTTCCCATTTCCACTCCCACCCTGTTTTCTCCCTGAAACTCTCCCTCTCATCTCTCTCTTTCTCCCCCCTCTCTCCCTCTCACGCTCTCCCCCTCTCTCCCTCTCCCTAGATCTCATTCAATTATTCGGCTCACGCACTCCTGCGGCACCCTTTCTCCACTCCTATTAATCCACACCTCAGACAGCCCGGAACGCCACTGTCTCGCCAGACACTCCCACAATGCATTGCTTCTTCTCCAGCTCACTCAGTCTGAGCCAAGGAACGGCTGCGCACACACACAACCATGCATGAGCACATGAACGCATACCCGCTCCACTGATGATAAATCCTGTGACACACTGAAGCTACACACAACATCCACTAAATCATAAGTCTGCCTGTGGAAACAGAGAAAATTACAATATCCACTCATAGTCCAATATTGAAGTTGACAATAGAATAGAAGAACAATTCCTCCTTTATCTCACGTAGCCCTTGGCTAGGCTCAAAACATCAATTAAAGTTATTAAAACGCTAATAACGATGCCAAGTTCAGTTTCGCGCTTTGATATGTTGTCTCTAAAAATACACGAAGGGCAAGCAAACAGCAAAAAATGTATTAAAGTGCTGTCAGTAAAAAAAAAGAAAACCTTGGGACCCGCATAATATCGAAATAGTATACCTGCCATGGAAAGATATGTGAGAACAAATCTCAATCATTTATAACGGTGTCTGTGACCACCAATCCAACAACCCTGCTCCAGCTGATTTTGGATAATGTTTTTAAACTGGCACACATTGTTTAAAAATATATGTTTATAGTAACTACACAAAATAAAGCCATGATGACACTAGAGGTTACCCTCCTAAGTCAGAAGTGAAGGTGATATGTGACCATATTTCTATTTTACATATGAGGAAATGTTCTTTAAGGGTTGTTTCAAGGGTTGTGAAGAACCATTCTGTTATTTTCCATTCCATCATGTTTTGCTGTTAAAAGGTTCCTGCAATTTTAATCTTACGACTACTGGTGGTTGCAGTAAAAGGATGGTAAACAGAAATAAGGCACTGCATTTTGTGAATTAGCGCCAATTGTGGAATTATTGTACCAGTTTACGTTGTCAACTGTTGAGTAGCTCTTGTGACACCCACTTCTGCAATCTTTCTAGGTTCATGTGACTATAGAGCAATGGCAATTAGTTGCAAGTAAATTACAAGATAACAGTAACTGCTAGTAAAGGCAGAAACAGAGCAATCCAAATGTATTTTGTTTGTCGGTTTAATATGATTTGATGATCCCCAGCCAGTACCAATGTTTTGACCATAGTGCCTACAGAAGAATATTGCTCATTTAACATGTAAAGTCTTTCGAGCAGATCAGCAGAGATGAGCCAATCACAGAGCACAAGAAGAATGGATCAACAAAATAGTGTCATTCAGCCCCTTGCAGCTTGTTATATAAGCCACTCAAAGGTTATGGGATGATAGCTGGTAGCTAGCAAGGTATTGACAAAATCCACACAACGCTAAATTCCTCCTCCAAGCAAGCTTTCTGGTCAAATCTAGTATTGACATTATAAAAACATTACAATGGATCTGTTTTAACCATCATTTTACCAGGTAAGCATGACTAAGAACACATTATTATTTTAGCCACAATTTTATTTTTAGCAAATGACAGGCTAGCCACATTTAGTTGGCTATCTAAAAAAAAATTTTATGTAGTGCTTTATAAATATTGGGTTTGACATCCACACAAGCATTTAACTCTGATTTTTAGTCTGACGCACTGTAGCCTAAAGGTAAGAAAACAATTGCCTAAAGGTAGGTAAATTGAGCCAAAGTGGAAAAAAAGCGATTTGCAATCTCTCTGACATGGCATATTTCTTCACTGCATCATTTCCCATTTCCCAACTATTTTTATTGCATTGTTATTGTTTTGGTAACGTTACATTGACCTCTTTAAAAAAATGACAGTGCAAACACTGTTCAGAGGTTTTAAGTAGTCTTGGCAGACAAGCGTTACACCATCTTATTAGTCAATTTTCTAAATATCTGCCACTAGCAGTTATAACAGCTTCCAGTAATTTAATATACTTTTCCTATCAGAAGACTGACATTCCCAGCATCTTTTTTCTTAAAAAACAAAAAACATGTTATTTTATTTGCACCACATTTATGTCTGCATGTTATTTGTGGTGAGCATACTTGAGGCTGTTTGTTGATCACCAATACAATCACTTCAGAGAAAGATAGTCAACTGTTTATTATTTAAAATGTGTCAGTGAGTGACCATAACCCATGAAATTTCTAAAAAATGTAGAGTAGCCTCCAAACAGGGCAGCTCTTGATTATCACATGCTATGTTCTAAAAAGATTGTAGGACGGGGACTGGAAAAATTAGGCGCTTAACCTCCATCAGCATAACAATAAAACCACTTAAACTTGTGCAACATTGCCACTAATGGTTAGCACAAATACACACTATTTTTGACCATACTAATGAGCATCCGTCAGTAAATACCGGCTACCTACATATTTAAAGAGCAGTAATGATTATATGCTATATTTAATATAATACAAAATGACACGAGCTTAGCCCAAATAGACTGTATTTGAAAATAACAATCATTTCAAAACTTGTTGACCATATGAGATATCTTTTTTGTGTAAATACTACTAAATAGATTTCCTAAATTAGATTTCAAAGCAGTCTAAAAGAAACATGCTGTCCCTTAAAACATTAGTAACTTAATCTTGCTCAAACAATACAGTTAGTTGTTGTATGTTTATTATACCTTCACTGCATCAAGTAGTCAGAAACAGTGTAAAGAACCATACAACTGAAAAATAAAATAAATAAATATTCAGTTAACAAATGCAATGGTTCCCCAAAAGAAATAGCTAAATAGCTCCTTTTTAAATTAAAGTGTACATTATTATTTAGTTCACCAATAAAACTTTGAAACTATTTATGGCTTGAAACAAAGACATTGCAAAATTGTAATACAGAATATTAATGGAAGCATTTTAAAAACAAATCAGCCCCAAAAGATGAGAGACACAGGGAGGGAGGGTGTGCGGGAGGGCGGTCTAAAGGTTGAATGAAGGGGGGACCTAATTACTGTAGTAATTTCTATTCATCTACAGGAGGCAGTGCCTTGGTGCTAATGACCCTCAAAACACTGCTGCTGCTGCTGCCAAGAATACAGCAATATTAACACATCTCATCTCACATGACAGGCAGACAGAGAGAGAGGGAGAGGGAGAGAGAGAGAGATGGAGAGAGCGCGAGACAAACTGGGGAGGAGGAGAGCTATAGAGGGAGACAAAGGAGAGAGACAGACAGAGAGAGGAGAGACAGACAAACCTGCCTGAGAAACTGTGAAGGGGCGCAGAGTCCTCATAAAGAAATGTAGGGATTTGCAGTGAAATGAAACTAACTAATGCCATTAATCTAGCGAAGGGAGCAGCTCACTCCACACTGGAGAAAAAAGAAGGCAGAGAGAGTACAAGGAAGGGAGAAGGGAGTGGAGAAAAATGGAATGGAGGACTAGAAAGGGGGTTTGGGGAGAGGAGTGCATTCCTCTTTCATGGGATACCAGTTTGTTATATGACAGTGGTGTGATGGAGGATGATGGAGGATAAGTACTTGGAGACAATTTTAGAGATAAAACGTTGCAGCACTGCAGTTTACTCTCTCTCCCCCCCCATCTCTCCTGAAATGAAATGAGCTCTCACGTTCAATCTCAGATGACCACAGAGGGTCTTATGAGGCATCTCCTAAAACCTATGTTGCTTATCTTGCCCTCAGCCTTTCTTTCGCTCTTCCTCCGATCATAAGACACTTTCTCCCTGTTTCCTCTCTGCTCAAATCAACCACTTCTCTCTCTGCTGTCTGTCGGGCTTTCACTCCCCTCATGCCCCCCCCCGTTCCCTCGTGCAAACCCAGTTAAATTTTGAACCTTGCTCTGGTAGACAGCAAGGGAGAGAGTAGAGAGAGACAGACTGAGAGAGGAAGAAAGAAAGAGGTAGACAGAGAGGGTAGCTCCATGGTTGCCTGGCGTCGGGCCATCTCATTACACCGCCAATTGATTTTGGCCTGCCGCCACGTCCGCCCCCCTCCCCTCAGCTCCACTCCCTCCCACCCTGAACCCCGAACCCCCCCATGAGCCAGCCAGCCTTCCCATCATGCACCTAGCTCACTGTCTGCAGTGCAGGAGGAATTCAGTGCTTAAGCACACAACTGCCCACACACCCACCCACACTGAGCACACACATACACCCACACACACAGACGCACAAGCAAACATACATGCCCACATACACAGAAAGAAAAATTACTTCAGACTCTAACCTACTGCACCCACAGAAAACTGACAAACAAACAAACAGGAACACTTGCTAATGTGCAGTGAGCCAGGAAAGTGACAAAACCAACTGCAGACCCCGAAATGTCACACAAGACCACATGACAGAGGTGTCACAGATGCTAACATTTCCCTTTGATCTGAGAAGGAGCTACCAATGAGATATTTCAATGTCCAGATGATCCCATGAATTCATGCAGGTAAGCCTCTCCTCATTGCAGAATTAGCCAACCACGGGGTACGTGCATCCTAACGATAACAACCCACAGAAGAGCTATAGCCAGGGACAGTTCTAGGCATAAGCGACATAACCCGGGCGCTTAGGGCCCCCGGCCGCTAGGGAGCCCTTGAATGCTAGGGGAGAGGGGGCCCCACATAAAATTTTGCTTAGGGGCCCCAAAAGGTTAGAGCCGGCACTGGGTATAGCCAACGCATCCCGGAGCATGAGCTCTACATAGATATGCAACATGGGAGCCATGCAACCAAGACACTTTATGATCATCTGCTACGACACAAACAATGTGAGCAGATCTAATAATTCATGAACTGCACCAGAGCACTGCATTATTACAAACTGCATAGATTCTGAAAATGGAATCACATAACCTAACTGGTCTCTTAGCAACTAACCACGTAGCAACTGTCAACTGACGCAACAATTAACGATTGTTGAAAAAAAATGGTCACTGTTCATTCCGATGAAACACAAGGTGACAATCTGTTTCTTGATTTGGCCTACTGACTTGCCCTTAACTTGCAAAGATACTGGGGTGAAGCCAAAGCGTCCTATGCAAAAAGGAATACTTGATGTGCTTAGGTATTAATGAGGCATCTGACGCAAATACACACAATTTTAATTCTGGGTCAGGGAGGTTAAACACTGCATGATCTGCACTGATTCTAACTGCTTTCTAGAACCAGACAATTCTCCTAACACTACTCTGTGTTTCTATCCCATACCAAGTCAACCAATCACAGTCCAGCCATTGTCTCATGTGACATATTTTGCCTTGTCACTGGCTTCCAGAAGTGATTGTGGTTATTCGTGGAAGTCTCCTCCATTCTGTTTCATCCCACCAATCGAAGCCCAACCACAGTGTCATGTGACCTGTGTGTCATGCCCTCTCCCACCCCACCCTGGCATTTGTGAAACTGGTGACCCACAAAGCCAGAAAACACATACACATACGAACGTGCAAACATACACATTGGCAGATGTCAGAGTAAAAGGCTATGGGTCACAAGGGGATTTCAGGAGATCACCAGTAAAAAGGCTCATAAAGCCTTTTTATGAAAGTCTTTTTGTGCATGCAGTGATAGCAGGCTTACTTTTAATAACTTAGTCATATGATGTCTCTGTGTATGTTTATGTCGTCAGACCCATTGCTGTTTACGTAACCCATACAGTTCTTATCTGCAACATCAGTGAGGCCAAATTTGATATTAATGCAGATCCAACACATTTTCTTCTATTCCAAGCTAACTGTTTATTCTATACTTCATACTCATTAGGGCTTGTATCTTGATCTAAGATCAGTCTGGCCTTTTATATCAGAAATGAATACACATACATTCCTTTTACTCAGAAATGTTTCATGGAAATGGCCTCAGATCCCTCTAGTGCAGAGCTTCGAGGAGTCAGTTGGTGCAGAGACGCAGTAACCTCCGGTAGCCACGAAATGTGGTTTTATGAAACAGAGCATTTTTTTGTTTATTTCCTGCTACTGTGGTTCTGACCTTTTAATGGTTAAAGCTCCAAAATAAAACAGAAGTCCATTTTTGATTGATAAAACTCTCAGGAAAATTTGTGTGTCTTGTATTTCCATCGAAAGCAGTAAATCAGACTGGGGAAGAGATTATTTTTCTACACAAAAGATCAAGGAAAGTTAATGCCTCGATGCATTTCAAACGTTACTTCCTTCAGATAATTATGTGTAACGCAATTTTTTTTTTTTTGCAACCCAATTTTGCACGATGAGTTCGCAAAAAATTTCTTGGTGAAGTTGTCCCTAGCTAAATACTTAGCCAGGTCCCTCACCCTGCAAAAACTCAGTAGCCACACATGCTCTGGGTGGACATTTGGCCATTAGTACTTGTCCCTGCAGTACCCCACACACTAACCCTTTAATTTAAACGCAAACCTTACTAAACCATAGCTCTTACCTTAACCATTTTACATTTCAACTTCAATTGGGCTGTCTGTTCAACTGGGCTCTCAGAATCTCTGTTCTTACCAACATGACTGTCAACTTAATCACGACTTGGTCAACCAATCACATCATGTCTTCCTCCAGGACAAGACAGAGCTGCCTCCAGGACAAGATTTACAATGAAAAAAATCTGCATCTGTATTAAGTATTGGATGCACTGTAAGCCCTTCATTACATTGACACGAGAGTCATATAACCGAGTCAATAGCTGAAAGACAGCCTAATGATGGAGAGAGCTGCACTGTCTCACTGTCTCAGACTTGGAACACCTGGCTCATTACTTCCACTCAGGAAATCGGCTTATAAAGGGAATCGAGTAAAAACATACTCTGTCTCACTCCATTTAATTCTGTAGTCTATAGAAACAGTCTTACAACACCATTCAATGAAGCTCTGCGTCGTAATGGGGTTTAGTGTGTGTGTGTGTGTGTGTGTGTGTGTTTGTGGGTGGGGGGGGGACATGGAAGGTACTGTTTGCATAACTGAACCATAGCTAATTCAATTAGCTGTCCTGAAAGTCAGTGAAATCATAATCATATGTTTCTTTTCATTCCGGTCGTTCTTTATCTCCCTCTCTCTCTGTCGCTGTTGCTCACTCATTACTGCACCACTTCCTGCTCTGCTCAGCCCCCCAGGGTGATGGTTTTTGTTACGAGTCTGGATATAGAGTTAGAACAGTTTGGCCCATGGAACTACGGAAGACTTCTCGTTAAAGAACTATCTCAGCTACAACAGTGAGGGCAGACATTTTAGTCAGTATAGAATTATCAGTCACAGAACTACAGAAGACAGGCTCATTAAAATAATTATCTCAGTCATTGTGGGCAGACACATTATATCCAGTATGGAATTACTGCATCGTAATTTAATGATTGTTTTGTTGCAGGAGTTTTCCTGCAGGAAATGTGTGTAATGTGTTCAAGGTTTTAAAAAAAATGCTTCCAAAGTTTATAATTTCTGATTTAAAATGTCAAACTTGATTTGGCATAACAACATTTTTAGATTACATTAAAATTAACCTTTCTTGTTAAAATTAAAATTTTCTGTTAAAGAAGGTTACATTTCTTGCTCTGTGAAACTCAAAATAAAATACGGCATCTGTGGCAATAAAGTCAGTCACACTGTAGTTTTGTGAAAGACACAGTTGTCAGATAAAGTGAGATATGAACTGAAAATGCCAAAATAGAGCTATACTCTAATTTTCACTTATCTACTGTACAATGTATGGCAAATTGTCTTTTTTGAATGGATATTTTAACAGAATGTACAATATTTTTGTTCCATTAAGCTCTGTTTTATAAGGCCTAACTTAAATTGGTTTTGTTATGTGGCATCATTCAGAGCTGAACCTACAAGCAAGCATATGATGTGTAGTATGATGTGCATATTACATAAACATGACTTGCAGAAAGGTGCATTAACACTTTCATTTATTTGAGCAGCATTGGTTTATAATAATATCAATATACAGTTTATTGCTTTTCAGCACAGTATTAATAATGCAGATTTAGAGTGTGTGTGTTTGTGTGTGTGTAGGCTTGCGTTCTGGTTTGTATGCATACAAGCCTGTGTTTCTGCATGCATGATGACAGACTTTTATTTCCTCAATAATGTTTCTCTGGCAGCTTTCATTTTTAGAGTTTGGCCTGCTGAGTACTGGAGGTGGGCCTCCCCAGATTGGGGCCCCTTTTCCTTTCCTGTAGATGTACATGGGTTGTCTGAGGACACAGTGAACCGGGCTGCCCAATCTGTGAGGGAAAGGGGCCGGGCAAGGGGGTGCAACGACGGGACAGACCGCCGGCTGGAAGGAACACTTGAAGAATCCTAGAAGTTCATAACCAACCAGCGAGCTCCACCATGCTCCAGTAGGAGAGGGGATGAGAGAGAGGGGATTGGAGGATAGAGAAAAAAGGGGGAGGAGCCATGAGGAGGACCAGGAAGATAGGATAGATTTGAAGAAGATAAATAACCAAAAGGAGAAAGGGAGAAGAGAGCAAGACAGAGAGAATGAGAAAGAATTAGAGACAATGAGCAAGAGAGAGAGAGTGAGAGAGGAAGAGAGAGTATTAAAGAGAGTTAATGAGTGAGATACCGGGTGAAAGAGAGAGAAAGAGAGAGAAAGAGCAAGAGAAAGAGAGAGGGCCAAAGCAGGGTTCTGGTTGCCTGACTATTCACCATGAATTTTATTCAAGCTTCATAAACGTGGGTAGAGATTCATCAATCACCACACATTCAGTCTGAATCATCAGTGTCAATATAAATAATATAATCTTGTGAATTGATGGTCAGTCAAGGGTTCCAATGTGCTTTTACCCCACTCTGGAATCCATCTTTAAGTGGGCTACACTGCATGACCATAATAACTATATCTAACATAGATACGCAAATCATTTTATTGATTACTGTTTTCAATGCTTGGACTGTTAATTATGTATCCATCCACCAAAAATAAATGTATATGTGAAATGTATAATAAAGCTCAAACATACAGTATATTTTACATATTTGTTGCGTTCATGGGAAGCTAAGGATATTGTTTGTGGTATTTGGATTTGAGAGTAGTTAATTCTGGTCCCTCTCTGTCTCCTTGTGATCCTACTCACAGACTCACTCGTCAACACCCCCACCTGTGCATCTAGACCTTCTGTGATTGCTCTCCTTCCCTCTCCTCTCTCCCCATCTCTCCTGTGTCCATCTCTCGCTGTCCCTACACAGAGATCCCTCGTATCCTCCCCTTCCCCCTCTCCTCCTATTCTCCTTACTAACTTATTTTCTTCTGTGTTGCTGACCCCCCCTGAAAAAAAGTCCTTCTCCCATCTCACCCC
>JACXGI010000050.1:45209-106831 GCA_016801175.1 Esox masquinongy | reverse complement strand
TAAAGGGGAGGTGACATGAGGTTCTTGCTCCTCATGAGAAGATGTCATGGGTCTTCATAGGTTAAAGAAGGTGAGAAGATGTCATGGGTCCTCATGGGTTAAAGAAGGTGAGAGGATGTCATGGGTCCTCATGGGTTAAAGAAGGTGAGAGGATGTCCCTGTTAGACAAGGTGAGAGGAGGTCCTGGCTCCTCGTGGGTTAAAGAAGGTGAGTGGAGGTCCTTTCTTCTCACGGGTTAACAGTGAGAGGAGGTCCTGGTCCCTAATGGGTTAAAGGAGCTAAGAGGAGGTCCTGGCTCCTCACGGGTTGAGCGGGTCCAGCAGGAGGTGCAGCAAAACGTTATTCCTCATGCCCAGGAATAATGGGTAAAAATGTGAGCTATGTGGCAGCCATCCCAGCGAGGCTTTGAACAGTGCTTAAAGGAATAATAAAGTAATATTGCCCAGATGAGAAGGAAAGCACTGTGCTCTGTTCCCTCTCTGGAGTCCAAGACCAAGCCAGTTATTATCTACATAATATGCAACACAACGAACTGCGTTCAAAATGGCACATCCCTTCCTAGGGCACTTCTTCAGATAACGTCCATGGAGCTCTGGTTGTAGTGTACTATACAGGGCACTTTAGGAGTCACCCTGAGGAAAGAACAAGAATGGAACAGTGTGACCTTGAGGACAAAGAAACACACACCACACACGTACCTGTTACATCAACCACACAAAAAGAAAAATCTACAAATTCTCCAAATAAGCCTATGAACGGACAGTGCATGGTATTCAAAATGTTAAAACTTTGAAATGAAACATACCCAAATGTATTCAAGTAGGACTGATGAACAAAAAGCATCCCAATATGTTTATATGTAAATTAATGTCTAAGTACACATATATGAATGTTCACGTTGGTGCCGTTTCTTTTTCACTGCCAGTGAAGGCCAAATGTAAGTGCTATCGAACAGATCCTAGAGCGCACAGAGGCAAATTCTAAGAGGATAACAGGAGGGCTGTAGAAGAGCTGTGAGAAGAGATACACCCATCAATGTAACATTAAGGTCAGTCTCTCCTATGGAACAGGAGTCTGTTCATCGTGAATTAAACACAGGCATCGAGAAGGAGGGACAGAGGAATGCTGGGATAATATACATTGCCGTGTGCCTGGCTCATCACTGACAAAATTTGACATGTCTGTAAAGCTTTTCAGGGTTGACACAGATGTTTTGTGTTGATTTGGGCTTTGTATTTACCTACATACCATGTATGACATTGGATGAAATAGAGCAGTACAATTGCAAATAATTTAAACATTTATATATAGTACGTACATTCATTTTATTACATTAATTTTAATGTCTTTATAGGCAGTATTTACATTTTTTGGATATTGATAATTACATTGTCAAAATGTAATTATACGTTAAAACTGCTAACTATAGGTAAACACATTTTATACTTTAAATGCCAAACTGGTTAGGAAATTCAATAAGGCTCCCTTCTGTCAGGGCTTCGAAGGAAATGAGGAGCAGAAAACGTGGAGTCGCGAAGGAAAACAGTACTTTTAATGACGGCAAGACTGGCGTAGCCCAACAATGCTCTATGGCGAGACACTGCTTTTAGAACGCTGTCCATCGTGGCTCCACCTTTTCTGCTCCTCATTTCCTTCGAAGCCCTGACAGAATAACACACTTCAAAAGTATGGAGCACAGAGGAGCCGAAGGTGAGGCCGGTGTTGCGGATCTGGTGAAGGAACACTCGTCCATGCTGGACAGCTTAGGCGCCGTGATGGACAGCGTTCTAAAAGCAGTGCAGCGCCTAGAGCTGAGCCAGCAGAGCCCCGCAACACCAGCCGTGTTGCCGCCACCCCAGACTGCACCACCCGGCGTGGGGGCGATGCACATCCCGCTCCCCCGGGATTATGATGGGACGGCGGACCGCTGCCAGGGTTTCTTGCTGCAGGTCGACACAGTGAAACCCTCTCCTTCCACGTCATCGACTCTCCCACGTTCCCTGTCGTGTTGGGTTTCCCCTGGTTGTCTCTTTCATGACCTTGTCATCTCTTGGTCTAGTCAGGTTCTTTCGGGTTGGTCGCGGGAATGTGTCAAGGTAGGTGTTTGGGTGTTTCCGTGGGCTCGACCACGGTGGAAAGTCCAGACAGTGCTTTCGCCGTACCTATTCCCCCCGAATACCTGGACTTGGCCGCGTTTTTTTTTTTTTTTTTTTTTTTTTTTTTTTTTCCCAAGGCCACTGTATTGCCACCTCACAGACCAGGGGAGCAGAGCAGAACATATATACTGGGGGGAATGATTATGAATGAGGACCAGGTGCGCTAAACAAGACAACAGGTGAATTGATGAGATGGGCGGTGGTGTCAGAAGGCCGGTGACGTCGACCGCTGAAGCCTGCCCGCTGCAGGGGGAGGAGAGGCAGCAGAGGGCGCAGTCGTCACACCTTCACAATAAAATTGTGTGAACTGTCTATTTTGATGTTCGCCCCCCACTAAACCACTGATGATGAACTTGTGACTTTTAAGGTAATATCTTTATTCCCTTGGCTACAGGAACGCTTACTGTCATAATACAACAGCGGTTTGACGGAGCAGTCAGAAGATATTAAAATGATTTGAATGGCCAGAGAACGTCATATAAACACCCTCTGTAGCATTTGGCCAATCTGCATAACTGGAGGGAATGTGAATAAAAAGGTTTTAATCTCAATGAGTGGTGAAGTAAAGGTCAAATTAAAAAAACAAAATGAAAGAAGAGGGCTTAAGATCTGTAGATGTAGCACCAAGTGAAATGCTTTTTTAGTATGGTCTGGTAGAGACCATCCAGTAGGACTTTTATTTATTTGATTTATTGCTTTGGGCCAAAGGTCAATAGATTGTCAAAAGATTAGACTTGTAATGCATTTGAATGTTTAAAGTCTAATCTTTTGAAAATCTTTTGCCATCATGCAAAAACAAACTAAAATAATGAAGTGCTAACAAATGTTTTACATTTTGAAAAAAGAAGTAATACGATGAAACGGGATTGGTGCTAACAGAGATGTTTTTGAGGGACCAGTCCAACCTGGGGCCTATTTTGGCCCAGTTTAGTGGTGCAGTGGGGTGTGAGACAGTCATGATGACCTGTTGGTGCCTGTGACTGACTGTACAGACACTGGAGATGACAGAGTGCCTCTGGAGGTATGGGGGGGGGGCTGTCATCACTGGCATGTTCAGCAAAAGGGTGGGTGTATTGGTGGTATTAGTTGTTTGATTAGTCCTTTGATGGTTCACATTGTTTTGGATTGAGAAGTGGATCCAAACGTGGTGGTCCACTTGATTGGGCTATGGTTATGAGCCCATGCTAAGCAACATCAATCAGTAAGGTGCAGTAAGGTAGACACTTTTGTCCATTTTCCCAAAAATGTTTGGGGGGGGTGCAATTTGTGCTTTATTAGAGAGAAAAGTGAGGAAAGGAGAGCTTTTGCTGAAAAAGCAGTAGGTCTGATTTGAACACATGCTATACACCGATGAGCCATAACATTATGACCACCTGCCTAATATTGTGTTGGTCCCCCTTTTGCGCCAAAACAGCCTTGACCCGTCGAGGCATGGACTCCACTAGACCTCTGAAGGTGTGCTGTGGTATCTGGCACCAAGACATCAGCAGCAGATCCTTTAAGTCCTGCAAGTTGCGAGGTGGGGCCTCCATGGATCGGACTCTGTCCAGCACATCCCACAGATGCTCGATTGGATTGAGATCTGGTGAATTTGGAGGCCAAGTCAACATCTTGAACTCGTTGTTGTGTTCCTCAAACCATTCCTGAACCATTTTTGGTTTGTGGCAGGGTGCATTATCCCGCTGAAAGAGGCCAATGGCATCAGGGAATATCGTTGCCATGAAAGGGTGCACATGGTCTGCAACAATGCTCAGGTAGGTGGTACGTGCCAAAGTAACATCCACATGAATGGCAGGACCCAAGGTTTCCCAGCAGAACATTCCCAAAGCATCACACTGCCTCCGTCGGCTTGCCTCCTTCCTATAGTGCATCCTGGTGCCATGTGTTCTCCAGGTAAGCGACGCACATGCACTCGGCCACGCACGTGATGTAAAAGGAAATGTGATTCATCAGACCAGGTCACCTTCTTCCATTGCTCCGTGGTCCAGTTCTGATGCTCACGTGCCCATTGTA
Organism: Esox masquinongy; assembly: GCA_016801175.1. NCBI lineage: Eukaryota > Metazoa > Chordata > Actinopteri > Esociformes > Esocidae > Esox > Esox masquinongy. The sequence continues at coordinate 102,662 of JACXGI010000050.1, read as the reverse complement.
GGCACTTTGGGCAAACAGGGGTCAGCATGAACACCTTGACTGGTCTGCGGCTAGGCAGCCCCATACGCAACAAACTGTGATGCACTGTGTGTTCTGACACCTTTCTATCAGTACCAGCATTAACTTTTTCAGCAATCTGAGCTACAGTAACTCGTCTGTTGGATCGGAACTCACGGGCCAGCCTTCACTCCCCGCGTGCATCAATGAGCCTTGGCTGCCAATGACCCCATCGCCAGTTCACTGCTTTTCCTTCCTTGGACCACTTTTGATAGGTACTGACCACTGCAGACCGGGAACACCCCACAAGGGCTGCAGTTTTGGAGATGCTCTTACCCAGTCGTCTAGCCATCACAATTTGGCCCTTGTCAAAGTCTCGCCGATCCTTACACTTGCCCATTTTTCCTGCTTCTAACACATCAACTTTGGGGACAGAATGTTCACTTGCTGCCTAATATATCCCAACCACTGACAGGTGCCATGGTGATGAGATTATCAGTGTTATTCACTTCATCTGTCAGTGGTCAAAATGTTATGGCTGATCGGTGTATCGCTGATGCAGATTCAAGCGGCTTAAACTGCTGGACCACCCTAGGCCACACTTTGTCCATTTCCAAGTTTCAAGTGATGGTATGGTCCATTTATAAGACACTGACACAGTCCGACGACCATATGAGCAGTTACTTATCTAGCCATTTGATTGCTGTGGACTTTTGCAGTGATGACTAAAGCCTGATATTTGTTCCCATCAGGATGTGGATGGATCAAGGACCATTGTGATCAATATTAAATCGGGTCTGCATTGTGATAGGTAGTTGTGAAAATGCAGTTATGGACAAGGCTTGCCTGGGCTGGAATGAAAAGAGTCGAGGACGTTTATTCAGCGCGTGTCCAGACTCTGAATGTAGGACTTAATGAAAGTATTTCTGGAATGAAATCCCTGTGACAATCGCCATTTTGTTTCCTCCTGTTTGTAATGGTATTATAGAAAATCTTCAGGGAACGCGTGATTACACTCTGTGTCGTTCAGTTTCAGCTCAGATTTTTTTATCTTTAAACTGTAGTTTAAGGAATTACGAAAAAAGAAAATGTTCTTTGTACCTGAGTATCGCCTCTATGAAAATAAGTGGATCAAATTGAACAATACATTGGTCACAATCATTTCATGGCTATATTCCACCTGAGGCTCTCCCTGTAATATTGCTGAACTTCCTTTATCCATGTCTGATAAGTTTCTTTTTCCCCTCTAATTTATTATTCTTTCTCTCTCTCATTCTGTGTCTATCAGTGTTGTTGCGTTCCTTGCTGCAGTGCAGTCTGATTGGCTGACAGCCTGTCTCAAACCACTCACACTTGCTGGCTGAGAGCTGTTGGCTGCTGCTGAGCCCCCCCCCCCACCTCCCCAGATAGGTTAGGTGGACTCGTCTGGCAGCTGGCGGGTGGGTGGGAGGTTGGATGGAAGGGCAGGCTGGCAAGGTGTGGCTGTGCCTCTCCGTCTGTGCCCAGGAAAGGGGAGGGCACACTGGGCTGCCCGGGTAAGTGAGTTCCAGGCTTTAGGCAATATAGGCCCAACCATGGCTCTGGCCCAGTCTCGGATAAACTAACCACACACGTTATAGAATTAGTGGTGTCTATGAACAAAATCAGTGGATTAATTATCTTCACCTTAGTCGAGGGCTTCTTTGAGGAACCAATGGTCCAATATAGCAACAGGCTTGTGGAAGAACAGTGGAGGCATTGCTTGGTAAAGGTGTGGCTTTAAGACATTCATTTTTGGCCACCCATTACATTATCTGTTCTGTTGCATTGTCATCATGTTAAGGTTAGACACACTTTAGTAGTTTATAGTAGGATGAGAGGTTGGGGGAAGACAGTGCTATTATATGGTTGAGCTTTCCCACCCTTCCTGTCTCTCTGTCCAGGTTTTTTTTTTTGACATTTTGGGCCCTGTTCCATCATCCAAAGCTGTGTCACTGGGTGGTGCTGTGGTTCGTTGTATTTGGCACAAAAGGACACACACACACAAACACACACACACACACACACACACACACACACACACACAAACACACAGACTTCTAACACTGCAGAGTGGCCCGCATGGTTGGCTGACTCAGAGCTACGGTAGCCTGACTGGAGACGCCTGGCTTGCGGCTGACTCAGAGGACGTGCCATTGGGTGTGCGTTTGCGCCATAAAACCGCTCCCTTTACCATTGCCTCGCTCACTCATCACCCGGGCATCGGACATTCTGCTTCGTCATGTGTTGAGTGGAGAGGGGCACGGATAGTCGGCGTGTACAAACGGGGACAGGGATTTTTTTCAGCAGCTGCTGCTGCTGTTGGTGCTGCCCACAATACAATCAGTCAATGTTGAAGGAGATGGGGGTGTGACTGCCACCTGCAGGCCAGACATGGTACTGAGCCAGAGTGGCTAAAAAAACAAAACAAAAAAATTGTGAGAACACTTACCATAGAAGGCCATTAACGACGAACCATCTTCATTTCTGTCTTGCTGACTCAGCTACCTGGAAAGCGCAAGTAAAAAAAATAATGGGAGGTCAGTGGCAGCTAGAGACTGGATGTTGTCTGAGACTTTCAAAGTGTTGAAGTGGGTGAGTCTTATCCCATCTGACGAATGAGCACAGTCCTACACAATCAATAATAACTCCACTGTAAGCATAGCAATCGTATAATGTCTGTTTCTTGCAAGGCTGGCTTATTTAGAAAAAGGCTCCAGTTGCAATCTGCAGTTGATTTAGAGTGAATTGCAATGGTTGCAGTGGATGCTCAAGACATGTCCATCAAGTTACTTTTCTATAGATCATGTTTTCTATAGATCGTGATAAATAACATTTTAGAAACTGGGTAAATTAGGTCCCGCATGCTGATTGGATGAAAGGCCGTACACTACCAAACAAATAGGCTTTACTGGACTTTCAATTGCATTAGCAAGTCCTCCCTGATGACCCTGTCAGAGTAATGTGCAACCAGGTCAGCTGGAGACTACTTCTAAGTGTTGTTGGTTCTTCCGGACTGCACAGTGATGCTCTCTCTATCCTTCTCCATGGGTTTCAAACAACCCCCCCAAACGGTTGTGGCAGCCGACGAGGCCTGACAGACTGCTGCAGTGTGTTACAGAGTGTTACTCTGTCTGAGTGAACAGTAGCCCGCGGCTCACGCTGTACAGCAAAGTCATAAGGACAAAAATATGCCTCTATCTATCTCTGCATCTGTCTCTCATTCACTCGCCGTCTTTCCGTCTATTCTCTTTTTCTATGTCTGCCTCTGTCTCTTTCACTGGTGTCTTTCTCTGTCTCTCGCTCTCTTTCATTCCATCATACTGTCTCTTTGTCCTCAGATGCCTTGGTGTCTCACTTGTTTCATTTCATCTCATTCCTTCCTTTGTGAGTGTGTTTTTTTGAGTGCGCGTGTGATTTGTTTGTCAATCCGTCTCCCCTCTCTCTATCTCATTAGGATCCTGTCATTCTGTCAGTGCCACTTTCTTTCTCTCTTCCTCTTCTCTTTTTTTCTTTCATTTCTCCGTCCTCCTGATGGCGGCAGGGTGGGGAGATCTGCATTGGTTGCTATGGCACCAGACAGATCTCTCTCCCTCCTCAGACAGGAGTAAATGTAATTCTCTCTGTTTGTGAGTGTCTGAAAGTGGATGTGTGAGTGTGTGTGTGTGTGTGTGCATGTGTGTCTGTGTGCGTGCGTGTCTGCCTACCTGTGTGACCAATGTTACTTTCCTATGTTAAGTGTTAGTTAGCATGAATGAGTGGGACAGTAATTGTCATATTTTTCGGCTTTGGGTATAGTCGTTTTTCATTTAGAATAATCACCACTATTGGTTGATTTGGGGATGGTTGTTTTTCATTTGACAAGATCACCACTATTCCAGCTTATGTGTTTCTGAGCAGCACCAATACATTGATAGCTGGTGATTTACCTAATGAGAGAAAAAGCTGCAATTCATTAATAGCAGATTTGAATGAAACGAGGTAGCAGCAGGCAGATGATCAGACTATGATCATAATTTGATTTGATCTGTGAGTCTGTCTAGACCTGGATTGTTGTGTGTGTGTTTGTGCACATTCCAGACAGAAAGAGTATGTGTTTGAACTCATAACATTATTAGAGTCAGAAAATGAATGCATTATGCAGAAAAGGACAACAGAGGTCAAAGCTAAATCTCTAGCCTGTCTCTCTCTCTGTCACTCCCCTCTCACTCATTCACTCACTCACTCACACTCTCTCCCATCTCTCTCTCACTCCCCATCTCTCTGTCTTCACCTCTCTCTTTCATCCCCATCTCTCTCCCTTATTGTCCTTCACTCCTTCCCCCTCTCCCTGGGTCTCACTCTCTCCCTGAGTCTATTCCAACTGGATCTCCCTCCCCATCTCTAATCTCCTTTTCTCTCCCATCCAGTCTCTCTCTCTCTCCCCCCCTCTGTCCCATCCATTCTCTCTTCCTCTCTACCTCCCTGTCACTCACCCCCAACCTGCCTCACTCCCTATCTTTTCATCTGTAAACAGACCAAACTCCAGCAGAGGGCAGTGTCTTTACACTATGTCCGATCCTGCCCGCAAACAACATAACTGTTTTATAATGTACAGCTCCGGAAAAAATTAAGAGACCACTGCACCTTTTTCTTTCCTTTCCAAAAAAGTCAAAAAGGAAGGTTTTGAGTGAGGAACAGAAGGGTTAAAATTAAGAGACCACTGCAAATTGAACGCTTCTGTTCCTCACTCAAAACTTTCCTTTTCAACTTTTTTGGAAAGGAAAGAAAAAGGTGCAGTGGTCTCTTAATTTTTTCCGGAGCTGTATATACACCGATCAGCCATTATGACCATCTGCGTAATATTGTGTAGGCCCCCCTTTTGCCGTCAAAACAGCCCTGACCTGTCGAGGCATGGACTCCTCTGACGGTGTGCTGTGGTATCTGGCACCAAGACGTTAGCAGCAGATCTTTTAAGTCCTGTAAGTTGTGAGGTGGGGCCTCCATGGATCGGACTTGTTTGTCCAGCACATCCCACAGATGCTCGATTGGATTGAGATCTGGGCAATTTGGAGGCCAAGTCAACATCTTGAACTCGTTGTTGCGTTCCTAAAACCATTCCTGAACCATTTTTGCTTTGTGGCAGGGCGCATTATCCTGCTGAAAGAGGCCAATGCCATCAGAGAATATCGTTGCCATGAAAGGTGCACATGGTCTGCAACAATACTCAGGTAGGTGGTACGTGTCAAAGAAACATCCACATGATTGGCAGGACCCAAGGTTTCCCAGCAGAACATTGCCCAAAGCATCACACTGCCTCCGCTGGCTTGCATCCTTCCAATAGTGCATCCTGGTGCCATGTGTTCTCCAGGTAAGCGACGCACACGCACTCGGCCATCCACGTGATGTAAAAGGAAACGTGATTCATCAGACCAGGACACGTTCTTCCATTGCTCTGTGTTCCAGTTCTGATGCTCACGTGCCCATTGTAGGCGCTTTCGGCAGTGTCACAGGGGTCAGCATGGGCACCCTGACTGGTCTGCGGCTACGCAGCCCCATACGCAATAAAGTGTGATGCATTGTGTGTTCTGACACCTTTCTATCAGTACCAGCATAAACATTTTCCGCAATTTGAGCTACAGCAGCTCGTCTGTTGGATCGGACCACATGGGCCAGCTGTCAATCAACATGTGCATCAGTGAGCTTTGGCCGCCCATGACCCTGTCGCCAGTTCACTGCTTTTCCTTCCTTGGACCACTTTTGATAGGTACTGACCACTGCAGACTGGGAACACCCCACAAGGGCTGCAGTTTTGGAGATGCTCTGACCCAGTCACAATTTGCCCCTTGTCAAAGTCGCGGCGGTCCTTACGCTTGCCCATTTTTCCTGCTTCGAACACATCAACTTTGAGGACAGAATGTTCACTTGCTGCCTAATATATCCCACCCACTGACAGGTGTCATGATAACGAGATTATCAGTGTTATTCACTTCGCCTGTCAGTGGTCATAATGTTATGGCTGATCGGTGTATATATATATATATATATATATATATACTTTCCTTGTTATTTCCTTTCCAAACAAGTTGAAAAGTAAAGTTTTGAGTGAGCAACAGAAGCGTTCAATTTGTAGTGGTCTCTGAATTTTAATCCTTCTGTTCCTCACACAAAACCTTCGACTTTTTTGGAAAGGAAAGAAAAAGGTGCAGTGGTCTCTTAATTTTTTCCGGAGCTGTATATATGTATGTATATAGTATATAAATAAAGTCAAGTGACAGTAGGCTGGACTCAAACTTATTCCAACAGTGGACACCATCTTTAAAGTTTGAAAATACAGTGTAACACTTTTTTTATGTAAAGGCCATCAGACAATAAGTAACATTTGAACTATCTATTAACCCTAGTCTTACCCCTTATCATAACCATTTCCTCTTTCTGGTTTAAAAAAACATCTTTCTGGATAAAAGGCGTTGAAATTATATTGAAAAGATGTCTTTCAAATAATTTTGCTCCGTGGGAAACCTTAGCTAGCAGTTTCTTATAAATAGTTTGCTAGTTTGTTGATAATACAACTATCAATAGATCATGTACAGACGAATTTGGGATTCTCAAAATAAAGTGTAACCTAATATATTCATATTTCAAGCTATTCTAATAGATCAAAAATATATCCCAAACAGTAAACAGTTTTACATTTCATAACTTTATCAAGACTAATGTTGCCATGTATGTCTCTTGTGTTCTTGAGTCTTATTTTTTGTTCTTTATATTATTTCCTTCATGTAGCTTTTATGAATACTCTATTGTTAGTAATGAACAACTGCTGTTATACATCCTGTGCCCATGACAAATAAATGCTGAAAATAGAAACAAACTGTAGAATGAATAAAACTGCCCTCATGCCCTCTCTTCATCGCTACAAAGACATGTCATCACTTTCCTCATCCAGCTAATTAGAAAGCTCTTCTTTTCAGTTCATTGTAAAATGAACATTACATTCCACAATGCTAGTTGAAAAGGTACAGTCTGAGGACTAAATGAACATGTCATTTCCTGTCAACTCATAGCGAGCAACCACTGTCTAGTGATAGGTACTTGTGTATGAAATTGAAGAAAAACTAGTTCACTGTGAGAAATGAAGGAGAATAAATGGTTGCAATGACAGAGGCCTAAAGTGTCAAGGCAGGTGAGTTACCAACAAAACTCATTCATCCCTTACTAGCAAACATACAAACTAAAATGTCTAAGGCATATCTCTATCTTCAATTCAATAAATGCTTTCTCTCTCCTTTAATTTAATTCTGTTAATTCAACCAGGATTTATTGATATGGGAAACATTGTTCACATTGGCAAATCAAAATGAAAATCAGATTAACAAATACAACATTATAAAATAAACAAAATTGAAATAAGCAAGTTAACTCACACAAACAATTTAAATTATATAGTCAGGCAAATTGTATGTTTAAAGTTGGTATGGCCTTTGTCTGTCTGTCTGTCAGGTCTTGCTCTCTCTCTCATGTTATCCCTATTCTAACACATGTACATCCAGTCATTAAATGTTAATTTTTCTTCATTACAATACACTTTTATTGGAGCACATTGGTGCATAATGTTCCATGCATATCCCTACATGTAGCTGAAACCAACATTAACATATTGCTCCTAACAGTATCGCTTCCTCCACAGTATGGTACCAGTAATCCTCTGCTTCGCAAAACACAAATACACCCTCCTTCAAATGGTTGTTTGAGGGACAAGGAGTTATAAGGAATACTATGAAATACCCTTTCATTTCTTTGCTTGAAAACGTATAGGAGTTCCCACACAGTTTCATTGTGAGGAACCTCTACTGGACCTTCTACACTTTTAGAGTGTAATCACACACTTGAATAGGGTGTTGAGTAAATCCTGGATTGTGGGACGCTCTGAAAGTCGCATTAAACAAATTTACAAAGTCGTGTATTTCCAATTGGAACTCAGTAAGAATTAGAATATCCAACAAGGGGTGCTGTTAATCATTTCCTTTTAGAATGACTGTTGTGAGAAAGACTGAAACTGAGACTACTTCAGTAAACTAGAACAAACATCTTAGTAATGGGTGAAGTAAATCTAGCTTAAATAAATAAATGTACAAACAGGATTATTTAGAAATCTGCTGTTATTTATATTTGTGTATTTGAATCTTAAATACAGTTTGAGGACCCAAAACCAATCCCAGGGCAGCACGTATTGGTTGGAGAGTAATTGACGACATTATCAATCATTGGTTCACATGTTTCTGCAACCATTTAAGCTTCCTTTCAGTGTAAAAATAAACATCTTGCTTTAACAGTTATTCATCTAGAATTAATTTTGTATGCCAAAAAACCCCAGGCAATATTGTGAACTTTTCCCAGGTTTGCGTGCTGACATTCTTTTTTTTTTCATCCTTGTAGGGACCAGAAACACAGAAATCCATGTTCTCTATCCCTGATCCCTAAAGCTAGTCCTAACACAGATTTCACTATCTTTATGTGATCCAGGTCCCCACATGTACACATTGGCCTGAATCACACACAGCTCAAACATATCCATCTAAACGAGGAACTGCTAAAGAGCTCCTTTCGCAAAATATTTGAATTTAAAATGGGAAAGTGTGTTTATGCAAGAAATGCACTGTAGCACATAAAATGGAATCACATTGATTATTTCCTCTATATACTGTACCTACTGATTCCATTGAAACTACCACATATTCTTCCTAAATCTTTATAAGTACATATTGATTCATCTTGCAAGGGACTTACTCCTAAAAGTTATGTGTAGAACCCACCTCTCCCTCAAAACTTGGTACTCATGAGCTCTCCTAAAAGTAACAACAGTAAAAAATGAGTGAGGTCTCTTCTTAATTGAAATTTCAGTGGCATTTTTTTTTTCACATTGGTAAAAATAAAAGCTTTTAAATTAAACCCCACCTTTATATCCTGGTTTAATTAATGTTGATGTAGCTGGCACCACCTTTGAACTATTTGACCTCCATGACATAAGGGAGATTACCACAATATTGCTCCAGAACTGTAACAGCAGCCCCAATTGATCCCTTCTCAATTTGAGGTGTTGAACAGAGGCTGGCTGTCTTGAACCATGCAATCAATTAGCAGTTCTAAAGTATTGTCAAAGACAGTGGCTGGTCTGAGCTATCCTCTGAGACCACTGAATGAGGTTGTATTGATCCTCCTGTACAATTATTGCATCCAGCAGGTCAAACAAAAAATGAACAAGTCACTCATTTGAAAACCGAGTCACTGTTCTGGTTTTAATAGTGGAAACCAGCATGTGGATCTCATCATTGCAAATGTGCAGTACAATGGGTCAAACAACTTTCCTTCACTTCATTTACTGTTTTGGTAGATCACTTACAAAAGTTGTAAAATAATATTGTTAGATAATGTAAACATCCATACACTATTCTGTGCTTGATTTCTCACATCAACAGACATTGAGCGAGCTGTTTAGAATTTTAGCAACCAGGAAATGACGAAGACCTTTTGCTTTGAAGAGAGATGATTGCTCTCTCTTCATTTCCATGCACCCAAAACAATTTCTGGTGTGTAATTGTTGTGAAACACAATAATTCCACAAGTACTGCAGACATGTTGTACTTCAGGGATATTATAAATTTTATACATTATCATATGTTATAAACCAAAAATGCTCTATGATCGGGGACAGATCAAAACATTATTACCCTATGGAAGCAGAGAATATTTTTCAACAGGACCCAGTAACAGATTTTGTTACTTTTGTGTTGTAGTGTATTATTATTAGAACAACAGCAGCAGTGTACAACAGGGTACTTGGCCGACTAATTAGTGATAGTTTCTCACCACAACTTGCGCATGTACTCGGTTTTAAAAGAAACAATCTTTTCAGTGCCTGCAACAGTAGTTAGGCTACTAAAGCATGGAGGGGGAAGGGAAGAAAGGCATTTTAAGCCTCGGGAACTGGTACTGTAGCTGCTCTAAGATCGCAGGGAGGGTGCGCGTGCCCAATTGTTCACGTGTGCGTTCGCTTGTGTACATGTGCTCATGTCTGTTCACGAGCACGTGTGATCCCTGGTGTGCGCGTGTGTTCATGTGCACGTCGGCGGTGTCAGATGAAGAAGGTGTGTTACTTTCCGCCTGGAGGGGCCTCTGCTCTGGCAGGCGCGGGTTGGATGGGGGAGGTGGGGCACAGCCAGGCTGTGTTGCAGCTGAACCCGGTGCACTGTAAGCAGTGAGGTCACCGAGTCCAGCATTCCTCTAGGGCACTGTCTGTTTACACGACCGCTGGCTGCTGCGTTGAGGGAGGAGGAAAGAAGGGGCCCAGTACTCACACACACACACACACCCACTGCATAACTACACCGTCAAATAACACTCAACGCCTGTATGTTTATGTGCATTATTGCTGAGCGAAGACAAGAACCTTCTATTCATTGTTTCAGAGAAATGGAAGGAAAGTTAATAATCACCAGGTGGCCACACAGAGCCATCTCTGTTGGATCCTTGGAATGGACTTTCCCTTGTTTTAAGAATAACCCATTTAAATCAATAATTGGTTTACTGTAAACTAGACAGGTGGAGCTTGTTCCATAGTCACTCTCTCTCCACCCTCCAGCAATTTATTACGGCGGTTGTACTGTTAAATAAAACTCTTTTTAAATTGTATTTTTTGTCTCTTTGATACCTTTTCTACTGTCATCCCTCTAATGTTATGCAGCGCTGGCATTCAGTATGCTGTGGGTCCGAATGTAAATCAACTGTACAGAGAGATACTGAGAAAAAAAAGAAAAAAGAGAGAGATGAGGGAAACAAAGAGAGACAGAGAGAGAGCGATGGATAGAGACAGAGAGACAGAAAGACTAAATTGAGAGTTGAGAGTGAAGGTGAGTGAGAGGGAGTTAAGAGCAAGAAACGTAAGAAGAGAACAAACAGAAAGAAACAGAGAGCCCTATGGCAGGACTATAAAAATCCAGTTATAAAGGGAGGAAAGCTTCTAGTCTTCATCTTATCTCTCCAAAAATGTATTCGGACCAGGAACACCAGCTGAGTGCAATTAATGACCAGGTAGAATAACTGGTGACTCTGGGACCGGGATTGAATAGATTAAACCTACAGCCAGTGGACACTGTTCAAAGGTGAAACAGTATACAAGGAAAAGGGTGTCTTTTCAGATGCACTATCATGTTTGTACTGGATGGTGGGAAGAGTTACAGGTGTTGTGTTTTCAGGACAGTGGACGGACACTGTAACCTGATATAATATCCTCTTAAGACTGCCAAAACCCCAAAGAGAATAATCACGAGTGCATTGATTTTTTTGATCAGGTAGATCGGGGGACTCAAACCCGCTAACCTGACGCTGGAGGCAACGCCCCCTACTGACTGAGCTCTTGAGGGCATGCAGTATGAATGGTTGTTGTGTTGCGTTCCTGTCTCCCAGAGGCCCAGGCCAGCTGGCCAGCTCCAGGGGAGCAGATCCAAGACTGGACTCTCTGGAGACGGAGAGTGACACCCAGGCCGAGAAAGACAGTACTCCGACTGTACACAGGGCAAAGGAGGGGTGGGGGGTCTTCTAAAAGACCTCATTGTCCCTACAGGCAGGGTGGGAAAGCGAAGTGAGGGCTTCACGTGCGGCGCATGACACTCTCCACATGCGTCCCAACATCGCCACGTAATACCCTTTTTTCCCTCCCTTCGTAGTGTGCTGCTTTGCTGAAATGAAGTGCGCTTCGTAAGGGATAGGGTGTGTCATTTTTGGTACACATCTCTCTCTCTCTGTCTCTGTGTGGGTCGGGCTCTAGACCACAGCGTTCCCTGGCCTGCTTGACCCTAACTGTCCGGATGGACGGGGTGGTGGTGGTGGGGGGGGTGTTGGAGCTAGCTGGAAGGCCTCCCTAGTCAGGTTAAAGTGTAACCGTGTCCGTGTTTTCTCAGGGAAGTGTGTTTATCTAAAGGAACAACAGGGAGGCCCTTTTGTTTAACTAAGTGGAGAAGCTCGCCCTAAAAGTAAAGCTCTCTGAAAACATGCACACACATGTACAGTGAGGGAAAAAATTATTTGATCCCCTGCTGATTTTGTACATTTGCCCACTGACAAAGAAATGATCAGTCTATAATTTTAATGGTAGGTTTATTTGAACAGTGAGAGACAGAATAACAACAAAAAATCCAGAAAAACGCATGTCAAAAATGATGATTTGCATTTGCATTTCTCATTCAATCTCAATGATTGATTTGCATTTTAATGAGTGAAATAAGTACTCCCCTCTCAATCAGAAAGATTTCTGGCTCCCAGGTGTCTTTTACACAGGCAACGAGCTGAGATTAGGAGCACACTCTTAAAGGGAGTGCTCCTAATCTCAGCTTGTTACCTGTATAAAAGACACCTGTCCACAGAAGCAATCAATCAATCAGATTCCAAACTCTCCACGATGGCCAAGAGCAATGAGCTGTCCAAGGATGTCAGGGGACAAGATTGTAGACCTACACAAGGCTGGAATGGACTACAAGACCATCGCCAAGCAGCTTGGTGAGAAGGTGACAACGGTGCGATTATTCGCAAATGGAAGAAACACAAAAGAACTGTCAATCTCCCTCGGTCTGGGGCTCCATGCAAGATCTCACCTCGTGGAGTTGCAATAATCATGAGAATGGTAAGGAATCAGCCCAGAACTACACGGGAGGATCTTGTCAATGATCTCAAGGCAGCTGGGACCATAGTCACCAAGAAAACAATTGGTAATACACTACGCTGTGAAGGACTGAAATCCTGCAGCGCCCGCAAGGTCCCCCTGCTCAAGAAAGCACATGTACAGGCCAGTCTGAAGTTTGCCAATGAAAATCTGAATGATTCAGAGGAGAACTGGGTGAAAAGTGTTGTGGTCAGATGAGACCAAAATCAAGCTCTTTGGCATCAACTCAACTTGCCGTGTTTGGAGGAGGAGGAATGCTGCCTATGACCCCAAGAACACCATCCTCACCGTCAAACATGGAGGTGGAAACATTATGCTTTGGGGGGTTTTCTGCTAAGGGGATAGGACAACCTCACCGCATTAAAGGGACAATGGACGGGGCCATGTACCATTAAATCTTGGGTGAGAAACTCCTTCCCTCAGCCAGGGCATTGAAAATGGGTCGTGGATGGGTATTTGAGCATGACAATGACCCAAAACACACGGCCAAGGCTACAAAGGAGTGGCTCAATACGAAGCACATTAAGGTCCTGGAGTGGCCTAGCCAGTCTCCAGACTTTAATCCCATAGAAAATCTGTGGAGAGAGCTGAAGGTTCGAGTTGCCAAACATCAGCCTTGAAACCTTAATGACTTGGAGAAGATTTGCAAAGAGGAGTAGGACAAAATCCCTCCTGAGATGTGTGCAAACCTGGTGGCCAACTACAAGAAACGTCTGACATCTGTGATTGCCAACAAGGGTTTTGCCACCAAGTACTAAGTCATGTTTTGCAGAGGGGTGTAATACTCATTTCACTCATTAAAATACAAATCAATTTATAACATTTTTGACATGCGTTTTTCTGGATTTTTTTGTTGTTATTCTGTCTCTCACTGTTCAAATAAACCTACCATTAAAATTATAGACTGATCATTCCTTTGTCAGTGGGCAAACGTACAAAATCAGCAGGGGATCAAATAATTTTTTCCCTCACTGTACATGGACATGGACGGACGGACACAAACACACACACGCACACACACACACACACACACCAGGTGGCCCTTCTCGCATCTCTTCCACTGCTGATTAGGATTAGAATGATCCGCACACTGCGTGTGTCTGTACGTGTGTGTGTGTGTGCACGAAAACGTCACAAATGCGTTTGTGTGCTGAACATGAAATATAGATATGTACAAAGACCCCAAACAGCCGATCAGATGGACAGTATTCTTCAGGCCTATAGATGTACATGTGACTCAAGATCAAAATGGGACACTCATGCTAACCTGCCAACACACACACACACACACACACACACACATACACACACACACACACACACACACACACACACACACACACACACACACATACATACAGTCATTGGGTCTCTGTCAGCTGCCTTGTCTGCACTTTAGTATCTGCTCCAGATCTATCCCTAAGGGCTGAAATCTTGGAGGACATTTGAGACATTCCCCAAGGTTCACCTTGCACCTTTTGAAGAATGGTATGCACTGTACCATTCGTAGACTTGCATAGGATGTGCACACTGAAATCAAATGCATGTGTGCACGGACCAGAAAAAAGGTTTGGAAGTAAAAGAACCAAACTGACACTTTGTCACATTACCACCTAATATTGAAGAAGCTGAAAAATAATGAACAGAAAAATACATATGTGTTAGCAATATGCAGGTTGTGAACAATTTGTTCGGTTTGACTGACTCGAGTCATGATTTATTTGATTTGTGTTACTCGTTTATCTACATCGGGCGTTTGACCTGTTGGCTGCAGGGAGTCCCACTGCAGGAGCTGTTTAAAATCTGTTCAAAATCTAGACCTTTCAAAGATGTTCTTATTTGTATGATTACCTTTAACAAATCTACATTGTTAAAGAGCACACAATTCTTAAAATTGACTGTAATGAGTCGGCTGGGATTGCAGCGTTGGCATTGGGGCAGAATCACAAATTAGATATCAAGAAATAAGGGGTACATTTAATAACTCTGACAGTAATAAGACCAATGTGATGAAATAGATGTGAAAAAGTATATAGAATTATGATTCGTTACAGTATTCAGATTTCAGCAGTAGGGGGTCCTGCGTGTTCTGCGCATTACAGAATAAACATACAGAATCATTTAATAAATATATTGTTTGGACTAAAGGACTCTAAAAGATTAATAAGAACTTCCAAAACAGAACAAAGGAGATGCACAAAGACAGAGGGGTGCAATAGAGAGACAGAGAGAGAAAGAAAGGAATGAGAAAGAGAGAAAAATAGAGAAAGAGAAATAGAGAGTACTTTATGCGTACTTTGGCAATATGTACACATGTGCGTCATGCCAATAAAGTGAATTGAATTGAGATAGACAAAAAGAGAGAGAGAGAGAGTAGAGTAAGATGAACCTAGAGAAGAGACTCCTAAGCCAGCCAGTTTTGGGGCACAGGAGTGCAATACAGTTAGACCCAAACAAATCTCAAGAAAACAGAAAGAAAACCTGATAGACTGGAAAGAATCAACGAAGTGGGGTACCTTGCCCTAAGGGAGTACAGGGAGTACACAATGGCAGAATTCCTGATCATTGTGACTGATCCAAAATTAATGTACAGACTCAGTGAGCATGGCCATATACTACTGAGAGAAGCCAGCATAGGCAGACCTGGCTTTCGAGAGAAGATATGCTATACAGTATGCACACCACCCATTATATGAGGTGGAAACAGAGCTGCACATCCTAACCATTTACCAAATGTGTGACAACATTGGATCCAAATCATTCCTCAGATCATCAAAATTCAAATTAAATAAAATATTGAGAAATTCACCTATTTCTAAGGTGAAATACCACAATCACAGCAGCAAGACCGGTGTGCCATGAGAGAAGGACAACCAGCGGAGGAAAAACAAAAGCTTTTTTAAAACAGAGTAATATCTACTTAAAATTGCAGATTTCATTACTTTATTTTTGTTTTTAGTTCTATTATTTATTAAAGTTTTCACTTTCTGTGGCAAGGTAAACCAAGATTTCCCATGCCAATAAAGCACTTCAACTGAATTGAACACTCAGCAAACAGAGGGTCAAATACCTACCTAGAGGGGCAGCATTCCCTCCCCAATAGGTTCATATAGACACAACTACAATAACACACAAAAATGGGTCACAGATCCTGACCCTGTGTTGCACACTGGGTCCGCACATAGTCAATGGTAGAGATACACCTATAGCTCAGCCCACAGCAGCAGTACTGTAGACTCATTATTAATCTTGTTCCCAGACACTTCTGCCCAAATTCACAGAATGTCTGGTGGACCCTTGCTTCAGACGTGGCATTTATTTCTTTTAAAAAGCATCAGAAGATATTTTTGTTGCAGTTATGTCATGAGTGTGCAAAATGTAAGCAGTAATAGCAATAAAGCCCGCTTGAAAGGGAATCTCGAGATGGTCAATATTGATGTTAACATTTTTAAATAAGTGAATGAAATCCTTATCAAAACCACAATTCATAATAAAGACATTCCAAATAAAGAACACAAACAAATATTTATGACATATATTTTCTTTGCTTATTTAACAAAAACTCATATAATTTGTGCCAAAATATGTGAACCCTTCAATTCAATAGCTTGTGGCATGTACAGTATCTCACAAAAGTGATTACACCCCTCACATTTTTGCAAATATTTGATTATATCTTTTCATGTGACAACACTGAAGAAATTACACTTTGCTACAATGTAAAGTAGTGAGTGTACAGCTTGTATAACAGTGTAAATTTGCTGTCCCCTCAAAATAACTCAACACACAGCCATTAATGTCTAAACCGCTGGCAACAAAAGTGAGTACACTCCTAAGTGAAAATGTCCAAATTGGGCCCAATTTTCCCTCCCCGGTGTCATGTGACTCGTTAGTGTTACAAGGTCTCAGGTGTGAATGGGGAGCAGGTGTGTTAAATTTGGTGTTATCGCTCTCACACTCCTTCATACCGGTCACTGGAAGTTCAACATGGCACCTCATGGCAAAGAACTCTCTAAGGATCTGAAAAAAAGAATTGTTGCTCTACATAAAGATGGCCTAGGCTATAAGAAGATTGCCAAGACCCTGAAACTAAGCTGCAGCATGGTGTCCAAGACCATACAACGGTTTAACAGGACAGGTTCCACTCAGAACAGGCCTCGCCATGGTCGACCAAAGAAGTTGAGTGCACATGCTCAGGGTCATATCCAGAGGTTGTCTTTGGGAAATAGATGTATGAGTGCTGCCAGCATTGCTGCAGAGGTTGAAGGGGTGGGGGGTCAGCCTGTCAGTGCTCAGACCATACACCGCACACTGCATCAAATTGGTCTGCATGGCTGTCGTCCCAGAAGGAAGCCTCTTCTAAAGATGATGCACAAGAAAGCCTGCAAACAGTTTGCTGAAGACAAACAGACTAAGGACATGGATTACTGGAACCATGTCCTGTGGTCTGATGAGACCAAGATAAACTTATTTGGTTCAGATGGTGTCAAGCGTGTGTGGCGGCAACCAGGTGAGGAGTACAAGGACAAGTGTGTCTTGCCTACAGTCAAGAATGGTGGTGGGAGTGTTATGGTCTGGGGCTGCATGAGGGCTGCCAGCACTGGGGAGCTACAGTTCATTGAGGGAACCATGAATGCCAACACGTACTGTGACATACTGAAGCAGAGCATGATCCCCTCCCTTCGGAGACTGGGCCGCAGGGCAGTATTCCAACAAGATAACGACCACAAACACACCTCCAAGATGACCACTGCCTTTCTAAAGAAGCTGAGGGTAAAGGTGATGGACTGGCCAAGCATGTCTCCAGACCTAAACCCTATTGAGCATCTGTGGGGCATCCTCAAATGGAAGGTGGAGGAGCGCAAGGTCTCTAACATCCACCAGCTCCGTGATGTCGTCATGGAGGAGTGGAAGAGGACTCCAGTGGCAACCTGTGAAGCTCTGGTGAACTCCATCTTCAAGAGGGCTAAGGCAGTGCTGGAAAATAATGGTGGCCACACAAAATATTGACACTTAGGGCCAAATTTGGACATTTTCACTTAGGGGTGTACTCACTTTTTTGCCAGTGGTTTAGACATTAATGGCTGTGTGTTGAATTATTTTGAGGGGACAGCAAATTTACACTGTTATACAAGCTGTACACTCACTACTTTACATTGTAGCAAAGTGTCATTTCTTCAGTGTTGTCACATGAAAAGATATAATCAAATATTTGCAAAAATGTGAGGGGTGTACTCACTTTTGTGAGATACTGTATATTTGCAGTGATAACTTTGAGTAAACGTCTCTTATACCAACTTTTGATGGATTTTTGCCCATACCTTACAGAACTCACCCAATTGAGGTTTGAGGGGTTTCTGGCATATACTGCCAAATTTATGCCCTGCCACAACATTACAATAGAATTAAGCTCAGGACTTTGACTTGGCAATCCAAAACACAAGCACAAGTCTTCTTTCTCCTGAGCCATTCTTTTGGTAGATTTGCTTGAATACATTGGATTATCTTGCTAGAAGATGCATTTTTGTCCCAGCTTCAGCTCCTTGACTAATGGCCTAACGTTCTGTTCAACAATATCCTAAACTGAACCTAAACTGTACGTGTAAACATGTATACACAGGGCCCAGCTGTAAAAGATACCTTCGTCGCAGTCTGTGTTCCTTGTTGAAATAAAGGTGTCATTATAATAATCCCAGTATAACTCAGAATTCATGGTTCCCTTGATGATGTGAAGTTGACCAGGTCCTGGAGGAAAAGCATCCAGATCTTGACATTCCCACCAACATGCTTGACTGTCAAGGATAATTTCATTTTGGTGGTAAGCAATGTTTGGTTTTCGCCAAACATAATGGTTTTGATTGTGACCAAAAAGGTTAATTTTGGACTCATCTGTCCAAAGAATGGACTTCCAGAAACCTTCAGTTGTGTCCAGGTGGTCTCTGGCAAAGTTAAGATGGGCAGTTGTGTTCTTTTTTAGAGCAGAGTCTTCTATCTAGCAACCCACCCATGAATGGCATTTCGATTCAGGGTTCTTCTTATTGTTAAAGCATACACAATAACTTGAGATGCAGCAAGGGAGGTTTGTAAATCTACAGATGTTACGTTTGGGTTGGCATTTAAGTGATTTATTATTTTTCTTGTGGCTCTTGGGGTTGTTTTAGAGGGGCATCTACTTCTAGGCCCAGTTGCTGTCATGTTAAATGCACTCTATTTATAAAGTATTTGCCAAACTGTGGACTGATGGAGTTCAAATCTTTTTGAGACGGTTGCATAGCCTTCCCTACACTGATGTGGTCTCACTACTCTCTTCCTGATGTCCTCTGAGATCTCTTTTCCCTCTGTTTTGCATTCACCTGTATGGGTAACACCATACTGACCAGATTTTGTGTCTCCATTTATCAGAGTCCTGCCCAAAATCTTTCCTAAAGAGCCTTAATTTGGTACCTAATTATTCACCCACCTGATACTACTTACCAACTTGATTTAACCAATCCAACTTGGGGTTCACACGTTTTTGTACCAATAAACATTCTTACAACAATAAACCTACTATGTGATGTAAAAAGACTGGTTCTGATTAAATAATGATTTTATGGTGAACATTAATAAAAACTGTAATTTTACAAGGGATTCACATACTTTCAAGCAGCACAGTATATTGCCTATGTGATCATGTTATTAGAATTTTTTAGACAGTGGTAGTGTTGTCTAGCTAGTTAAACTAATGTTAGCTTTTTCAAATTCGGTGGACACCCCAGCAAAGTTACTTAGCTAGTTATCTAATGTCTTATTGGGATACCTTCCTCAAACACAAGACACGTCAATCAGATTTCTAAGGGTTAGTCTTTCTTCTCAGTGAGGCCATTAGTATGATAGCTCAGGAATGTAATTTGCTAATTAAGTAACCGGAAAGCAGGGCATTTTTCTTTCTTGGTTGTAAAGAACTGGGAAAGTGTTTGCAAGTACACACTGCCAGGTCCTTTCCTGTCTCAATATGGAGCCCTAATTTTCAGTATTGTTATTTGTTCAAATTAAATTACAACAAAAATATTAATTAGCAAAGTCCTACAAGGCCAACTTGAAAATGTTATAGGCTCATATGTCTGGGGTGCAATAGCCTGTGGACAAAGTTGCTCAATCACTGACCTCAACCCTGAATCTCTTAGAGCATTCACGATCATCCCATCAACACCATTTTCAGACAGTAAAATCACAACCACTTTGAGCAGAGTATTAGCTAACCACGAAGCAAAAAACCCAGCTATCTGCGTACTATAAAGAAATATGGTAGATGGAAGAAAGACAGTATAGAAACCTACCAAAGGACTATTGCCAAAAAACAAATCCAATCCATGCTACTGTAGACAACTTCCTGAATATGTTGTTTCACTGGAATAGTGAAGGTATAAACCTAGATGTAAAAAGCCTAAACAGTATATTTGATTTAGCAGGTAACATACGAAACTTGAAAAATCCAAGTTTAAAAAAAATTAATAAAATTAACAACAATGAGAAAGGTTTTGTGTGGAAAGTGAAAAACTTTGAGAAACCTTTCCAAACAGAAACACAGAGAATCAGAAAATCAAAACACACGCCTTAACTATGGGGTAGCAGTGAAACACTTCAGGGATACACCGAGGAAGAAAATGGACACACTGGAAAGAATCAACCAAAAAACAAGCTAATTCAAATGCTATTTTGACCGGAACAGAGATTAAACAGTGGCTGAATACCTGACCATTGTAACGGACCCGACATTAAAGGAGCACTGTGAAGAATCCTGCCCAATTTGTAGAAACATTTACAAAACTGAATTTAAACAATAACACAACTTGTCTCATTCTCATGTTCCTCTACTAAACGAGACCAGATTAGTATTAGCTAGTCCAGGTTTAAGGTAAGGGGAATAGTACTGTGAGTGTCTAAAGCAAGTATGAGGTGAACACATTTCAATTCAAATTGATAGACAGATCAGTGAGATGGTTTAAATGTGAAATATCTCAGGCACTCAGAAATTATTTGAAAATTTAACTGCAGTTATCTTCCAGTCATTTATAGTAGTAGTACATCTTACATGGCCCCTTTAAGAAAAATCTTTACTACATACAGATTCAGAGAACACATCCTTGCTGTTGAGAGAGGCTGCCAAACTCAGACCTGGCTCTCTCGAGGGAGGAACGTCTATGTGCAAACAGCCCACAAAATAAAGTGGAAACAGAGCTGCACTTCCTTACCTCCTGCCAAATGTATAACCACATTAGAGGCATACGTTTGACACAGATCACACACACCCACAAAGCGTTTGAAATCAAATCCAACATTGAGAAACTCCCATATTTGTTAGGCGAAATATCGCAATGTGCAACCATAACAGTATGATTAATGACCCATTGCCATGAGAACAGGGCTACTAGTGTAGCGGAAACAACATTGTGAACATAATTTATATGTCTTTATTTATTTCTCCTTGTTGTTCTCACTCATCACTATTTGCACGTTTATCGCACTGTACATAACCTTTAAAACACACATCAAAAAGCCTATATACTTTTAAAACCTGTATGTGACGTCTACTAAAATTTGTGCACTTGATTTCTTTGACTTTTTTTAATTATAGCATTTCATTACTATTAAATATTATTTTTCACTTGCTTTGGCAGTGTAAACAAATGTTTACCTCTGCCAATAAAACCTTTGTCATTGAATTGACAGAAAGAAGTAGTTAGAAAGAGACAGAGATAAACAAAATTATATTTGTTATTACCTGCACATTGTTACAACACTGCATTTACTGTTGCTGATAATTTAACATTTGAAATGTTTAAATTGCAAATGAAATGAGAGAAAGTTGAGGACAGAGAAAGAGACAGAGAAAGTGGACAGAGAGAGACAGAAATAGCAACAGATAAGAGATACCATTCCTCAACTGATTATGTGTCAGATAGAGAATGTAGACCACTCCCAGTGCCAGCACCAGCAACATAAAACATGAAAGACACAACTCACAAATTCACAACCCGCTAATAAGAGACATCTGGGCGGGCACCTCACCGGTTCACAGGACTGCAATGCAGTCTTCCACGCCAAAACTAACACCTGTTGAAGGCTGTTCACTCCACAGCCTATAACTAGTGAATCACCTTTCACCCTCTCTCGCTCTCTCTTTCCTGTATGTGCTAATTTATTCTAGGCAGTATGTTTTGGAAATATTTCAACATCCTGCTGACTCTCGTTTACAGAGCAACAGCAGAACTGATTCAGCCACCTCAGGGCTTTAGTAATGAACCCAAGGGAAGCCAGACTTAGCCACTGAAATCCCAAATCAACCCTGTCAACTAATGCCTCCCTGGGCTGAGTGTTTGTCCATGAGGGGCCCAGAGGCTTTTGGGCTAGGAATAGGGCTAGGACTGGAAGACAGAGCTATGAGGGCCTAAGGCTTGGGGACAGTTGGACCATAAAGATTTTTAAAATGTATTACTAGTGTATTTGACCAGTTGTCAACACACAGGTCTCAACACCTCTGTCCCCTTCTCTCCCCCTCCCTTTTATCTTCCGTTCCACATGTGCTCTTTCTCCCTCTCTCCCTTCCTCACGTGCCTCAACATGCCATCTCTCCTCGCTCTCAATTCCGCTACCTTCCTCCTCCCTCCCACACTACCAATGTCTCCATTCAGATATATTATTTTACAATGTGACTCGTTCTGAGCACACCATTTGATCAACAGCAGCACACACACCTAAACAAAACTAGCTTGCAAGGTATTGTAATCCATCCCCCACACACACACACAATCGCGCATGCGGCTCTAAGTTTGGTTTGGATAGTAAGAGGAAATGTGCGACATGAGGGGCCGGTGTTCAGGGGCCGAACTAAGCATTCAGGGGGAACATGTGGGCCCACTCACGTTAAAACCGCTGTTTGCTTTTCCTACCTGCATATTTTATGCTCTTCTACAGGCACACGAACACACACACACACACACACACACACAGATATGTAAGCAGCAGCAGCATTATGTCTGCATACTAAATCACTAACCTATCAGGGGGCCCAGTAAGTACTGCAGTAATTGCAAATAGCAAGCAAGGAAGTAATTGCAAATAGCAAGCAACCCAGCCAACATGGGATGTTCACACAACTGAATACGTATACGTAACTAAATGGGGTAAACGATATATAAACACACAAGGTTACACAAACCAAAAATAAAAATACTAAGAGATAATATCAGCAGCACATAAAAAGACACATTTAAGTGGGCTTGATACCATAACATCTTGAACCGCAATGTGTATTGTGAATATAATCAAATCTATTTATTTTGCTGGTTACAGTACAATTTATTTAGAGAATTTGATAAAGAACGGTACCACGGCAAATAGTAGACGTTTAGCTCCTATCTAATCGTAATGGCTTTATTACATCTATAAGCTCACCATTCATGTTGATTAGGATCATAAGTCCTAATCAACATTAGGGTGCTGCAAATAGAGCATTTACTATCTTCCTACATCACAGATATTGTTTACAGTTGATGATTATTGTATTGCATGTGATAGACACAGGTGGACAAACAATCACACATACACATGAATGCATGTCTTCTGATGGCCTAATCTACTGTATGCCGGGGAATTAATCGTTAAATTAATTAATTGTTTAGTTTAAAGTGGGAAATTAGCACTTGAAACAACAATAAACTCTTTCAATCTGATGATGTGGCTGCAGAAAGGTAACCACTCTGAAATTCATAGACAGAGCTATAGATGTAAGGACTAACAATTCAGGATATCAACATTAGAGCTTAAGACATGCTTTGAGGCTGTGTAGTGTTTGTCAACATTTACTTTGTTTAAACAAGTAGATGTTTGGGGTTTTGATTGGGTACAAAATATACAGTTGTGCTCATAAGATTGCATACCCTGGCAAAATTGTGAAATTTTGGCATTGATTTTAAAAATATGACTGATCATGCAAAAAAACTGTCTTTTATTATGAAGCCATTTATTAACCCATAGTTGTTTGGCTCCTTTTTAAATCATAATGATAACAGAAATCACCCAAATGGCCCTGATCAAAAGTTTACATACCCTTGAATGTTTGGCCTTGTTACAGACACACAAGGTGACAAACACAGGTGAAAATGGCAATGAAAGTGAATTTCCAACATCTGTGGCTTTTAAAATTACAATTAGTGTCTGTGTATAAATAGTCAATGAGTTTGTTAGCTCTCACGTGGATGCACTGAGAAGGCTAGATACTGAGACATGGGGAGCAGAAAAGAACTATCAAAAGACCTGTGTAACAAGGTAATGGAACTTTATAAAGATGGAAAAGGATATAAAAAGATACCCAAAGCCTTGCAAATGCCAGTCAGTACTGTTCAATCACTTATTAAGAAGTGGAAAATTTGAGGATCTCTTCATACCAAGCCAAGGTCAGGTAGACCAAGAAAGATTTCAGCCAAAACTGCCAGAATAATTGTTTGGGATACAAAGAAAAACCCACTGGTAACCTCAGGAGAAATAGAGGCTGCTCTGGAAAAAAATGGTGTGGTGGTTTCAAGGAGCACAATACGGCGATAGTTGAAAAAAAATTAGCTGCATGGTCGAGTTGCCAGAAAGAAGCATTTACTGCGCCAATGCCACAAAAAAGCCTGGTTACAATATGCCCGACAACACCTTGACACGCCTCACAGCTTCTGGCACGCTGTAATTTGGAGTGACGAGACTAAAATAGAGTTTTATGGTCATAACCATAAGCGCTATGTTTGGAGAGGGGTCAAGAAGGCCTATAGTGAACAGATTACCATCCCCACTGTGAAGCATGGTGGTTTTGGGGATGTGTGAGCTCTAAAGGCACAGGGAATCTTGTGTAAATTGATGGCAAGATGAATGCAGCATGTTATCAGAAAATACTGGCAGACAATTTGCATTATTCTGCACGAAGCAGACTTTCCAGCACGACAATGACCCTAAGCACAAGGCCAAGTTGACCCTCCAGTGGTTACTGCAGAAAAAGGTGAAGGTTCTGGAGTGGCCATCACAGTCTCCTGACCTTAATATAATTGGGCCACTCTGGGGAGATCTTAAACGTGCGGTTCATGCAAGACGACCAAAGACTTGGAGGCATTTTGCCAAGTCGAATGGGCAGCTATACCACCTGCAAGAATTTTTGGCCTCATAAACAACTATTACAAAAGACTGCAAGCTGTCATTGATGCTAAAGGGGGCAATACACAGTATTAAGAACAAAGGGTATGCAGACTTTTGAACAGGGTTCAGTTCATTTTTTTCTTTGTTGCCATGTTTTGTTTTATGATTGTGCCATTCTGTTATGACCTACAGTTGAATGTGAATCCCATAAGAAATAAAAGACGTGTTTTGTCTGCTCGCTCATGTTTTCTTTACAAATTGTATATTACCAATTCTCCAAGGGTATGCAAACTTTTGAGCACAACTGTAGCTGATGAGGCATATATATATATATATATATATATATATATATATATACACAGCTCTGGAAAAAATTAAGAGACCACTCTTAATTTTTCTTAAATCACCTCTACATGTATGGTTGCCACTCCATTCCAGTGTCAGTTAAATTCCAACACAGGCACACCTCATTTTACTTAATGAGGTACTGATTAGGTGATTACCTGAACCAAATCTAATTTAATGACGAAAAGTATAAAAACTACTGCTGTGGTCATCACTATCCTCTTGCAATAGGACCAGCTGGATGGCAAAAACAGTGCAAGAAAAAAAAAAAGGTAATTTGAATAAATAAAAAAATATTACAAAAGAGTTCAAAAGAAAAGCTTTAAGTGAGGAAAAGAAGGGTTAAATTCTGGCATTACTGGCAGAGGGATGCAGTGAGCGGTCAGGTTGCTTCCATCCTGAAAATTTCAAAGATGGCGGTTCATAAGAACAAGGTCAAGGAACAGACATTGGGGACAACAAAGCTACAGACTGGCAGAGGGCGAAAACAACTGTCCACTGACTGAGATGACCGTCAACTCAATTGAATGTCACTCAACAACCGTAGGATGACATCAAGTGACCTACAAAAAGAATGGCAAACAGCAGCTGGGGTGAAGTGCACGGTGAGGACGGTTCGAAACAGGCTCCTAGGGGCAGGGCTGAAGTCGTGCAAAGCTAGAAAAAAGCCCTTCATCAATGAGAAGCAAAGAAGAGCCAGGCTGAAGTTTGCAAAAGACCATAAGGATTGGGGTCCTGTATCCTTGGACCATAAGGATACAGGCCCCCAAGCTGCTTGGGGCCTGTAAGCTCAAATGAGGTAGAAGCTCAGACTGCGTGTTCCTTCCAGTGCATAAGGACCTTGGTTCAGACTTAGTCAAGCAAACAACGCGATAAGTACCGGAACGATGTGTTTCATAACACACATACAGTATCTCTGCCTCAACATCAGAGTCGGGCCTTACACCTTAGTTGGATATCACGAAATTAGAGATAAAAATGTGGTACAACTTACAATATAATAAAAACAGCTACTTCACAGAAGTAAATGTACATTGCATTTTACTTTTCAGAACAAGGTAATTAGATTTATTTTCATTTATTTTCAAATTATTCTAAATTGTTTTCTATAAATATATTTACCCACTTTATCTCCTTCCAATTTCATAATGACATGAAATACATGTATTTTCTATATTTTTCAAACATGTGCTACACAAAAAACTGTCCCCGTTATTCAATACTACACACTGATAAAACAACACGGTTTACTGCATAACAGAAAAGCTTTTGCAGACTAATGTTCAATTTGCTCATATCCCAAAAACATCCTGTTACTCTGGAAGAATGTAGTAAGTAATATTAAGCCTGCATGTCATATTGTTAGAAAAGAAGAAACACCAACTGCAAATTAAACAAGTTTTACTCTTCAGAACACATACACATATATTTTGCCTCCCTCATTCACACACCCTCTTTCTCTAACTCCCATGAACACACACACACACACACACACAAACACACACACACACACACAACCTCTGACACACACAACACAATCTCTCTTCTGTCTTTCCAACATGTACTGCTTATACACACACGCACACGCACACACACACACACACACACACACACACACACACACACACACACACACACACAACCTCTGACACACACAACACAATCTCTCTTCTCTCTTTCCAACATGCACTGCTTATACACACACATACACACACCCTCTGCTCATTAGGCACCAAAGAGAATTTAAGGAACACCAGAAAATAGTATTTTTATTCAGATAGATCTTAGAATTACATTGATTAGGAATATGTATCTTAGGCAGTGGCTTAGGCAATGACTTAGAGTAGACCGGTTTAAAATCTAATTTACATGCATAACAGTTTTTCTCAATTGCTTGAGCAATGCTTTCCAAGCAGAATTTACATTTTGAAAACAGTTAACATGCTAAAAACACTTTTGGCCAGAATGACAAACTTCCGTTGCAAAATGCACAGACATTCAAAATGTTAAATACATGACACTAAATCAAGTATTTCCATCAAAAGATGGAAGCGACCTGTAGAGCAGAGTGGAGACCAGGTAGTGGGATGAACCATCTTTGAGAACCTGTCTACTACCACAACAATGGTGTTCGTCCCCTCCGTAACAAAGTCCACTGTCAGGTGTGACCAAGGCCGCTGAGGCACTGGGAGAGGATGTAGTTTCCCTGCTGGAGTTGTTTGCGGCGCATTAGACTGTGCGCACACAGAGCACAACATGCCATAGTGTCGCTGCACAGTTCTCCCCATACCAGGCCACTAGTAGTTTGCCCTGAGCGCTTCAAGGGTCCGAGTGATGCCCGGATGTCCTGTAGCTGGCGTGGTGTGCACCCAGGTCACCAGCTGGCCCCGCATTCTCCAAGGCACGTAGGTCTTGTCAGGGGGGCAGGTTGCTGGTGTGGGGTCCTGGGGTGGTATGTCAGGGTGAACTGGAAGCGCTCAAAGAAAAGCGTCCATTGAGCCTGGCGGGGGTTAAGGCGCCGTGCTGCCCCTGACATATTTGAGGTTCCGGTGGACGGTCAAGACAGTGAACGGCTACATGACAGGGAGGACATGGTTCATAAAAGGGTGGACATGGTTCACAACAGGATGGACATGGTACATGACAGCGAGGACATGGTACATGACCGCGAGGACATTGTACATGACAGGGTGGATAAGGTACATGACAAGGGAGGACATGATATATGAAAGGATGGACAGGGTACATAACGGGATGGACAGGGTACATGACAGGGAGGACATGTGCGTAGTTTTTGCAATATTCTGATAATGTTACATACATTACAACTGTTATTACACACATATTATAACAGTAGATGCTATACATAGTAGGAGTGGGCGATATGGACTTTTTTGGTGAAATTGGTATCAGCAGCAGGCCTTTTGATGATGATGCTGATAATTTGACAGTATTTTTACAAACATAATTTGTCGGTATTTTTACATTTTTATATAATAAAAACAACCAGAGGTGGGAACAACTCATTGTTGTCAAGTCACAAGTCACATTTGGCTGCAACAACAAGACTTCCGATTTTCATGTTGCCTTCAAAATAAAGGTCTGCAGAGTGTCTACAGTTTTAGTTTGTATTGTGTAGGCTACATTTTCAAAGGTAAAAACTATATGGGGGAAATTATGAGGAAAAATGTCTATTTCAATAAAACTTTACATTAGTTAAAGAATATTATAAGGTGGAGCACACTGAGAAATGGTTAGAGCTTAAGTTAATGTAGAGAACATTATCTAATATAAAAAATCCTATTTTGATGTTATTGTTGTTAATTTGCTTGAGCTCATTATCTTTGGAGAGGGATTGTGTAATACATCCAACCACACTATATTTTCCATCCCCCCACTGTAATGTACAAGAGATACTTTTTGTGGAAAAACGCTTTTGTGGAAACCCAACAGGGGCTAGATGGGCATCCAGATAGCCCACCTAACAGGTTTGAGTCTCGAATTAATGCTTTTGTTCATGTCATGCAGGCTCGTCAGTGACAGTGGGGAGGTTTCCACAAAAGCGTTTTCAATTTCCTGCTGTTGCTGGAATATTTCCTGCAAAAAACACGATCAATTTAGGATATGGCATCGGTTGCATATTGTTTTCTCTTTTCTAACCGAAGCCCATAGGCAGTCATTTGGGATTTAGATCATGTACTCTTCCGTCCACACACACTAAAAAGGGTTAGATGGTGAACTGGGTCAACAGACACTATTGGAGACAAACACAACACAGTCAGACAGAGGATGCTCTCAGCTCATAGACTCAGGATCACATTGCGGAGCAGATAATTATACTTTCCATGCGTCCCACTAAAACCTTATCTCCTACTATGCATTACTTTTCTCCAGGGCGTCAGTCAAACGTAGTGCACTATATTGGGAACAGAGTGTTGTTTGGGACTCACATTCTGTGAGATAAACAGGCGTCTTTAATAGGGCTGAGCACCAGCCGAGCCAGCAGTAAAAGTCCGTATCGTATTTATAACTTATGGTGTCAGCAATGGGCCTGGGGCTGGTCTCTGCCTAACTGCCTGCCTGCTTGTCTTTCTGTGTGTCAGTCTATCCATTGTCTGTCTGTCGGTCTGCTTAACTTAAATCTAGCTGTGTCTGTCAGATGGTCTGTGTATCAGTCTGTCTGCTCAACTGAACTCTATCTGTGCCTGTCTTGCAGTCTGTCTGTGTATCTGTCTGTCGGCTAAAATTAAATCTGTGTGTCAGCCGGAGACCTCAGGCCCAGTGACAGAGAGATGATGAACTGACTGATGACACAGGCAGCCTGAGAGGGAGAAATACTGCAGATAGAGAACATGACCAGCCTGGTCTCATGTATTTTAGGTCTATACGTTTGGTATGTAAATGACTGTTCGGGTGTGCAAGACAGCAGGCCTGGGCTTCCGGGACTTAAGCCAAGGGTCTTTTTGTACTAGCCTTGGGTCTTTTGATCCAATTCCTATAATATATTTGTTCTCTGATTATTTAGCATGACGGCATTGCTGCGTGATCATATACAGACGTCTGCTTCTATGTGGCATTGTTAGAACTGGGCATCTTTTATTAATAGCCCCAGATCTGTAATTATTCATGTTTGAGTTTTTTTTACCAAAAATTCAATTAATTAGTTCACAATACCCCGAATGTATTGTGAACATAGCAACGCCTCTGGACTGAAGTATGGTTAAGTATGGTTAACATACAGCTCCGGGAAAAAAAATTAGGAGACCAATTGCACCTTTTTCTTTCCTTTCCAAAAAAGTTGAAAAGGAAAGTTTTGAGTGAGGAATAGAAGCATTCAATTTGCAGTGGTCTCTTAATTTTAACCCTTCTGTTCCTCACTCAAAAGCTTCCTTTCCAACTTTTTTGGAAAGGAAAGAAAAAGGTGCAGTGGTCTCTTAATTTTTTCCGGAGCTGTATATGCCTGAAGTATGGTTAAAATATGCCTGAAGTATGGCTGAAGTAGGGTTGACATATGCCTCAACAAAGGTTGAAGTATGGTTGATTTCTGCTTGAAGTATGGCTGAATTAGAGTTCACGTATGCCCGATATTTGGCTGAAGCATAGCTGAAGTATGGGTGACATGACAGTCACAAAGTTTGGTTAAAATTTCTGATGATTAAAGGCAGATGGGCTTGTGTTTCAATAAGTTGTAAGCAGAAAAATGCTGAACATGTAGTTCACTGTTACTTTGGATGAAAATGTCTGCTCACTAAAGTACTGTATAGCACTATTGTATTATAGATCAGCATTTTCAACATTTTTTGTGTCAGAGACTGGCTTGTCATGGCTTTTTTCCATTGTGAACCACTTAGGTAGATAGACCACATTGAAATCTGAAGTATTTAGGTCTATGGTTTGTAGGGAATGAAACGCAATCAGAAATGCAAGGTATTGGGAAGTCTGTGAAAATATTAGGGAAGATCAAGTAATAAATAAGAGTAGAAAAAAGGCAAGCATTTCTTAGAATTCCAATATTGCGACACCATTTCAACACGTACTACACAGAAGTTACATACATGTTCCTGAGAACATGTATAATTTAAGGATTCGTACAATAGCTCCAAAGCTAAATAAATTTTTTAGGACTGAAATACAGCCCCGTTTCCAAAAGATGAGACTCTGTGTAAAGTGGAAATAGAAACAGAACACCAAGATGTGCAAATCATTTGAATACAATATTCTATAGGAAATAGTACAAAGAAATCATATCAAATGTTGAAACTGAAAAATCTTTGATCCTTGAACAATAAATGCCCACTTTGAATATGATGCCAGTAACACATGTCAAAAAAGCTGGGACAGGGGCAACAAGAGTGGGAAAGTTGTATAATACAAAAAAAGAACCTAGTGGAACTAATTAGGTTAATTGGCAAACAGGTCAGTAACATGATTGGTTAGAAAAAGAGCCCTACCAGAGAGGATGAGTCTTTCAGAAGTAATGATGGGGAGGGGTTCAATTTAAGAATAACGTTTCTTAACGCAAAATTGCAGTTTACGGTACATAATATTAAAAGATTCAGAGAATCCGGAGAAATCTCTGTATGCAAGGGACAAGGCCGAAAACCAATACTGGATGACTGTGATCTTCAGGCCCTCAGGCGGCACTAAATTAAAAATAGACCCGATTCTGTAGTGGAAATCACTGCATGGTCTCAGGAACACTTCCAAAAACCACTGTCTGTGAACGCAGTACATCGCTGCATCCTCAAATTTTACCATGCAATGAAGAAACCAGATATAAACAAGATCCAGAAACGCTGACGTGTTCTCTGGGTCCAAGCTCATTTAAGATGGATTGAGGCGAAGTGGAAAACTGTCCTGTGGTCTGAAATATCAAAATTTGAAATTATTTTTGGGAATAATGGACACAGCGTTCTCCAGGCTAAAAAGGAAAGGGACCATTCGGCTTGTTAGCAGTGCACAGTTTAAAAGCCAATATCTGTGCTGGTATGGGGATGCATTAGTGCACATGGCATGGGTGACTTGCATATCTGTGAAGGCACCATTAATGCTGAACAAACTGTTGAGCAGCTGGAATCCTACGTCAAGCAATAATTGAAAAACATTTCACTTTCAAAACTACAGCAATTGGTCTCCTCAGTTCCAAAATGCTTACAGTGTTGTTTAAAGAGGAGATGGAACATGCAACACAGCAATAAACATCCACCTGTCCCAACATTTATGAAATGTGTTGCTGGCATCAAATTCAAAATGAGCATATATTTTTCAAAAAACAATAACATTTCTCTGGTTCAACATTTGATATGTTAAATACAGGGATTAAATGATTTACACATCTTCTGTTTTTATTTGCATTTGCAAGCGTGTCAACTTTTTTGGAAACAGACCTGTAGAAAGCACTGTGTATCTGCTAAATATCACACGTTGGTGAATACTCCAGTTCTATGAAGGATTTGTCATTGCAATGGGTGGAACTTTATAATGAGAAGATATCCCATCAACTGGCGGGCATTACTCTATGGACCGTTGCAGCTCAGAGACCCTGAGTTGAGAAACCTTGTTATAGAATACGCTGTTGTGAAGCTCAATCAAATGTGTGTATAATTGTATAAAACACAAAAAAAGTAATGCCAGTCGACTCGAGCCTGAATGACAGATAGAGTCTTTCTTTTCTCTTTAAGAACAGCCCTAGCCTTGGGGCCAGAGCGTGTGTGGTGTCAGACCCTCTGCTGCCCTGGAGGATGGAAAGAGGACCAAACCGGTTTGGTATTTCTGTATGGTTCTTTCCTTTTCCCAGCCCCGCACGTCTCGCTCTCTCTTTCAACCTTTCTCTCACTCCCTCTCACAACATGACAGCTGTCACATGTTTTACCTGGCGAGCAGCTGTCACGTGGCGCTACCTGCAGGGATGGAGGGATCAGTGTGAAGCCCAGCAGGGGCCAGGCCATCATGTAAAACATCTGGAACATCTAAAAGGCTGTAACTCTAGAAGCTCTCCAACACACTACTCTCCATTTACAGTACATTGTTTATTTTGGTCCCTTTTACTCCCCCTGGTCAATAGGCAGAGTTCTTAGAACCTCTCACCAGGTTACTGTGGCTGACACCACCAGGAGGCCCAGTTGGAGGGGTCTCCATCTCTACTCCTTCTCACATGCAGTGCGCACACACATTTCTTTCCTTGTGGGGACCTAAGACCTAACCATTCATGTTCACACTTAGCCTCAAAACTAACCATAGCATTAAAACTAAGCCCAACTTACCCAGCAATGCCTAAAACTAACAGTAACCCCAATTCTAACACTATGCCCATAAGGTTTTCCCGATACCAAACCTGTAAGCTGAAAATGACATTTTCCCGAGTGGGGACCTGCCCCAAAAATTTTCCAGACCTATTTTCAGGTTTTGCTATGTTTGTCGGGAAATCAAGTCCCCACATGGACACGTAGATGTGGATCACAAACACAGACACAAAGACACTGGGGATAAACAGAAACAGGCCTGTTAAGGAGTCTAAGGACTCTGCTGTTTCAGGTAGTTTGCACAATTTCAGCTGTTAGTTACCTCGGTTGGATTCAATATGAAGCAACCCGGACCCATGCTGAGAGAATACAGAGGCAACTGACATAATCTTCAGTTTCACAGGGCAAACTATTTCCAATAAAGTGCACTTCTTTTGACCAGAGTGCTATGGACACTCTGGGCCTTGTACTATAGGTGGCACACTACAAAGGAAACAGTGCAACACAACCATTGATTTTGTGATGTAAGCCTACTAGAAAGTCTGTTTCCTATACTACAGTTAGTATGTGCGACCAAAATGTCACCCTATTCTCTATGAAGTGCATTACTTTTGAACGGGGTCCATAGGGCAGAGGTTCAATCTCAAATGGACCCCTAAAGCCACAACCTACACACTTGTCTGTTGATTAGTATAATTAATATGCTGCTCACTTAACCATATATTTTATACTGGATTCCAGAAGGAAGCATTCCCCGAAATTCTCGATTGAGCTAACAGGCGTCCAAGCCATAACAAATATTTTCAAGAGTGCAAAGAGTCAAGGGAACCATATTCAAATCACTAACTGCCCCAAACCCAGACAGTACTGGCCAATTTCCCTCTGTGGGACTCATGGGTCTCGCAATGGCACAAGGCAGGGATTTTACTGCTGCAGCAATTTTCTACCATCCTTCCAAAAGGGGCAACGTGAACTACTCTTTCTAACTAATAGGCTTGCAGCATACAGCATGCTAGGCTGTTGTCATGAATGGGCGTGTAAGCCTTCGACTCCGGCTCACCGATTCAATCCCAGTGCTAAACCTTTCACAAACAATAAATTAACCAACAATGTTGTGGGTAACACATTACAGTAATAATATTACTTTTATTGTAACAAGTAATATAAAGCAATACTGTACCAATTATAGTAATAATATTACAATTACTGATCAAAGATTTTTCTGTTTATTTTGTTATGCTCTTCTCTGCCCGGATCAATAAACTCATTTTTTGCAAACCTTCCTTGAGTTTATTGCACAATGCTGACAGCACACTTGAGCAGAAGTGTCTGACATGCTAGCTATCTACAGTTGAGGCCAAAAATTAACATATACCTTCGCTAAAGACATTCAAACTTCACAAGCTTCTCACAATACTTTGAATTAATTTTTGCCCATTCCACTTGACAGAACTGGTGTCACTCAGTCAGAATTGTCCACCTCCTTGCTCGGACAACTTTTTCAGTTTAGTCCACAAATTATCTATGGGATTCAGGTCAAGGCTTTGTGATGGCCACTCCAAGACTCTGACTTTGTTGTCATTAAACCATTTTGTTTCAACTGTTGCGGTATGCTTAGGGTCCTTGCCCTGTTGGAAGACCCAATTACAACTAAGTTTTAACTTTCTTTTTCTTAACTGTCTTGAGGTGTTGTTTCCTCATGGTGCCATCTATATTCTTAAGTACACCCGTCCTATTTCCTGCAAAATGCCTCCACAACGTAATTAAGATTAGATTCAACTTTATTGTCATTTAACAATACAAGTACAGTTCAGCAAAATGCAGTAAGCATCTAACCCGAAGTGCAGAGAGGGAAGAAAATGTACAAATATTTACAAGTATTAAGCATATGCCTATTACAGGTGGAATGTATTGATGTGCAATGAAGGCAAATGCAGTACAAATGCCAATACTAAATGTGTGTAATGAACACCAAGACCCGGGGTGTGTGGTTCCAATTGCAGAAACGCAACCGTCGATTTATATTTGTATAGGGGAGTAGGCAGGAGCAAAACCAGTAGAGACAGGCAGGTAAATTCAGTAACCAGGAGAACAATCCGCGAAGGCAAAGGCACAGGCAGGAATCGACAGAGAGGAGAAACCAGAAGCAGGCAGGCAGGTCAGGATACCGGGTGATCAGTCCGCGAAGGCAACAGTACAGGCAGGAGTAGACGGTAGGAGAATCCAGGGGCAGGCAGGCAGGTCGGAATACCAGGTGATCAGTCCGCGAGGGCAACAGTACAGGCAGGGTTAGGCGGTAGGAGAATCCAAGGGGCAGGCAGACAGGTCAGGATGCAGGTCTCTAGATAACAGGATAGGACGGGAACGGGAAGGGAAAGAGCAACAGGCTGGGAGTAAACAGGCAAATGCAACGAGATAAACAACGGCTTGGCAGATCCACTACGAACAATACCTCACACTGGAGTGGAGGCAGAGCACAGGCAAAATAGAGGGGTAAACAGGGCACAGGTGTTTAGTATTCCGGTGATTGGGATCTGGATTGCTGGGTGCGTTCATGAGTATCGGGAAGTGAGAGCGTAACGGTGGCAGGTGAGGAGTGTGACGGGGAGGAGTTGGATCCAGAACGACGCGAGAACCTCACAATGTGCAATTAAGGCAAATAAAGGG
The DNA here is from genome assembly GCA_016801175.1 of Esox masquinongy. Classification (NCBI taxonomy): domain Eukaryota; kingdom Metazoa; phylum Chordata; class Actinopteri; order Esociformes; family Esocidae; genus Esox; species Esox masquinongy. The sequence continues at coordinate 67,040 of JACXGI010000050.1, read as the reverse complement.
GGGCGGAAAGTTTACAAGTATTAGGTATAGTGTATGTGACGAGTGGGATAACAGTTGTTCGGGTACAAATGGCAATTTCTAAACGGCATACAAGATGCACAAACGAGGCAAATGAAGGAGTACTGTAGTAGGGTAGCATGAGCAACCATGATGCAGAGATAGCAGCACTAAGGTCCTCGAGGTAGGCATGTGTGTTTAACAATGGTAAAAATGCAAGTACAATGGCAATACTAAATGTGCAAAGAGGTAAATTGAATCTACAAGGCGCATGTGCAACTAAAATGCAGGAATAGCAGTGATGAGGTTCCTGAGGTAGACATGTACCTGCAACCACTGAAAACGTCCATTATCAGGCTTTGCTAGGCAGTGTCAGAGTAGTACAAGGGAGTAGTGCAACAAGGTCCTTGAGACGTGAGGGGTATGGTAAGTGATGGGTCACAGAGTTCACAGAGTTCTCTGGGTCACCGAGTTCAGCAGGGTTACAGTGGACGGGAAGAAACTGTTCCTGAGCCTGCTGGTGCGGGACCAAAGAGGCCTTCCGCAGCTGCTCAACCACACTGTGGTGCAGTTTGTCAGAATGATCTTGATTGTGCAATGGAAAAAGTTCACAAGGATCTTAGATGACAGACAGGCTTTCTTCAGCCTCCTCAAGAAATACAGGCGCTGCTGCGCCTTTTTGACCAGAGCTGAGGAGTTGAGGGTCCAGGAGAGGTCCTCGGAGATGTGGACACCCAGAAATTTGAAACTGGACACACGCTCCACCTCAGTACCCTCAATGAGGACTGGGTCATGGCTGCAGCTTTTAGATTTCCTGTAATCGACAAAGAGTTCCTTGGTTTTCTTTGCGTTGAGGGCCAGGTTGTTGTCAGCGCACCATGACCTCTTCCCTGTAGGCTGACTTGGCGTTGTCACTAATCAGGCCTACCACCGTGGTGTCAGGAAGTCCAGAGTCCAGTTTCAGAGAGAGGGGCTGATCCCCAGGTTATGGAGTTTGTTGACCAGCCTAGAGGGGATGACACTGTTGAAAGCTGAGCTGAAGTCTATGAATAGCATTCTCACATAGGTGTTGGTTTTGTCCAGGTGGATCAGGGAAGAGTGTAGAGCCGTGGAGATGGCATCCTCTGTAGACCTATTAGACCGGTAGGCAAACTGGTAGGGATCCAGTGTTGGGGGGAGGCAGGACATAAGGCGGGCCAGAACTAGTCTTTCAAAGCATTTCATGATTATGGGGGTGAGTGTAACTGGACGAAAGTCATTCATGCTAGATGCGGTCGACTGCTTCAGCACTGGCACAATGGTTGTGGTCTTGAAGCACATTGGGACAACCTCCTGGGCCAGTGACATGTTGAAAATGTCGGTAAAGACCTCGGCCAGCTGCTCAGCATATGCTCTGAGCACACGCCCCGGGATGCCATCAGGACCAGCAGCCTTGCGTGCATTCACCCTGATCAGTACAGACGACACTTCTGTGGTAGATAGTCTGGGGGGGCGTCTCGGGGGACTTCTGCTTTAATGGCTGCCACCACCATGCTTCACAGTTGGAATGGTGTTCTTTGCATGAAAAGCCTCACCCTTTTCCCTCCATACATAGCTCTGATAATTAAGGCCAAACAATAACATCCTTCTTTGCACAACAGCTTTTCAGGCCATGGCAATATAGGACTCTCTTAACGGTAGATGTACTTACTTTGGTACGTTCTGCCTCCGAATCCTTCAACAGTTCCTTTGTTGTTGTCTTGGGGTTCAGTCAACCTTCGCACAAAAGTTATTTCTGCCCTCGGAGATAATTTGTGCTTTCTTCCTGTACGATCCAATGTTTATATTAGCGTACAATTGTTTGCACCGATGCTCGTGGTACCTTCAGTGGCTTGGAAATTGCTCCTAAGGAGGAACTAGACTTGTGGAGGTCCACAATTCTTTTTCTGATGTCTTGGCTGAGTTGCTTGGATTTTTCCATTGTATCAAGTGCAAAAAAAGTAATTGCATCAATTTCTGGAATTTTCCAGTAGGTTTACAGAGACAGTCAACTTGTTCTATTTAAACTTCGACCCACTGGAATTCTGATAGTGATTTAAAGCTAAAAAAAAATCTGTATCTAATCAATTATTTTCAAATGATCTCTGAAGTGAACCAAGTAGATGTCCTAATTGACTTGGAAAAGAATATATAGAAAAATTAAATGTAGTGTTGTGAAAAATGTAGTTTGTATGTCTTTAGCATACGTGTATATAAAATTTTGGCCTCAACTGTATCTAGTCGCTGTCATGGTTCAGAGACAGGACATAAGGCTAGTGATGGGACTCATGAAGCCGAGGCTCCGAGGCTTGCTTCGAAATTTCAACCCAGTTTGCTCGAAGCGAAAGGTCCGAGGCTTGCTTCGGAGAAAAAAAAATACAATTTGATTGCGGATGTCACAGATTTCAGAACATGCATGTTTTAAAAGACAAGGCGCTTTCCAACTAGTAGGATATAGGGCGTTCCAAGCCTTTTCGTCGAGCATGGTCGCTTTAGGTGAACAGAGCCAAACTAACCCGCTTCCCGAAAAGGAAGAAAGAACATTTGCCTCGTCATGCAATATTGGGGAGATTGTGGGCGTTGCGTGAAATAGGGTAATTAACCTTCAAATCTCAAGGATTGTAATTTATCAAAAACAAGGTGATTCAGTTACAATATTGAAAGTTGAGTAGGCTATGTAATATATTGAAAGAAACAAAATTACAGAAATCACACAGCCTTAAAAATTTTAATATAAACTTTGCAAACACCGTACAAACCATCTAGCAACTATATAGTCAAATAACCTTTTCTCTAAAATTCTTCCGCAGCATCATACACATACAATTATATTCCATCGAAATATTGCATTAGAAAATGGGAGAACGAGAACCAATGCAATAACCAATCAACAATGTTCAAAACTGTATTTTTTATGGTCTTTAATTTCTCCCATGTCAGGATCAAGACAAAGTTGTTAGCGAACAGCTACTAGAATAGTGTCCGTGTCTTTTCATTGAAACATCTCTTTCGGTTGTGTTCACTTAACAGACGGTTAATATATTAAACTTTAATAATATACTGTAGCATGTCAGATAGGGAAAAATTAGCATGGAAATACATGTACAGATGGAAACAACACATCCTCACTAGGCAAGATACAAACCCATATACACAAAGCGTCTAACAGTTGCTCAACCCACTTAGCCACCATATCTGAGCAGCAATAACGGGACACACGAATACGAGGCTCGGAGGCTGGCTCTGAAATTTCAACCCAGCCTGCTCGAACAAAAGGGCCGAGGCTTGTATCCAAGCAACAATATCATGTGATTGATGACGTTTGAAGCTTCTGACGTCACGCAACCATCTAATGGGTTTTTTAAAGACATGGCGCTTTCCAACTATGCTTTAAAATATATGAAACTAAATTAGTCTCCAGCCTAATTATCAAGAAGTAATTAAATTCACAAGAATGAATGTAAAAACGTTCCTGCTACACATCATTCATTATCAATAACAAACGGATAGGCCCAATCCTGTAGACTTTTGTTAGAATATGTCTTGTAATTTCTGTAGGGGCATCACCTGGCTGGTGGTAGGACGTGTAGAGCTGTGGCTAAATATTCAGTCGTTTTACAAAGCCCGGTTCGAGTCCCAATGATTACTTTGTCATAATGTTTTGATGATAACACTGGCAGCACTGTCTTTGTAATTCCTACGTCAGGAATATTTGCTCGTCAGTTTTTAATATCACATCTTAAATCAAGCATTGGATCCACCGTATTTTGTGAATGTTTTAACTCCAGCGTTTCTCTCATAGATGTGTATCATTCAGATGTATGATCACCAAGTGATTAATGACGTCCAAAGCTTTGATCTCTACTGACAGGCACTGGGGCTTTCCTCCATGCCTAGTTATTTACAAGTGCTTCGCATATATTGGATAGCTAAGTAGCCTATGTGAAATTGGTGATTAGATAATTATCTGACATCACTGTCACAGTGTTGAATCCAGTTTTAGTTTAGGTTTTATGTGCCAGCACACTTAATGAAATTATTATATTTATTTTCTTATGAGTTATGTTAATATTTTCTCTTCCACAGCCTCAATAATACCAAGGATGCAAACGTTTTAAATAATTGTTGGTCAGGAGATTGAACAAACATCTCCGATCAAGGCATGCTTTGAAATTGCAACCCATTCGAATCCAGGCGAAAGGGCCGAGGCTTGTGTTGGTGTAATACCACGTGATTGATGATGTCTGAAGCCTCGTGTGATCTCATGCTTTTTCCAAAGCTTCTTTGGAAAATGCAGGCTTCTATGGTTGATTGGGGCGGTTCAGTGCCTGAAACTATCGAACAGCAACCTCTACTGGTCACCTAATTTAGTCATTTATTTTAAAAAGTTGTTAACCTTACCAGTCCAGCAATGGCGCAGTTGGTAGTGTCGCTTGGTTCCGCTTTTTAACCTATGGTGCGTCATCGAATCCAAATCATGTTTGACTTTTTGAGTGTACATGATACTGTTTATTGTTCCCTGAATAATTTGTTTTATTTTGTGTATCTTATGGCACTCTTGCCTTAATAATACAAAACATTACAATGGATTCATAGCTGAAAAATGCTAGCTGGAATAACATTGGATTCAAACCAAGCATTTAAATTTCTCTTCAGAAAGCACTCCTAACCAGTGCGCCGCAAAGTCATGTAGTATACTTCGGAAAATACATCTATATCAACATTAAACGTGATATTTATTCCTGATCAGCAGACACCACTGTGCAGTCAGTTTAAAAGCCTTGAGAGAATTAGCAGTTTTTCGGCTAATTTGAAGAAAGCCTTGAATACTTCAGAAAGCCTTGATTTCCCATCACTACTCAATAATAGCAAGGAAGCAAATGTTAAATTATTATTGATCAGGAGATTGAACTAAATTCTCAGATCGAGGCATGCTTTAAAATTTCAACCCATTCTAATTTGTGCGAGAGGGCCGAGGCTTGCATCATCATAGCGTCAATGTAATACCACGTGATTGATGACGTCTGAAGCCTCGTTTGATCATGTGCTTTTTCCAAAGTCTGTTTGGAAAATGTAGGCTTCTGTGGTTGTTCGGTGCTTTCGAAAAGCAACCGCTACTGGTCACCTTATTTAGTAATTTATTTTAAAAAGTTGTCGATGTTACAACTCTAGCAGTGGCGCAGTTGGTAGGTTTGCGGATTCCAGCTTTATGTCCTTGTTATTGTGCGAGATCGAATCCAGATAGTGTTTAACTTTTTGAGTGCAAACGATGCTGTTTATTGTTCTTTGAATAAATCGTTTTATTTTGTCTATCTTATGACAATCTTGCCTTAATAATACAAAAGATTAGAATGGATTCATAGCTGAAAAATGCTAGCTGGAAAGGCAAGAACATTAGATACGAACAGAGCATTTTAATTTCCCTTCAGAAAGCACACACCTAACCCCTGCATGCGCCACGAAGTCATGTAGCATACTGCGGAAAATACATCTATGTCAACATTGAACGTGATATTTCTTTTTTTCTGGCCGTTTTTTGGCCAATTTGACGAAAGCCTTGAATATTTCAGAAAGCCTTGATTTCCCATGACTACCCAATTATACCAAGGAAGCAAATGATTTTAAATTATTTTTGATTAGGAGATTGAACTAAATTCTCCGATCGAGGCTTGCTTTGAAATGACAACCCGTTCTAATCCATACGAAAGGGCCGAGACTTGCATCGGTGTAATACCACGTGATTGATGACGTCTGAAGCCTCGTTTGATTACATGGACCGTTTATCAATCCGCGTTTTTGTCCGTACTTGTGTTCTTGTGAACTCGTTTAATGTCATCTTTCATGGCCCAAGTACGGTTCCAATCCAAAGAACTCAAGTTACCAAGAACGCCTAAAATGCCCAGATGTGTACTTGATCCGTCTCTTTTATCGAGGATGCATGGGTTGGTGACTTGTTCAGCGAGAACACATCTGATATCCCAGAAGTCATTTCAAGATGTCAGGAAAGCAGGAAAAACTCCACAACTGTAATAAGTTTTAACTTTTCTTATTTCAGGTAAACGGTACCTGTAAATCAGCATCTGAAAAAAATGTGACGAGAAATGGGCATTGTAGTCACTGAATATTTGCTTATTTTATTTAAGAAACGGCTAATTTATAAATTTGCTCCGACTTTTCGATCAGCTAGCTAACGTTATTCAGTGCAGTGGAGAGGCTAGTTAACGTTAGCTAAGTTAAGTAATTACAGTACCGGTAGAGAGGGACAGCTTTTTTAGAATTGCAGTTGATTTTCACTTTCAAAAAAATGTCATATACAAATGTCATATCATATGATTATATCTATAGTCTCCATACAACCTTCTGCCGTTCATCTTCACATTAATATTTTATTCAGGGACTACTGAGGAGGTTACAGCCCTCATAGAGTGGAGGGGTATTGCGCAGTAGCCAAGTACACATGCATCTCAATCCAGATAGGCGCGTTCTCTGTCCTCGCGATCTTGCAAGACCATTCTCGCAAGGACGCTTGGCAAGAACGTTCTTCTCAAGGACACAAGTACGTTCTTAGCGTACTTAGAATTGATAAACAGCCAAGCTTTTTCCAAAGCCTCTTCGGAAAATGCAGGCTTCTATGGTTGTTAAGTGCGGTTCGGTGCCTGAGACTTTTGAATAGCAACCTCTACTGGTCACCTTATTTAGTAATTTATTTCAAAAAAGTTCTTAGCTTTACAAGTCCAGCACTGATGCAGATGTTAGGGTTGCTGACTTCCAATTTCTTAGTTGTTATGGTGCGAGATCGAATTCAGATCATGTTTAACTTTTTGAGCGCAAACGATCGATACTGTTTATTGTATTGTATAATAATTTGTTTTATTTTGTATCTTATGACACACTTGCCTTATTAATACAAAACATTAGAACGGATGCAGAGTTGAAAAATGCTAGTTGGAAAGGCAAGAAGAACACGGGATACGAACCGGGCATTACAATTTCCCTTTGGAAAGTGCATACCTAACCACAGCGCAACAAAGTCATGATGTGGAAAAGACGTCTTTATGATCAATCAGCATTGGATATTTATTCTTGACCAACAGGTGACACCACTGTGTAGTGAGTTTCAAAGCCTTGAGAAATCAAACCGATTTTCAAACCATTTTGATGAAAGCCTCAGTTGCCCATCACTACATGAGGCAGAGAGCTAAAGAACATCCTTTTAATACTTCTTTCACAGAAACTTGAACAGAAAACAACAAAAGGCGAGTCAAACCGAAAACTGATGCATAACAGACCGGAAACACATCTGGTGCAAGCAATGATCCACAAATGAAGTCAAACAAAGGCAACTTAAATACAGTACCCAATTAGAGGCAACGCAGCACAGCTGCCTCTAATTGGGGACAACCAAAACTGCAGCGCAGAGATGCCTAGAGGCACCTCTGTGGTCAGGTCCTGACTGTGACCCCCAGGTGCATAAAGATGCCTAGAGGTCCCCAGCCAGGACCTGACAGTCGCATAGCAAGAAGAACACAGTCTTCAAGATAGAGCTTTTAAAAATAGTCAATGGAGTGAGAAAGCTGCCATGCAAAACATTTGATTTAATTGATTGCTGAATATAAGATGTTCTTGAAAATACGATGAAAATATTTGTTTACAACTGCACAATTTCAGTCGGCAAAGTTTGGACTATTAAGATGTTATTGTTGCTCAAGTTCAGTGGGTGAAGTTTGGACTGGAACTGAAGACAGATAAGGTCCTCATTAAGGTAGATAAAGGCAGGTTTTTAATTTACTGACTGCTTAGGTTAAGGCCTCCCCAAATAGTTAACACTTTTGGAAGGTAATTTAACATGTGAGCTTTTGTGCTAACATAACCTAAATGTTTTTCATTTTGGATAGTCTTGGCCATAAGAGTTAGGGGAGGCCATGCCCAAATATGTGTTTAAATATGTTGGTAAGTGCTGGTTCAGCCCAATAGTGAGAATAATAAAAAACAACATGTTTTTGACACCAGCACCAAACTTCCTTTAGTCTGCAACAGGTTTTGAAATCAGACCACGGGCAAGATGCATCACTTTGGTCTGAGTTCCACTTTGTTTAATGCTTAATGTAGTGCAATGCAGTCAACAGTCATCACAGGATATACAATAGATACAATTAATCCATCACAGTGCTCTCATGTGTGTTTGCATTATTTCGTTTGTTACGTTAGCCTTATCAGCAAAAATATACTATATTGCCAACAAAATATATTAAAAAGAATAAAAAATATTAAATTGATACATTTATAAACTTATAATAATAGTAATATTTACTGACAAATGTTCTAGCCATATGTTCATATTAAACATCGAATTGTCTGATGCAGTTGAAAAAACATCAGAAAAAAGAAAAGTCCCATCAGCACAACAGAATGAAATAAAATAATCAAGCCTAAACAGATATCTCAATAATCCAGAAAAAAAAAATCATGAACCATGTTTTGAATCCAGGTCCTTGCGCTCTGTAGACAGGAGCTCTATGCATTGCTCCAAACAGGAACTTCCTGTGAGAGGTGGTGAGTTGTGGTTTTACAACATCAATATGTTACAAGTGATTTTCTTTCTAACCCTAACTCAAACCTTAACCCCAGTGCTAAGGCCATTACTCGTCCCCTGACATCCCTAAACCCTGTGTGGAGCGGTGGGTAGGGTGCCAGCCTGCAGACCTGAATGATGCCGGTTCACAACCTGGCTCATTTGTTGTGTGCAAATTCATAATGAATGATATGGTTTCGTACTGTTTGTAAAATATGATATGTTTGTCTGGCGTTCGTATCATATATGTTTTAATAGCGTTCGTAACATATACATTGTAATAGCATTCGTAAGATATGTTACGTTTTAGCCAATTCGTAATGTATTATACGTTTTGGTAGCGCATTGTAATGTAACGTAACATATCATGTGAAATCGGGGGCCATGGATTTTCCTAAAATAGTCTACGTAGTCCCCTGAGACCACGTTGCAACCATAAGTGAAATTAAACATCTTATTTGTTAGCAATTAAAAATGTCTTAATGAACTGTAAATAAACCAAAATATTTGATTGTTGAGACTGCGACACCATGACCAGGGACACGGAGGAATGAGTGGGAGATGGGAAGAGAGGTAGAAGAAAGCGAGATAAGACAGAGAGAATAAGGTCAGTGAGGGGCATATTTTACTAGTGACAGTGGGAGTGTTGCCCGGCAGGCTGGCCGGGGTTAGTTTAATAGGGTTGTTGCTTTTACGAGGAACTTGCCTACACCGGATCACAACTCACGGCCATCAGGCTCAGACCAGTCTTTGCTAGTCATCCCAGTTACAGCTCACTGCCCAGACACCAGGACACACAGTGCTGCTCCATAAAGACTTTTTACAGTATCACTCCCCCATGAAACCACTCAGACACACACACACAGAAGATTTGCACCTCAACTCCTCAGTGAACCCATGGCATGCAGATCCGAAGCACACAAAACCACATGTATGAAGAGGATGAGCCATCTTCACTCGCAGGGTGAATCCTTTTTTTTTGCTCGGTAAAGAAACAATTTAAGACAGTCTTGCACTGGGAGTGAACCCGCAATCATTGGAGCCAGAGCTTCCAGCTTACTGCACTTACCCATCACTGTTGAAAAGGCAAGCCTTACCTGACGGGAAAACCATCATTATAATTTTAGTTTTCAACCCAATCCCTATCCACTACAAATGATTACGTAACAAACACAGCTGTCTAGTTGTTCCATATCCCAGTCCTATAATGACCAGGAACAAACGCAGTCCAAGATATGGGGTAGAAAAATATGTTCGTACAGAACACGACTTTAGAGCGACAATGACATCTCATTGGTTCTGTAGTATTACAGAGTACTCTCAAAATTAGTGACAAGCTCAGTTAGCTTGGTTCCTTACAATACACATAACCCAGGTGTGTGTGCGGGTGTGTGCGCACTAACGTCAGCACAGGCGTGTATCAAATCACAGCTGGTGGGCGCATGAGTGCTTTTGTCTTCAGGCGTGAAACCGCTTTCTCTCCCAACAAAGAAAGAGGACGCTGTGAGATCATTATAACTGGGATGGAACAGCCGACAGAGGAGCGGAGACAGGGACAAATGGAATGAGAACTCAGAGAATGCTGTTCAGCAGAAAACAGAACCATTTGGGATGTTATCCTTGGTAACAATCACGTTTTCACCTCACTGGGAATGGCTCTTATTTTCATCCCTCCCCTGCAGCATCCCTTCAGGGGCAGCCATTGGTTTGGACTGTCGTGCCAATCAATTTGTTCACTGTTCAGTTCTCCATTTTGAAAAGGTTTTGGCACTTACTGTGTCAAAGGGTCGGTCATCTAAAGCAGCAGCATTCAAATCTTAACCTACGACAGGGACGTCACTAGAAAATCATGGATGGGGGGGCTAAGCCTCATTTTGCGTGACAACAGGTAACAACAGGTGTAAAATCTGTCAAAATTTTTGGTCAAGGTTAGCTAAAAGTATACCTGTCTTTGTTAGACACTTATCTGATATGACTTAAATTCTATCCAATTAAAGAAATTAAAGTCCACTCTGACCTTATCCATCCGACACCAACAAAAGGCACAAAAACGGCTGTACTATGTAGCCAAAATACTTTTGTCAACTATAGTTTATAGTAAATGAACATCAACATACAGTACATATTCTGTTTCTAAGCGAGAATTCTCTGAATCATTCTTAATAATTTAAAAACAGATGTAGTCATTAGCTCATTCATCATGGAATGAAGTTATTAAAAAATGTATCATAATTAAAAAAAGAAACATTTAATAACCGCATCTCCCTTCCTCTGAACAGAATACGTAGCAATACGTTAACTTCAAACCCAAACAAACATTAACCAGTGAAACACGAACAGTTTTGTAACTGTGTTCCGTTGAAACCGAAGAACTGAACATAACAAATCTCAAACCAATTATTGGCATATCCAACAGCAATTTTGAAAAACATCTTCTTGTACCGAGTGATCATTTGATCAAGTCATCAATGTTTATGATGATTATTTGTGACATACAAATATTAGCTAGCATATCATTAATGGGAAATTAATATTTTCAGTAGTTGATTAGTGACATAGCTAAAAAATATGACCCCCGTATTATCGGCCACCGTCTCCAATTATTGGCCACCTTACTATTTTGTTGAAATACATTATAATTGCTTTTTATTTGTATTACAAATGACAGATCTTAGTCTTCTCTGAAGTGCCTACTAGAAAGTTGTAGCTAGCTTTCTTGCCTTCCGGTAAAGAAAAAAAAGACAGATCACTTTGATATTACATGACGTCCAGACAGTCGTGCAAGTCGAAATTCACAAACTGCAACTAAACAATTACTGCAACTAAACAACTAAACTAAACAATTTCCATACATAACATTTTTAAGACCTCAAAAAATGTTTTAACTTCCATACTTTTCTATAAAAAATGGTGGTGGGCTAGCTCAAAGGGTATATTGATTAGCAAAACATACAGTTGCTTTCCAGTATTACATTTTGAATTTGAGAGGATTTACTTCTCCGACCACTAGAAACTTTAACTACTATTTACGGAAGACAGCTCGCTTCAGATGAGCGAGTTACATTCAAAGCATCAAACTCAAAAGAATATGCTGTCAAATGAACACGATTCTATACAATATCTATACAACTTGTAAGAAGTTTAAATGCGATGGAAAGGTTGACGAAAAAAAGAAATCATGGAGAAAATAAATTGACTGATATATTGATTTATTTAGAGGGGGTTAATTAATATTTTAGGGGGGCTAAAGCCCCCCTAAAATAGGTCTAGCGACGTCCCTGCCCTATGAGTTCTGGAGTCTGCTGATTTTCTGTTCTACCTCATCATTAATTGCACCCACCTGGTGTCTCACGTCTAAATAAGAGGGTTTAAATGAAAAAATGGAGTGGAACTGGCTTCGAGATCCAGATTTGAATACCACTGATGTAAAGTAATTTCATACACCTTAAAAAAATTTAAGATTTCTTGGAGTTTTAGGAGGTTGCCTACCCCATTTCTTGAGAATAATATCTACCATAATCTTAGCAATACAAAATGCAGTAGAATAGTTAAGCAATTAGGCAAAAAGGTAATTGGTATGTAGTCACTATATCATGGGTAATGTCTACTCTTAGCCAACCGGTGACAGGAAGCCTTTAGCAGTGGAATATTAACCATACACCACAAATAAGCTGCCTTATTGCTATTATAACCTGGTTGCCAAAATAATTAGAGCAGGAAAAAGTCATTTTATCCAAGGTATATCATTGGATATACTATACCATGGCTTTCAACCAATCAGCAACCAGGACCCAAACTGCCCAGTTTATAATAACATCCCATTTAGCAGACGCTTTTCTCCAAAGTCACTTAAAGCTGTGCACATGCTTTTACGCAAATCACTTAGCCATCAGAATTGGTCTTAGGACTCGACTGGGATTTGATTATTAGTGACTACATAACTACAACTCTCACTGTTAATTAGTGTCAACAGGCTTTTTGGCCATTGCCCTGACTGTAAACATGTGTTCTGTCTCATTCTTGTGACAGTCCTCTGACTGTTTCCAATGAGGAGAACTGAAGGGAGCTGATGGTTGGTAACGTACAGGAGGATGGCTTTCATTGCCACCGTTGCCTTCATTCTATTTGCTTAGGGATTAAAGGCTGAAACGTTTTTCTTCCCAACAGCCTGTGTCCACCCAAATTAAATGGCCTTTTCAGACATAAGCCACATGTCACAAGTGGCTTAGAGGCTGAATACAGGGTTGTTTAATACATCCATGGTCCCTCTCCCTGCTGATCGGCTACCTCGGCTGACTCTGAACTTTGACCCTGTTATGTGTCACTGCCGGCTGTAACCCCGGACACAGAGTTTGAGAAGACAAAAAGGGCACGACCTCGTCCTCTTCCCCTAACGCTTCACCCTGAACTCTGCTGCCATCAATGTGACCCATCAACATAGGGGTCAAAAAGTGTGGAAAGTTCCTATATGCTAAAAAAAAAACTAAAATAAGCAAAATAAGGATATTCACCTTTCAACACATCAATGGTGTATTAATTGAAATTCATTCTTGATTTTGCATTTGTCTTATAAGTAATTAAGTAATTCAAGTCCCCTTTCCAACTCAAGAGTCAAATCAAATACAATAACACAATGAATCTTGTGAAGTGAGAAACACAAACACCTATTTTTCATTGCTTTTATTTTGTTTCAGTTAAACAAGCAATTATATGTCTGTGGTCATGTAAATGTTTTTGTAAAATGTGTGTAATTTTAATGTTTTATTTGTACAATGTTGGACTCGAGGAAGTCCAGAAGTTGTCAGGGTATTAGCTAATTGGGATCCGAATAAACAAATCAGAAGAGGAAAGTGCAGAGATCCGTACAAATTAGAATGGAGGGAATATGAATAAGAGAATCAAAATTAATTGGATTCATGTGAATCAGAAGCACGGTCATTTTCTTGTTTCAGGAGTAATATCCCCAAAGGAATTCTTTCTAGCGTTGACTCTGCTGCCAGCTACTTTGACTAAAATGGACTTACTATTTCTGAACTTGAACTTAGTTATTAGATGAACTGTAAGGCACTCTGGATAAGAGCATCTACTAAATGACTAAAATTGAAATGCCAGCTCCAATTGAAAGGGCAGACTGAACAAATACAAAAGAGCAACAATCAATCTCATCGAATTTACTTGACACATAACAGCACCAACAGATCCAGTGATGAAAATCGAGTAAGTCGGATACTGTCCACATCTGATTGACACTTGTAAACAACTGAAAAACAACTTTGTTGATGCCCCAAATGCACAAACAGCACGTGAAGTCAGTCCGAGACAGTCATTCATTTGGTTACTTTTTGTGTTTTTGGTTTTAAACAACGTTACGAGATGCACCATGTGGACACAAGCCACATAGGTCAGAGACTTCTCCACTTCAGTGCCTCCATGGCAACATTGTTGGCCGGATTCCAGAGCCAGTGGCCATGTTATGGTGACCTTGGAACACTCCTGTTATTATTTTCCATAGAGGTCAGCAGCTAAGAATGTCAGGCATGCTAGGCAAAAACATGCCTCCTGTTTTCTTTATCTTTCTCCCGCTCAGTCTCTCACCCCCCTCTCTCTGTATAAGTCTCTCATTCTACAACCAACACCCCATCGCTGTCCTCCTGTTTCTATATATTCTACATCTGTCTGTTTCAATTCCTTTCTTTTTGTTTATCTCTGTCTCTGGATCTTTTCCTGGTTCTCTTTTTCATGTGTACAATTTATGCAGAGACAGTTAGGTCTTTTATCTCAAATGTTCCTCTCTCCCTTTATCTCTTTTTTCTTGCTACCTCTCCCCTCTGTCTGTTTCTCCTTTTTCATCTCTTTTTCTTGCTCTTTGCTTCCTACTTGCTCTCATTCCGTCTCGGCTTTCCTCTCTCTTTCTTCCTGTCTCCCTTTGATTATCTCTCTCTTGGTCTCTACCTCTCTTCCTCTATCTTGGCCCCTCCTCCTGTGCAAGGAGTGTAAGGGAGTTCACAGAGATATGACTCCAAGGCTGTATGAAACTCACATTGGTTAATATTCCCCAGCTGGACCTATATTTGCTCTGATCTGTTTGAAAAAACATATGGGGGGAGGGAGACGGACTATTTTAGTCTGTTTCCCAGCAGGATATCCTTTTGGACACCATGTGTATTTCGAAACCCTCCGGTGCACAGAGACACATGCTGTGGGGTAGGTCGATGCTTCAGCCACACTGTGAATGTGTGACGAAACTCTGAAAATTCAGTAATAACACAAACTGTACAGTGGTGTTGAGCATATACTTAACAGACATTATACCTTACCTAAATATTCACTCAGATAATATCAAATGTTGCAATTACACTGCGGATACATAAGCATTGATCAACTAAAAAAAATAATCTAAAAATCCATGACATAATATATAACTACAGTAATGTGTGTGGAGCAGCAATCACGGGCTGCACTAGCATTAAAGCAAACTACATTGTAAGTAGCTTTGAATGGAAGCATTTGCTAAATGGCAGCCATTATGTTTTTGATATAGCAGAATTAAAGGTATAGTCCTTACATGCTAGCTAGCTGAAAATCCAAGATATATATTCATTATTGTCACAGTAACAGCATTTTAATATAATAAACAGTGGGATCATTCCAGCAATAAAGATCTCAGCTACCAGTGGAAAGCCCAGATAGTGGGTTATGTAATGTACTCATTTTTACAGCATTTCGTGTCACTGGCTGAGACTGAATAAAAACAAACACAAAAAAGACAGAGGGGGGCATGAACTCCCTTGATCTCGGTGAAACACCACAACATGACAACAATGGTATTATATAGAAAACCTAACACAAAATAAAAATATATATATATTATTATTATTAGAAATTGATCAGAATATATTGAGAAAAGGTTGTATAAACTGCAGAACTGTATTGCTATTTTATAGTAATCTCATTTTATCTGTGTATTAAATACTTCACAACTGCTCCACTGGGCAATCAAATATGTTGTCCAACCAAGGTCTTTCCCTGAGGTTTATAAACTTTTCCCAGGTGTTCACTCAGTACAGCACGGACTGACTGCAGAGACAGTGGTGGACTGTGTCCTCTGCTGGCTGCGTCCCTCTATCTGTGCATGTGTATGTTTGTGTGTCCGTGTCCGTGCAAGCGTGTGTTGTGTGAGCAACGAAGTGTGTCTATTTCTGTACGTGTGAGACGTCTGGACGTCTGAACACAATGAGACACAGACATGCCCAGGAGAACGTGAGCAGAGCAGCTGAGGCTGTCCAACACACACACACACATGCACACGCACACGCACACGCACACACACACACACAAATGTCAAGAAACCGTAGGGACTTGATCAATGCGAACATGTGAATGCTAGGAACACGTCATGTTCAAACAAAATGTTTGATACTTTTCTCAGACAAATGAATATTCTGAATGAAGTCGAAATGGTTGCAGCCTCTGTTCTGCATTTCCTAACCACCAAACATTGTGACACTGTCAAAAACTTGTGTATTGTGCTTCCTACCTTGGTGTTTGCAAGTCATACATGTTTCTTTCTTCTTAGGAATGTTTGCTTACAGATTTTCTTCTTCTCTTCTACTTCACCCACTTTTTCTTTGGCACATTTTTCTTCTCCTCATTGCTTCAAGTCTTTCATTCAAATCCAGTTCAGCTGCTCTCTCGCCGAGTTTACTTCTCTAACCAGCTCAGACTTAAGTCACAATAAACAGAGTAAGAAAAAAAGAGAAGGAGAGAAAGCATGTATAAAAGCCCTGTAGATACAGAGAGTAGACTCAGAGAGCGGAGTGCCCTGCTAACAGAGGCACACTCTGAAATGAACACTGCTTCGATTCCCACTGGCTTGCTCCCCTTGTGTGGGACTCCAAGCCTGGCTTTTCCTCCTCCTCTTCTCCCTCCTCCCCTCATCCGCTTCTGCTCCGCTGTAGCTAGTGGGAGTGCAGAGAGGGACTGAAGTCCACACCACACAGGATGCATATGTGTGTTATCTTGAGCGCTCATGTACAGTATTAATACACACCTGAGTTCTTCTATTAATTTATTACATGTGTGTGTGAGTGAGAGCGAGAGATAGAAGTCCTATACATACACATGCTCTGAATGGAAATCAATTTGATGCCCCTGTTTAAATATCACATCATTCCAGAAACGTGTGTTCCAGTGTGTTTGACTACAGTTCGCAAATGTGCATGTCTCGAAGGAGAACACTCATTCCAAATATCACCCTATCCCCTTCATAGCATCAGGTTCTGTAGGGCTGTGGTCTAATATAGTGTACTAAGCAGGGAACAGGGAGCAAACTGGTAAACACACCGGCAGCACATTAACCAGTAACTGTACATTATTGGTGCAGCAGTTCTCAACGCCCTTCCAAGTGCTCTTAAAATATTCAGCAGACGGTGAAATATAGATTTATTTCCTAAGGACACCAAGTTTTTTGATCTTGAAGCTTCATTTATTTTCAAACTTGTCGTGTTCTATTAGATGTCTCCATTAAAACTGATATACCTACACCGATCATATGTAAATAAGATGGATTTATCATAACCCGACTACAAAGCATTACCGTATATTTTTTATCTGAGGATGTCATGAGCTTAGTCATTCAAAACAGTGGTAGCAATTATTTTGACACCTATCTTTTTGAGATACATTTTTTTTAAATTAATACTGAGAGAATGTAACAGTAAAGAATATCACTGAATTATTTTTAAGTACACATTATAGCTTAGAGTTTGTGTGACTTATTTAATACAATGATTTTCCCTCATCTTTATGGTGGATACCATGCATAGCTCATATTGTAATTACCTTAAAGAGCAGGGACACCGACATTATTGGACTGTGAAATTCTTATGAGCTTGTGGCTGACAACAAGAGGCAGGTATAGACACTGGAGGTAAACTTCACTCACTAAGTGAATCCCTCTTTCTACCCTCAAGAGAAACCGTCCCATGGAACATCTCATATTCTTTATGAAATTTCAAATAAAACACTAATCAAGAATTGATATAAGGTCCTGCAATGTTTTGCACTAACGTTTAGATCCTCAGTCTCTCACTGTTTTTGTGACACAATACAGAGAATGAGTTAATAAGAAAGTTATATTTTATTCAAAACATTAACAATGGATGGATTAATTCTGACATTTGTTGCCACAAAATGTTTTGTCAAATGGAATGTGAATATTCCGAAAGTATTATAAGCCCAGTATCCTATGAGAAGCACTGACCGCTCTTAATGTGAACCAACAGACAATAACCAAGACGGGTATGTTCTTGGCTCCAGATGCAGAACCTTTGGCAACTGTCTCTTCTCTGGAATGCAGTGCTAACCATACCTGCCCCACAGCTGCATGTTCTGTTCTGCACACACACGCGCATACACACACAGCTTGTATTTCCATCCTCATGGGCACAAGAAAACATCCATGTTCTCTAACCCTAACCCCAATAACCTTATATTTATGCCTTAACTTAAAGATGCATTCTGCAATTGTTTTGCCATTGGTTGTAAAAATGGCACTGTCAAGCCAAAATCAGTCCCTGGAAATGGTCATGTATGTGCCAATTTGTGCCCCACGTCATCAATACCACTTTCAAACTTGTAAGTTCATGGCTAAGTGAGGTATCATAGTGATTCTTCTTGTATGTTATGCTCATATAAACAACATAATTCAGATCCAGCACAAATATTAAATATTTTGTCAATTGCAAACATCCCAGAGAGAATCTTTAACTTTAAACCAAACTCTTAATTCCTACACATAAAATTAATCTAAATTCTAACACTAATCACAGTTAGGTTTTACCCCAAACCTCTAAGCCGGAAAGTACTTTTCCTTGTGTGGACTGGCAAAAGGACCAAATAAATCCCACGATAAAATAAGAAAATATACATAAAATGAAAACACACACTCCTTAGGACTGTACTGAGAAGAAACCACCTCAGTCACAGAGATTGTATGCTCCTTCATGGTGTAAACAGTCTGCATTTGTAATTTATTTATATGTACTATAGACTAGAATGGAAAGTACACAAAGATGTTTACGGGATCACTGTCCCACTGGTGGTGCCTACTAGACAGCTATACCCCAACATTATCAAACAGAAGAGAAAATATTCCCAGAGTTTTTCAGCTGTCTGATTCATTCTGTTCTGTTCTGCTTTGGCTGTTATGTAAAGGCTGTCCTAGAAATTCTGCAATCTAATTCCGCTCACAGCGATGTTGGTCGTCCGTCGTTCTAAACTCCATTTTCCTCCGGCTGTATCTGTGATGACCTAGTTTGCCTGCCTCTCTGCCTCCGCCTTCTCACTCACAGAACCTGTCCCTGCTCCTCCATCAGACAGATAAACAGACAGCCTTCAGAACACATACGTCCAACCTGGAACCGTATTCCCTACAGCTGTGAGAGAAAGTTTGTTAGCCTTTTTGTTTTGTTTCAGCATAGATTTGATGTAAAATGAGTTCCCAACTTTTAATAATACTAAGTCATAATATTAGATGAAGCATTATTTTTTTATGACAAAATGTATAAATTTGTCATAAAAAGCTTTTAAAGTCAATATTAATCAGCTCATAAAAGTGTATTCCAAAATCTAATACTTGGCCCCATATTTCTTTCATGTTTGGCCCCATATTTCTATATTTCTTATATTCAATTACAACAATACACTTGTGACTACATTTTGTGTTACATTTTGGCTAACATTTACTGGTAAATTATACATTTTAAATAGTCAAGATGTTTCTGAAAACTTCTGTGATCCTTATAATGCAATGATTTTAAATAAAGCATGAATGAATAATGATTAGTCAAAAACTTAGAGACAATAAAGCATAACCTATTACCCACTACATGGGTGGTAAGACTTGCGTGTGTGATATTTTTGCTTGTGTAACCTTCTCTTCTGTTTAACCTTCTCAAATTATTTACATGATGATTACTTACTTATGATGATTATCCATAATCATGTTAGCATCTAGATCCTCTTCAGACACATTAATTCTCACAATAAAAGTAACTCCACGAAGGACAAAATTGACTAAAATACATAATTCGCAGTTCATTTCAGACAAAACACATTCAAACATCACCCCCAAAAAATGCAAATGCATCCATTAAGTTTGTGGAAATAAAAGTTTGAAGTTGTTGTTGCATGCAAGGAATAGGGCACCAAAAATAATCGTTGAGTAAATGTATAAACTTTAAAGATGTACTAAATCTACAAATTAACAGAGTTTTCATAAAAATCAATTGTTAGATCAATTTTCTTAATAATGTCTTTGTGTTATTTGTAGTGCTGTCAAACAATTAGAATAATTAATAGCAATTCTCTGTTTAAAAAGCAGTGCAGTAAAAGCTATACTGTGTTTTATGGTGAAATATGGACAGTGCTTTACTTTAAATTAAGTGTTGGAGCTGTCTTTTTACAAAGCATTCCATTAGACCAGAATGCCAAAGCCCTTAAAATTCGGCCCCAAAATTACCACAAAGATGGAAGCCATTAAAATCCTACAAAATAGAAGGATACTGGTCTCTAATCTCTTCTCCTACCATTGTGTTCTTGATCAAGGTACCAACTCCAATAACAGCCACGTTAGGCCAGTATAAAGACACAGTATAAAGCCTGTCTTATCTGGAGAGCTGCCGGGTGTGCAGGCATTTGATTCAACACTGAATCACCCCTAAGCTTGTCAGGGTATTGTCCTCTGATGTTTTGGCTGAAGTGTGGTTAGAATGGGGTTCAGATGGGGGCTGGTAAACAGTAGCTTTCCTGATAGATGGTTGGCCACAAACAAATGTTTGTCTTTATTAAATGATATTCCAATGTCCAACAACTTGGAACAGCGCATCCATTGTACATTTCACAGATGGGTAACTTTGATGCTGCAGCTGCTGCTGCTTTATTGCATTTGTAGAGCGCTTTTCATTATTTAGAATTATCTCAAAGTGCATTAAATAAATACATTTAAAAAAAAAAAAAGAAACATGAAAGGACATGAAAAGCACTGTTATCAACAAAAAGCCTTCCTATATAAGGATGTCTTTAGGCCTGTTTAATTGTTTAATGATTTACTAATGTGCTGTTTGGTTGGATTCATGGCGACTAAACACAGTTCACGACATGAACGCCTACTATCAAATACTATATTGAAAACAGTTATCTGTGAAGCGTTCCGGACAAATCAAACGGCAATAAAGTTACCTGTAATCTGTTGCAAAACAAAACCCAATAAGGGCAGGCTTTAAAAAAGGAAAATGCGTTAACAGTGATAAAATAATTGACTGCATTAAGCATTTTAGATTAATCGTACTTAAAATCATGTTAACTTTGACAGCACAAATGATTGGTTTCCTCGCCAGGAGGGATCAATTCATGAAGATGTCTGTCACAATCAATTGACTACAATAAATACCTTCAATGGTCCACACTAAATGTCTTTTCTTTTCCCAGGTATGTCCTCTACACATCTCTACGTGTTCAGAAGCGTTCACTATGTAGTTCAGGAACTTTTAAGCCCCCCCACAAATGACTCAAATGTAGTGAAGTGTACAAGGAATTGGGTTCCATTTCAGACACTGTGACAGAGCACTGAGTTTGCTCTGGGTAGTAGACTGCATTGGACTAACGGATGGGCAGAGAGACAGACGGACAGACAGAGCCCATCTCACCTGACCTCATTTCTGTTAAACTCAAGTCACCCTGTCTTTTTCTCTGAACGCACAACCATCAGGACTTACCAGAGCATAAACCTCTCATACATCTCTCTCCCTCTAATCCTTTCTCCTTTTCCCTCCTTCCCTCTCTTCCTTCCCCTTTTTCTGTCTGTCCCTATCTCACCTCCTTTCTCTCCTTCCCTCTCTTTTCCTTTACTCACTCTGTTTCTCTCGCAGTGTCTGTCTGCGACTATGTTCCTCTACCAGTCACATTTTCTCATACCCACTTTCTTTCATCTCTCTCGCTCCATGCCACTTTCTCTCCCTATTTCTCTTGACTTCTCTCTCACCTCACCAACTCTTTCCCCCTTTCTTCCACTCTCTCTCTCTTTTTCCCCCTTTCTTCCACTCTCTCTCCCTCTCTCTCTCTCCCCCTCCCTCTCTCTCTCCCTCTCTCTCCCCCTCTCTCTCTCACTCTGTCCCCCTTTCTCTCTCTTTCCCTCTCTCTCTCTCTCCCCCCCCCCCCCCTACCCTCTCTCTTACCCTCTCTTT
>JACXGI010000050.1:0-45109 GCA_016801175.1 Esox masquinongy | reverse complement strand
ATGTTCTGTCTTTCATGAACACGCTCAGACAGCTTTTCTGTTTCATACCCATCACCACACAGCCAGCCTCGTTCGACTTTAGATCCCTTCTTACTCATCCGCCCTTCTTTTCTCCTCCACTTTCATCTCCTCTCCTGTTCTATATTCCTCTCCTGTTCTCCTCTACTCCCCTTTCATTTCCTCTGCGAACATTTAATCTCCTCTCATTTCTCCTACTCCCCTCCCAACCCAGATGATGAACTCATTAACTTATGCTGTTGTTTGCATTTATATATTATGGCCTAGTTTCCAGTCAATGTCACTACAGGACCCAACCTACATATGTATATCACCCAATACATGCCTCACAGTCTCCAGCTATCACGAGAGAAGCAATGTGGAAATTGCACTGCACACAAAAAGGTAAAATAAATTTAAACGGTTGGCTATATAGCTGTGTTTTATTAAGCACGTGTGTTTGTTTGCATCATTAGTGCATGCCAAAGTGAGCTGTCAATTTATTTGGAGTTGATGACAAATGTGTCAATGCAAGTACAGCTGACCTTCATGCAGATCCACTGCCTTTGGAAAGTATTGAGACTCCATGACTTTAAAATGTTAAATGTCAGAAGGACAACCATCTCAGTAGCACTTCATAAATCAGGCCTTGATCGTAGAGTGGCTGGATGGAAGCCTGAGTAAAGGGCTTATGACATACTACCTGAGAACATGAGGAACAATATAACCTGGTCTGGTGAGACCAAAATCTTACTATGATGTCTGAATGCCAAGCTATGTCTGGCAGAAACAAGGTATTCCCCATCACCTGGCTAATACCATCCCAAAGGTATAGCATGGTGGTGTGAGCATCATGCTATGGGGAGGCTTCTAGGCAGCAGGGAGTGGTCAGAAAGAGGAAAGGATTAATGGAGCAAAATAAAGGTCCTAGAAGAATACCTGATAAAGAAACTAATCAAATCTATTCTAGCCCTTTTTTTTACATTGTTTGACAGTTGTAACAAGTTATCATGTAGATACTAAGACTGAAACCCAAAAGAGCAAGCAACAACAAGAAATTGATGCAAAGTGACTAGGAAAAGCTCCCTAGCAGGTTTCGGAACGTACAAAGAACTTTGGGTGGTCGGAACCTACAAATAAACCAATGCTTTTGCATGTTCAGATGACCAGTGCGTCAGTAAATGCAAGTGGACTGTTTCTAGAGTCTTTAGGCAGAATCTAGATCAGATGCACAACCAGGTGGACAAAGACAGGGACGACCAGATGGGCCGCTAGCAGCTGTCAGGCCAGGTAGTATTGCAGCATGGTCCAAGGGTTCCAGTCCTCCACATTTTCCTAATTTTCAACAGGACACCAGAGAAATGTATGAGCATTCCTTGGATATGAAAAGTAACCATAAGCATGAAATTCTGACTGACGCTTGTCCCCCGTCACATAAACGAATGCAACATAAACAAATGGGTCTGAGACAGGACAGACCAACCCTAGTCCCTTGGCACAAACCTATTGCAGCACAAAATTTGTGACTGAGACAGAAGGGGTCCAGAGACACAGTTGCCCCATCCAAAGATAACCCCGGACAGAGCCAACCAGGCAGGAAATAACTCCACCCAAGCATCAGACCAAAGGGACACAAACCACCCACACACCGAGCTGAGTATAGCTGTCCCTAACGCATCACATGAGTGGGGAACAATACTGGGGAACACTAGTAAGCCAGTGTCTCTGCCCCTGAATGGTCTTCAGTAAACACTTGAAGTTTGAAACTGAGACTGACAGTATTTGGTAGATCATTCCACAATAATGGAGCTCTATGGGAGAAAGCCCTACCTCCAGCTGTTTGTTTAGAAATTCTTGGTATCAGAACTATGGATGTCTGGGATCCTGAGGAGGTGTAACAGCTTTAAAATAACAATTGTGAGACATAGGAGTTACAATATTGGCCAAAAGTTGTTGAATTTAGCCAGATCAAGGTTTGATTTTTTTAAAAGAGGCTAAATTACTGCCATTCTTGAGAGATTTATGCCATGGGCACCAGGACCATAGCTATCTCTCCAACAATAAGTACAGAATCAGTTGATGTACTCCTGGATAATTTTATCACCAAAGTATTGAATGTCATGGATTGTGTTGCAGCAGTAAAGAAAACTATGAGGAAACAGAAAGCACCATGGAGAACCACCATGATGGCAAACACCCTGAAAAGAGAATGTAGGAAATCGGAACGTAAGGGGAGGAAAACTAAACTTCAAATCCACTATGATATCTATAAACAAAGCCTTTGTAGCTTCAACTATGAGTTACGCAGGGCTTGACAGCAACATTTATCGGGAATGATCAACAAGAATATCAACAATATCTACACTCTATTAGCCATGGTCGACAAGCTTATAAACCCCCTAAAGCAGATTGCATCAGAACTCATATCCACTGTGATGTAATGAATTTGCGTGTTTCTTTAGTGAAAAAATAAAAACTATTAGACAGACAATCAGAACTACACAGTCAAAAAATGACACTGTACCGTCACTACGACCATCAAGACATAACTTGGTAATTATGTCGTAATTTAATACAATTGATCAAAAATCTCTAAAAGAAACAGTTCGACATCTTAAAGCTTTCACATGTTGTCTTGACACTTCTGGACAGGCTGGAAAATTGGGTGGGACTCTCCGGGACAGTCCTTTATTGGTTCAGGTCTTATTTGGATGGCCGGAGTTACTTTGTCACCATTGGCAATCATGAATCTGATAGGGTGGCTATGACATGTGGAGTTCTCAAGGGATCAGTTCTCATATCGCTTCTGTTCAATCTCTATATGCTACCTCTGGGCCAAATTCTACAGAACAACAACATTAACTACCGTAGCTATGCAGATATACACTCAAATATATATGACTCTCGAACTGTATGACTACAGCTCAATAGACTCACTGTTGCTGCTAGAATGTTAACCAGGACCAAGAGAACAGAGCACATCACTCTGGTTCTTAAATCTTTGCACTGGCTTCCAGTCAGTTACAGAACAGATTTTAAAGTTTTAAAGTGGACTATAGATTAAAAGCAGCCAATATATCACTGATTGGTTTAGGCCCCGAATACATTTCTGATATGTTTGAAGATTATAAACCAAGCAGGGCTCTTAGATCCATTAACTCAGGTCAGCTAGTAGAGCCCAGAGTCCAAACTAAACATGGCGAAGCTGCATTTAGCAGTTATGCTGCACACAACTGAAAGAAACTACCAGAAAATCTTAGACGTGCCCCAAACGTATCTATTTTTAAATTCGGGTCGAAAACACTTCTCTTTTCAAGTGACTACGATTGAGCGCTTAAACTTATCCACACTGTTAGCCTTACAGCTTTTATAGCTTCCTCATGGAATCTACCAGTTATTTTTTTATTTTGTTTTCATTCTTTTTCCATTTTCTTATTTTGTTTTATTATTATGTTGTTGTTATTCTAGAATTTGTTTTTATTCTATTGTAGTTTTATATTTTTCTTTGTAAAGCACACTGAATTTCTTTTAGGCATGAATTGTGGTATATAAATAAACTTGCTTGCTTTTCTTCATAGGAGCACTATTTTAAAACATCTGAAAAAACATGGCGCCTCTTCACCATGTTTAATCGTTTTCATTATCAGCATGCCTTCCGGAGGGACAGAAATACATGACATATGAACAACGCTCTGGATATGTATAACGACATCTAGTGTTTCCATTTTAGCCAGCATTTTAGCCAGCATCCTTTTCTTGGACTCTATAGTGCCAAATGTGGTAGCCTGTTATCCCGTAACTAGTTACTTTTAGAAACACTAATGTAATGTGATTTTAACTAAGCAACAAACCGCATGGCAACCACAGATCCTAACGGGATTACCTTTCCCAGTGGCCACACCACTATATTAGCGAGGTATGTTGAAGTCTGTTGCAACATATTGTGTGTAGTTGATGTTATTATCAAAACAATATGCATTAAGACAGACAGTTGAAATATAATGCACAGCTATCCATCGCTAGCATTTACTGGTTGAAGTTGAAGTAACTTTTGAATGGACTGGAATTGTCTGGTGACTATGATGGGAAATACTGTATATAATTAACAACATCTGGACGGGAGCTTTACTGTAGTTATTGTATAAAACGAAGTGTGTGTGGTTATTGCTTGAAGTCAGGCTTGGCAGCATTGACTTCAATAGAGAAGAATTACATTCTTACCCCAGTTGTGCCCACACAAGTGAATTTTATTGAAAGCATCACTTTGCTGTGTGGACTTATCAACAGGAATCATTCAGTATCATGAACACACATCGGTTATGGCAGATTTAGCTACAAATTACTTCTGTTTGGTGCAGAAGGTGTACATTTTAATTACAACATTGCAGGCAGGTTCAGACTGGGACCGAAAAACAGCCCAGGACTTTGAAACGCAGACCGGCCCGCGACCCATGTACAGTTGCTTAACTCGTCCACAGTGTACCGCCGGCGGGACGCCTATGCTTTTTTGCCACAAAGTGTGCGAAGTGATGTAAATATATTTTTTTGTTATAGGCACATATTATAGGCACATATTATATATGTGCAGAAATCTTAGAATCTCGTTAATCTAACTGCAGTATATAATTTAACGTAGCTATTACGCCGACTAACACATATGCAAGTGTCTGAGTATAGTCAACATCCACACAACACTTTTTCCAAGGCACCAGGGTTACTAGTTTCGAGTCTGACGGTAAATTTTGTACTTACAATGAGCCGTCTTCTTCTGATTTCTTATCTTGATGGTCCCAGAGATATAGCAAAGCATCGTTTTGTTTGATACAATCCGTTTTTATAATCGAAAACGATCCATGTTCTTCACAGCGAAATCTAACTCGATCAACTCGGAGCAAAACTATTCATGATATTCAAACACTTTACTAGGCTTTAACAGAGCAATAATTGGTATTTCTGAAAAGAAGACAGTCTCTTGCACAGACATGGGCAAGATAAGGCCCCCGGGCCGGATCCGGCCCGTTGAGTAATTATATCTGGCCCGCGATACATCCAAAACTTTTAAAATAATACAAAATAAAAAATACCTGACGAGGTCCGCAGATTACATTAGTTTTTTTACTGCTGCATATTTATTTATTTTCACATCAAAAGTCCCGTGGCACTCCCAGTAATAAGTACCGCAGTACCATACTGTCTGTTTAGAATACCTTTAAGTTGAAATTTTGCATTTGTATGTACTCTACGCAATTGATGGCTAGCGATCTCTGGAAATGAGCCTAAGAAAAATTTATAACGAAAGCAGGGTATTTAAAAAAGAATTAACAGGTAAAATATTTATTTTTAGATGTCACAGGTAAAGCAACTTGCTTAATATGTTAAGCTAACGTCACAGTTTTTAAAGAGTACAATTTGCAGAGGCACTTCCAGAGCGAGAATGCGGAGAAACGCAAAAACTGTCACCCGATGCTACAATTCAACAAGTCCAAGCGCAGATCCAGCCTCACTGATGAATATCTTGCAGCAGTACCGCACACTGCTTCAACAGAACCGCACACAGCTTCAACAGTACCGCACACTGCTCCAACAGAAATGACTCCTGACTTCACCTCACTTGTCAACGTCCATACGAGGCTCTCCTGTTCATATTGAGTGAGTAGCCCTAGAAGTTGATTTCTTGGGTCTGGGCTGCTGGAATAGCTGTCGTTAAAAGCACTTAGTACAACAAATATACTGTATGTATTTACCCTAAAAAGGGATTTTTTTAGGCCTTTGCCTGCCATAATAACAGTTGTTAACAGAAAATAATTTAAAAAAAACATTGTTAAAGTAAATTAAGTTTCATTATGAAAACAGTGTTTGCATGGAAAATAAATATGCATAAATATAATATGCAAGTTAACAGAGTTAGCTATGTTGTGTGTTTTTTAGGCATGTTGGTTAAAAAAGTAATCTGGCCCACGATGCACTCTGGCATTTTCAGTGTGGCCCCCTAGTGAAAAATATTGCCCACCCCTGCTCTAGCATGTAACCAGACATAGTTTATCCTTCTACGTTGTCTATATGCTTCGCACCACGTCAGCAAAGACATGGAGTCTGGCACCGATTACGCGCTAGCGCATGTCTTTGTTTGCATGTATCTTCCTCAAATGACGACCAATGGATTTGAAACAAGCTACGTTGAGAGCACACGAGCCACACTTTACGGCAATTGATGAACGATCACCGCCAGACACACACACAGGACACACCAACCGTGCGCACCATGCAACCAAATCTTCAACCAAACTTGACTATTGTGCAAGACGCATAGCTGTCACTACTAACGAAACTATACTCGGTATTTAAAGTTTAAATGGCTACTCCTAAGTGGAAAAGCAACGCAGGAGACCAATTTGGACTAGATTTTTCGAAGAAATCATGGACTGTGAGTCAAGCAACTTGGTGAGTACAATAACATAGATTACCCAAGACTTACAATATATTAGCATTAGCATATTAGGCTATGTTAGGCTACGTTAGGCTATGTCATATAGTTTCTGAGCGTCTTACTGCCAATTGGGTCACATGTCATTATAGTAGATTTCAGTTCATAATGTCCTTAAATGTAACCAATTGTCTATGTGATTTGGCTATGACATGTTGTGGCTGTTTCTTATGGCCTGTTCATCCCCATATTTCTCCCTGAATCCCCAACAGTGATTCAGGAGGTCCCTCTGGCTCTTGACCCCCACCCCAATGTGACGTAATCATCTGGCTGGCCATTTCATAGCTTTCCCAGAAGTCGATAAGTCTCCTCCTTCTTTCTTCTATTCCATTCTACTCCTTTCCTTTCTACTCCTGCCAACTGTTTGCTTACTACTGAGAAAAGACAGTACAGAAAGACACGGCTGTGGGAATCATTAGAACAATCTAAATAGTGTAAATGTAAATGGTGTCTAAATAGTATAGTTTCCACTGTGTGTTGACTGTGGTGTTTGCACATATGATGTTAGATGGCTGCCAGTGTTGGCTGCTTACTTGGCCCTTATTGTAAAAAGTGTATCTATGTGTAAGGAGGCATAGATACCACATATGATCTAACATCATATGTGGTGATCTAACATGTGATTTTAGATCACCACATATGATGCAAACACCACTTATGATGTTAGATCACCACATATGATGCAAACACCACATATGATGCAAACACCACATATGATGTTAGATCATTGGATCCGTCTCCTTGTTGCGCCTCCTGTTAGTACCTTTATGAAGGGAAGCAAATTTTCCATCATGTATAACATTCCTGGGAGTTTGTAACCCTTATTTTTAATCACCTTGCATTGTTGTATGTTCTGTGTAGGTATGAACTTGAAAATTCATAATGTGTCCAAAGTGTCCAATTTGGCACAAAGTGGCCAATCTGTAAAGGACACTTTGGCCTTGCTTTACAAATGAGTAAGTAGATCACTGAATTTTATATCAAATGGCCTGACACTTTACCCAGACCCTACTGACATATAGTGGATCAAGTGGAAAATGCCTCCAGCTTCCTACTCCTTGTTTGGCCTTCACCACTGAAGTTCAAACATGAAGAGGAATTTGTTTTTTACAAAAAACGCATGTTTTTTGTTTGTTTTATCTTCTGCCAAATCTATTGTGTTATACTTTCCTGCATTAATTTATAATTCCTACAAACTACAGAGTGTCTTCTTTCAAATGGAACCAAACATATGTTTCTACTATATTCAGGTCATGAGCTACAAGCATTTAGATTTGGGTACATAATTTTAGGTGGAAATTGACTTTTTTTGCCCTTGCCATAACAAGTTAATACAAATAGGCTATATAATAATAAAGTATAATGCAGTGCTATCGATGACTGTTAACAAAATTAGATCTAATACAGTATCTAAAAATTAATATGGCACCAGAAGCCCGTCCTACCTTAGACGATCAGCAGGTTGCACATCTTTGTGCTTTGCTCTGCAACTCTGTCAATTATCCCATCACCATCAAGGGCCATCAGAATCTCCTTTTCTGTAGCCATCATAAAGCTCTCCAGGTGATCTTGGGACATAGTGCTTTTCAGTCTGTTCTTGATAAATTTCAAGGTTGAGAAACTTCTTTCACATGCCACTTGTGTGATAGAAAGAGTGAGGAGGAATTTAAATGCCAACACTGTAGGCATCTGTCAAAAGGTTGTACTTTGTCAGGATTGCGTAACAGAAAGTACAGTTTTTGCAGGATTTGCAGCTTCTGCTGACCAGACTCATCTCTTCCTCAGTGTTCGCCACTGTCAACCTGTTCACCATATTCAAATATTTGAGTGGATTTTACACTGTATTCACCTAAAGGTGACATCTTCAGTCTTTCCCACTGTTGCTAAGGTCTTTAATTCAGATTGAAGTCTTTCAGCTGTGGCTTTTTCATGAAATCTGACAAGGCATTTACTGGCCTTTCCCAGTGCTGTTGTTGGTAGCCCTTTTTGCCTTATTTCAAATAAGTTTTTTGGATCCATACAGATGAAATCTTTCCAAAGGTTTTCATTAGCCTCACAGCGGCGGTGGATGCTCTCTATCACTGTGTCCATTATTACATTATGTACTTTGATTTTGTAATCAGTGGCAGGATCTGGTAAAGTCTCCATGGAGATCTCACCCTGCATGTTTTTTTTCTTCCTGACGCGTTTTTCAGGGAGAGAATCATGGACCTCAGCCTCAGAGTCAGCCTGTTTCTGAAGCTCTGCATTGGCCCACTCCACAAAGCTGTCAGCCGCTTGCTTTACACCCTCAAAGTCCCTGTCACACTCCTTCAGTCTTGGGTACCTAGAACCAGCCGATGGGTAGCTAGGATGTCCATGCCATTGGTTTGCAGGTACTCAGCAGAAATATTCTCAGGAAAACCTGGGCAGTGAGAATGGTCTCGTATTTGAGGAGACACTCTGTAAACCCTTTTGCTTTAACTCACACAGTGGGCTTAACTGCTGTGTCATTTCCAATCTTCTCTAGAGTTAAAATTAGGTCTACAAACAATGCATTCCCTGCATTCCTAAATGACCAAAACACTTTTTTCAGGGCCACATCTTTGGCCCACCAGCTTGTTTCACCTTTCGGTGACAGGCGTCTGTGGCGAGGGTCATCACTCCCTCCCTCCCAAATGTTCATCCGCTTGTAGCTGTCTCGAATGAATACTGCCACTTCATTTAATACAGAGAAGAGGGTAGCAGATGGAATGACAATTGCAGTAGTGTCAGTTAAAACTAGATTCAAAATGTGTGCATAGCACCAGACATGACCTTGAGTCGTTGAGTGTGCTGAGAGAAGAGTGGAGAATCCCTGGTACTTTCCCTGCATGTTAGCAGCTCCATCAGTCGCATTGCCAACACATTTTTCAAGATTCAAGTTGTTGTTGTCCAGGACCTGTTTAAGCAGTTTAATAAACGATTCCCCAGATGAATTCTGACAGTCCACCACAGCAAGCAGTCTCTCATTGACAACATCTGAAACGTAGCGAACAATAACACTATACTGGTCTTTGGATGTGATGTCTTGAGTGGTGTCTATCTGGACTGAAAACATCCCAGCTTCCCTGACCTCTTTTGCCACTTGTTCATTTATCATATGGCTGATGGTTTCAATAACTAATTCAAATGTTCTCTTGGAGAGAATGGTAACTTGTGACCCTCTTCCACCTTTTCCCCAGATTCATGAAGCCTTTTACTTATTGAGATGCAAGCAGTTACGTGTTCATTTAGACAGACATCATATTTGCTTAAAAGCAATATCTGTTCAAGGAAGTTGCCATGATCAACTGCCTGATTCTCCAAGCTGTAGGCAGCTTCAGATTTGCCTCTGTAACACAGGCCACGCTTTTCAATCACCTTAACAACATCAGTCACCCTCTCCAAGACCATTCGCCTTTTTCTCACTTGTTGCCGATGCTCACACATCTGTTGATTGCAGAGTAGAGATTTTATGTCTGCCTTGCTGGCTTGGAGAATGTGCGGATGCGTACTGTTTGTGTGAGGTTCTATCATGCTCCTCTATCCTTTGGTGCACATGTGACCAGGTTTTCATGCCATCCTTAACGATCGCGATCTCATTGCTTCCACCCACTCCAACGAATTGGCCGTACCCGGAAAACGATTGATTTTTGACCAATCTCGATCTGTAAACCGGATGGACAAGTGCACCGTTCAAGTTCACACGGGGGGAATCCCCCACCCCCCACCCTTTGGATTTTGGATCGCTCCAGTTAATCAGTTGCTTGGTATTCAGGCCGTCCTCAAAGTGAGCGTGGCCAATTAAACTATTAGGCTGTAATATATATATATATTATTATTATTATTTTATTTTATTATTTTTTTTTTGCATAGTGCCGCGGCCATAGCGCCCGTTAGTTTGACCGGCCGTTCGGGAAATCTCCCAATTCTCCTGATGGCCAGTCCGACGCTGATAGGAGGTAAATATGCCCTACCTGGTTTTAGACCAACTTGTTTACAATCAACTGGTACAACTTTCCCCTGTATTTCTTAGTTGTCCCACCTAGCTACTTGGAAATTCATGCAATGACTTTAAGTCACTCTGGATAAGAGGGTCTGCTAAATGAATGCAAACATTTGAAGATAGTCGTACCACCAAATACTACTGCAACAACTGAATTACGACATGGCTTGTAGTTTGATTTATTCCAAGTGCTTCCTTCGGTTATGTTAACTGTTGATTGTTCAAGACGCATTGTGAAGTAGGCTAGCTTAGCTGTCAGTCAAACTGTAAAGTTGAAACCAGGACTTAAGATCAGGCAATATTTTGGAATGGTTGGGGTAAGGGTTTTGATAGGGTAAAGAACTCTGAAGGCCTAGGACTGGAATCGAACCTGTGACCCTCAGATCCGTATCTCGTGTGTGACCACTAGACACGCACATTGTCCACAGTGAACATTAGAGAATTGCCATGTAAAAAAATGTTGACAGAATTTAATACTTTCCATTACGTCAACACACATCATAGCTCACTTTCCTGGCCTGGAATATTCACCTGTACTAAGTGGTTATGTGGAACTCCTTTTTAAAGCCTTGTGATAACTCTCTCACTGACTCTCAGAAGACTACAGGCAGCATGTGCAATAGCTAATGGGGATCCTCATAAACTGAACTAAACTTGCCCCCTTCTCTCCCCCTCTCTCTCTCTCTCTCTCTTTCTGCATCTCAACTCTCCTTTTCCATCTCTCTTTCAGCTCTGTTTCCTTACCTACATAATCTCACACACACCACCCATCTCACTCTCATCCATCTCTTTACTTTTCTCTCTCCCTTTTCCATCTCTCCATCCCTCTCTCCATATCCCTTTCTTTCAGCCACACTTCTTTCTTCCAATTCCCTTCCTTGCAATCATGTAAAATGCTTTGAAGTGATACTTCCTAGTTTCTCAACCCCGACCCCCCTCCCCACACACACACACACACACACACACTAATGAAAAACAATCTGGCGGGGTTTGTTTGTGTGTGTGTGTGTAGCTAGTGCATTTCGTGGTGATTGAGCTCAGGACACTGGTATGGGGGGTGGGGATGAGGCACACCTCTTAACTCCAGACAGCCACCCGGCTGATACTGAAGGCCAAAGGTCATGGGAAAAGCACCAAACAAAAGACCTCTTGAGGCGAGCAAGAGAGCAGAAAAGAAGACAGCTTAGAGCTTAGTTAGTTTCGTGGGGTGGCTGTGTGTGTGTGTGTGTGTGTGTGTGTGTGTGTGTGTGTGTGTGTGTGTGTGTGTGTGTGCGCACGCGCATGTTTAGGAGAAAGGGTGTGACCGAAGACAGAGCTGCTGTAGCTACGCAACCAAGTAAGTAAATTTTGGGAATGGGTGGGGGGCAAAATCAAAGTTCTAAGGGACATGCAACCCTATCCGCAGTCTGAAAAGAACATGTCACCCTCCCCTATACACAAACACGCACACACAAACACACAACAAAAACTCAGCAACCCCATTCCAGTGAGAAAGCATTGACTACACTTAACCCCCCTTCCTCAAAAATTACTTCCTTGAGCAAACACAACAGCTTGAGTCAGGCCTGAGGTATTGTCCAGAACAGGCTGAGAAAAGCATGCTGGGCACACAGACAGACTGAAAACACTGCACAGATCAGGGTGGACACAAGGAGAAGGGGCAAGCTGGTCAAGCTAGGCCCACGAGCCCACTTAGATCAGGCACACAGCTCATCAATGTGATCCTCCTAATCAAACACCGGCACAGTGGGGGTGAGAGGCCAGAGGAGAGGGGGAATTGGATGAAAAGTTTGACACGCATTCACCAGCAAGGTGGTATGTCCAGTATGCATGCTGGACAACCAATAGGCAAAATACTTTTGAAAAACAGATTAATTGTGAAGAAGTATGTGAAAACAAGTGCTGAAAACCCAATGTGCACTTGCATGCACTGCATTTCTGACTAAAAATGCAAATTCCAGTATGGCAGGAAGTTGTGAACACAGTGAAGAAAGCCAGGGAAAGATTAGTTCTTGTTCCAAATTTACTTCGTCACAAAGTCTACAAAATGTGCCGTAAGCTTCAAAGCAGGCAATGGAAGCTGATCAGAACAGTGTGAAAGAAGGGACTGATGCCACCATGCTGGCAGGGGCCAAAGGATTGTTCTATCCCTGTGGAAAATAACTCTCCATTGTCAATCAGTTCCACACCATATCCCAAATAAGCATAGAAGGAAACATCTCCTTGCACAAAGTCAACATGAGGAGAAAAATGCAGTCCTCCATTCAAATGGGAGATATCGGTTACCTGTGTATACTGAACACACTAGTGCCCCATTAGCACAGGTGGAGTTATTGATTTGGAGGCCCCAGACTAAAACATATATTCAAATGAAACTGCTTATACATTTTATTTTTCATCTCCAGACATGAGCCCACATTGGTAAGATTATTTTAACATATACAGCTCTGGAAAAAATTAAGAGACCACTGCAAAATTATCAGTTTCTCTGGTTTTACTATTCATAGGTATGTGTTTGAGTAAAATGAACAGTTTTGTTTTATTCTATAAACTACTGACAACATTACTGCCAAATTCCAAACAAAAATATTGTCATTTAGAGTATTTATTTGTAGAAAATAACAACTGGTCAAAATAACCAAAAAAAGATGCATTGTTTTCAGACTTCAAATAATGCAAAGAAAACAAATTCATATTAATTTTTCAACAACAAAATACTAATGTTTTAACTTAGGAAGAGTTCAGAAATCAATATTTGGTGGAATAACCCTGATTTTTAATCACAGCTTTCATGCGTCTTGGCATGCTCTCCCCCAGTTTGTCACATTGCTGTTGGGTGACTTTATGCCACTCCTGGCACAAAAATTCAAGTAGCTCAGCTTTGTTTGATGGCTTGTGACCATCCATCTTCCTCTTAATTAAATTCCAGAGGTTTTCAATGGGGTTCAGGTCTGGAGATTGGGCTGGCCATGACAGGGTCTTGATCTGGTGGTCCCCCATCCACACCTTGATTGACCTGGCTGTGTGGCATGGAGCATTGTCCTGCTGGAAAAAACAATTCTCAGAGTTGGGGAACATTGTCAGAGCAGAAGGAAGCAGGTGTTCTTCCAGGAT
The DNA here is from genome assembly GCA_016801175.1 of Esox masquinongy. NCBI lineage: Eukaryota > Metazoa > Chordata > Actinopteri > Esociformes > Esocidae > Esox > Esox masquinongy. Next base: position 31,508 of record JACXGI010000050.1, on the reverse strand, counting down.
AACCTTGTACTTGGCTTGATTCATGCATCCTTCACAAAGACAAATCTGCCCGATTCCAGCCTTGCTGAAGCATCCCCAGATCATCACCGATACTCCATCAAATTTCACAGTGGGTGCGAGACACTGTGGCTTGTAGGCCTCTCCAGGTCTCCGTCTAACCATTGGACGACCAGGTATTGGGCAAAGCTGAAAATTTTACGCGTCAGAGAAGATGACCTTACTCCATTCCTCTACAGTCCAATCCTTATGGTCTTTTGCAAACTTCAGCCTGGCTCTTCTTTACTTCTCATTGATGAAGGGCTTTTTCTAGCTTTACACAACTTCAGCCCTGCCCCATGGAGCCTTTTTTTCAAACCGTCCTTGCCATGCACTTCACCTCAGCTGCTGTTTGCCATTCTTTTTGTAGGTCACTTGATGTCATCCTACAGTTGTTGAGTGACATTCGAATGAGTTGACGGTCATCTCAGTCAGTGGACAGTCGTTTTCGCCCTCTGCCAGTCTGTAGCTTTGTTGTCCCCAATGTCTGTTGCTTGACCTTGTTCTTATGAACCGCCGTCTGTGAAATTTTCAGGATAGAAGCAACCTGATGCTCACTGTATCCCTCTGCCAGTAAAGCCAGAATTGAACCCTTCTTTTCCTCACTAAAAGCTTTTCTTTTCAACTCTTTTGTCATGCTGAATATTTATTTTTTTATTCAAATTACCTTTGAGGTACTACTTGCACTGTTTTTGCCATCCAGCTGGTCCTATTGCAAGAGGATAGTGATGACCACAGCAGTGGTTTTAATATTTTTACTCAGGATCAGGTAATCACCTAATCAGTAAAATGGTGTGCCTGTGTTGGAATTTAACAGACACAGAATGGAATGGCTGCCATATACAGCTCTGGAAAAAATGAAAAGACCACTGCACCTTTTTCTTTCCTTTCCAAAAAAGTCGAAAAGGAAGGTTTTGAGTGAGGAACAGAAGGGTTAAAATTATGAGACCACTGCAAATTGAACGCTTCTGTTCCTCACTCAAAACTTTCCTTTTCAACTTTTTTGGAAAGGAAAGAAAAAGGTGCAGTGGTCTCAATTTTTTCCGGAGCTGTCTGTAGAGATGCTGATTTAAGAAAAAAAATTAGGAGTGGTCTCTCAATTTTTTCTAGAGCTGTATATATAGAACCTATGTATAGATCAGATCTTGCTAGCGTTTTCACTGTAGCCCAACTGACGTAGTAGCTAAGATAAGTCAGCATGGGGTTGCCCTTCTGCAATAGGCTGAAACTACTGGGGCAATCAACAAGACTGCTTATTGTAACTAGCTAACTGTTGCCTAGCCTTGTGTCCTGGTTGGGTAATATTTTGTTCTTTAATCAACTCTACCACAGGAGACTACATAGCAGCAACTGCCCCTGAACAAACCTGTGCTGACAAAAAGACAAGAAAGACATCAAAAAACATAAGCCGACTTGAGCAGGGCAGGTGTGCGGATCATTCCATTCATTCATTTGGGAAATATTTTTTTTTCAATGACTTTTTTTATTAGTAGTGGTAGCTGGTTTTTAACTTTTCCTAGTTCACAAGGCCCTTTGATGGGAGTTTACTGATAAATTTGCCACCCCTGCAACAAGCCATGTGCAGGCATGTTGGATCCTGTGTCAGAAAACACCAGCATGGACCAGGTTAATTTTCAGACCCGGCAAATAAACATTTTTATGCCAAACCGGTTTGTCATTATGATACAGAAAGATCAAATTCTGTCAATAATCAAAAAAAATTTTTGAGAAACATTAGGATGAAACCCTAAAGAACAGCCTAAAAGCACCACCTAAAGAAAAGCCACAAGACAGCTCCCTGGGAAGTTCAAAGCCTTGACACATCAGCATGCTGTCTGTCCATGAATGAAGACAACGACAGTGGTCTGCCAACAACGCCCGTCAGACATGCTTAAAGCCAGCTGCAGCATGGTACCAAAGCAAAGAAATGTCTGCCTTTGAATAATATAAACCACACGCTGGCCCAAAGCCAATACCATCGAAAATAGGCACCTGGTGCAACAGGAAGTTGAGAGACAGGGGGGAACAAAGAACGTTCTATGAGTTTGTGGTTTGACAAACTGTTCGACAAACTGCCCTCGCTCCAGCAGACCCGGCATCTTGATGGAGCATGTTTTAAAATCCTACACTGTCACTGTCCGCCGAGACAGATTCAGGTGAAGGAACCCCTTACCAAAAAAACATTGTCAGGCCTGGAGAGGCATGAGCAGTCAGGAGGCATGGCATGTTGGAACTGGCCAGAACATGGGAGACATACCCACTTGAATAGACAACTACGTTTGTTCATGGCATGTCAGGGTTTACCCAACACTGTGAGTAAATAATTGGGTTGAGAATGGTTCTGCCATGTTGAATGGCAGTATCCAACAAGTTAAGCCTTCATCATGTAGTGTGGCTGGTGTTACAAGCTAATCATTGTAACATGACATTGTAACATGCTGACTTGCTGTAAACAACAAATTAAAACTCAAAGCCATACCAAAGACCCAGGGATATATTGAAAGTGGGTAAGGTTGTGGAATTATGGAACCAGCATGAAATTGTTTGTTTCATATCAAGATTATATAGGGTGCCATTTGGGACACAACCTGATGCTTTTTCACTCAATATAAGGCAACAGATTTGAAAAGTCAACACACCCTTATTGAAAATGCAGCTCTTGCTTTTTGACAAATAATATCAAAATGTTTTTCAATAAGAATAAGATCTTGTAACCAACAGTATGCAGGTGAAAAACAATTTTTTGAATGATATTTTCTATGAAAAAAAACACTAAATGTCTTGGTTGCAAAAGTGTGCATACTACAACTAGCCTAGATATATAGATGAACCACTTGGATCATTTCAAACAATGCATACTCCATTTGTGCAACACTGCATTAAAAGTCTCTCACACACACACACACACACACACACACACACACACACACCACTATTCACACCTGCAGAAGGGGGAGGACTAATCTATGTTTAAAGAAATGATCAGAGGAGGACAGGCTACGGGGAGGGGTTGAGACAAAGCCACTGATCAAACTCACATAAACCCCTGACCTCTAACCTCTGAACTATATAAGGCAGACTGAGGGTTAGTTGGACTCTGGGGACAGAGGGGAGGATTAGTGGTATTCACTAAAGCAAAGACCAACACAGGTCTTATGACAATAAACAATCCCTCCTCAATTTGAATGAAGGCTAAATGTACTGGTTTAACTATTCAACTCTTTCTTGTTGTGACTTCCATAAACAGTTAAAAATAAACAAATTGGCGACAATGTTGGCTACTGCCAAGGCTACTTTGTAAATAGTTCTGTTCTTATTGCCAGGTTTAGCCTAATCCAGTGTATGCCTACCAGACATTAAAGTGTGCTATATCTAATAGAATACATTTGAAGCTTGAAATCTTATATATGCAGTTGCCTTTCTGGAGTCACTGAATTCTGTATCTTGATAAGACTGAGGTAACTACTTGGAGAATACATTGTTATTCTCTAGAAAATATATTTTTGTTGAAATCACTTTTAAACTTGGCAGCAATGTGAGTTTTTTAGGGTTTCAAAATAGTTTTTGGTAAATAGTAGTAGTAGTAAGTCGCAGATGGAAGCATAACATTTGTTAAAGAAAACATTCTTCAGGTGATAAAAAACATCGTACTCTGACTGAGCCAAAAAACTCCCAGAAAGGGTGCCCATTCAGACTTCACTAGAAAGCAAGTTATTGCAAACATTCAAAATAACTGCCTTAATAGCTGATATTGGCTATTTGACAATTTAAAACTATGCAACAGGGAAAAAACATTAGTTGGTACCAGTATTCCTCAGATAAGAAAATTACATTTAAAAAAGCATTACTAAAATGTCCTTTTGAATGTGTTTGACCGCTACTCCTCCCCCAGCTTTTAAGCTAGAGACATCGTTCAAACTTCATAACATACAAAATGGATTTAAATGTGCACACATTTAAATTTAAAATAATACCACTTGAACTTTTCAAGCTAGAGAGACCAAACCAACTGTGTTTCACATATTTAGGCTATCCCAACTTCAAATATACTTCAGATTACAGAACATGATGACATCATTTTGCATAAATTCGCATAATATGCATTAATTAACCTGAAAATATAATATCTTGAAGTGTTCAAGCTAGAGATCAAACCAACTTAATTTGACATGTTTAGGCTATGCCAATTTAAAATGTTTAAATGGGTATTGATTATGATATCTAAACTATGATATAAATATACATAATTTGAATTTATTAACCCTAAAACAGTATGAGAACTTTTCAAGATAGGGGCAAAAACTTTTTTTCTACCTCCACTTTTCTGCTATTTAACTGTAAAGTCAGAACATTCTTCCACTACAACCCACAACTTATCCCTTCAAAACAACATAAAATTTGTCCTAGACTACGCTTAATTTGTCTGTGAAACCTGCTCTAAGTATACATTAACTGTATTTGATATTTCATCTGATATCACAGCATCCATGCATTGGCACTTCGGAGAACAAAAGAGCTTGCTTCTAAAGCCTCCATTCATATATTCTTTGTGAACTTCTTGGTGTTTTTCTCATTTTTTGCTGTGTCCAAAAAAAGTTACTTGAAACAGCTTTGGCACACTATGAAGTTTCCACAAAAATGTTCAGGAACCGAATCTTTGCACAACTAAATCTTTCTGCAGGTCCCAATTAGATGCTTTTTAGTACACTGCTCCTTTTGAATGTTGCACCAGTTCAGTCTGTATTACGGGTATACCCTACTGCAAAGAACCTGGGTATCAAAATGTCTGGTGTGAACATGAGGACTAAGATTTGTAGTTCTGCATGCACAGAAATCACATTAATGTTATGTTTTAAGTAAACTATGCCTTTCAGAGAGCTCTAGTTAACACAATTTGTGCAAGAAAACAATGGTCAGTCAAATGCCATCAAAGATATTTGACCAGGATCAGAATAATTTCTCATCTGCTTTTGATTTTCCATACCATCTTTGACCATGGCAAAATAACTTATTTATTAGATATTGTTACACTGGGGCATTAACCTAGACTTTCTCTATTCAAAGTTGTTATGGCAGGCATATTAGACTTGGCCCTCCAATTTGTCTTTTGGTCAAAATCCTGGACGGCTTCAAAGCTCAATTATTACGGGATTGACTAATGTACTAAGAAACCTTTCATAAAGTAGCAGTCTTTCTTTTGTGTGGGTCCTGTCTTCTAAATTTGAAATTGTTAAGTTACAGTAATACTCAGGTATTCTGGTTTTTGAAGGCCAGTTTGACCACTTCAGGCACAAAATTACCAGAATATCATCTTTCCAAAATCTCATTCATGGTGGTCGCCCTTTTGGATAATGTAAATTGGTGCCAATCTCCAAATAAGGGTTCCCAGTAATTATTTTACTTCAAACATCCCAAAGAGCATCTCAAACAAATGTCACTTTTTTGTCTGCTGCAGAACGTTTTCATCCCTTTTATATGATAAAGCCCTTCTCTAAATATCAAAGTCCCAACTTGGTCTACAGCAAGAAGCTCCTATTACATAACCTAGTACAACAACTTTATCTGCCAGCAACCCTGGTAAAAAGATGACATTTCACAAGATCTTCTCACATTACAGTTACTAAGATGGAGATAAAGGGCTGGGGGACAGAAATTGAGAGGGAGATTGACAAAGTAAAGGAGAGGACACTGAACTGCATGAAGACATTGTGAACATTCTCTATAAACTGCTGGAGAAGTTACAGATGGATGAAAAGAAGATGAAAGGAGAACTTGAAGGGAGTGGAGAAAGAAAATGAAGACGAGCACAGAGTACATAGAGAAGAAGGTGAGCAAGTTGACAAGGCAGAGATTAAAAATTGCTTGGCAACTAAACACAACCCAAAAAACCTCTGCTTTTCATACAACCCCTCGAAATAAGGTCTGTGTTTCACGTAGGATTACGCCACCTCGCCGTTTTGATAACCGAGTAAATATATATGAGACAAGGTGACTTATATCAATATATTTGCCTACATTTAGCCAAAAAATATGGAAAGCTAATTAGCCGCTAATGTGGCTGTCTCTAACGGTGGATGTCCACTGTTCCGGTGCCAATTAACCTGCAAACACGCTGCCTTGCCCCAGATGGATGCTTATGGGCGTATCCGCTATGGGTGTTTGTTTTTCGGCGGGGGAGGGCTGTGTGGACATCCCTTTGTGAACTTTTATTAATTTAACATGAAACCGACCAAAATGATTCTCACTCATGGGCAAAATAAAAACATAATATATAATGAACACTATGCTAGTAGGCAATGTATTTCTGTGGTGCTGCCATATAAAACAAATAACTCAATGCTAAATAAACACAGGACTGTGTGATGGATGTCTAGTAGAAGAAACAGTTGAACATGTGTTGTTGTATTGCCAACAGTATGATGTTGAGAGGGAAAGATTGTATGAGAAGGTTAGGGGGGAGGGTAGGAAGTGGGATTTAGTTGGGTTGCTGGGGGGTGGCAAGGGCTGTGTCTCAATTTCTCAGGGAAACGGGGCTGAGCAGAAGGGTATGATGTAGGTAGACCGTGGCCGGCCTCACACTCCAGTACAGTAGGTGGCAGTATATGCACCTTTCGTATGGTTGCGATCCGCCAATGAATTACAAGGAGAAGAAGGAGAACAAGAAATACAGCTGCAAGCAGCAATTAAGGGGTCCAAGCAATAAGAATGACATAAAAGGATAGGGCTTATAGGGCTGATAGTTTGTATAAGCCTGTTTGTGTTCAGGATTAATGAGTGTTTAATGTGATTTTCTGGAACAGCGCCGCCAAATGGCCAATTGGCGCCACACACTGCGCATGTCCTTACCTTGTTAAAGCGATGGTGCATACCAAATTTGGTGAGAATCGGACAAACTGTTGTGGGAGATATGCTTTCACTTCCTGTAAAATTGTAGGACTCAGGAAGTTGTTGACACATGACATCAGCTGTGTTTGAAATGTCTAATATTGTTAATAGTTATTGATGGGCAGTATTCACATATGCTATTTGTGAAGTTTCTTGGAAATGGGACGAATGGCATAGGACTACTTCTCAAAGGTAGGTTTTTCAGAAAATTCAAAATAGTGGAAAATGTAGTCAGGCGGAAATGAGAACGGCCTTTTGCAAAGTTGTACAGCACCTGTTTCCACATAATATTATACCAGTTGTATGACTGTACCACAATTGGGGCAAAAGTTATTAGCTTTTGAAAATCTAATCTTTGGCCGGTAGGTGGCGCTAGAAGCATTGGCCTATTGGCGGGGCGAAGCAGTCCAGAGTCACCGTGGCAACTTGATCTGATCATGTTAAACGCATAGCTGTTAGCACTTACAGGAACATTTATATCAGTTGACCAGATTGGGTGTGTGCTATTCAAATGTCTTTCATGAGTGGACTTGAAAAATACACTGACTGGCCCCCAAAAAAGTTGTACACACTAATATTTAATTGGCCCGCCTTTAGCTTTGTTTACGGCGTTCATTTGCCCTGGCATTTTTTCAACAGACTTATGCAATGTCACGTCACTTAATTCTGTCCAGAGAGGCATACATTTTGGCTGAGATCTTGTATTGACAACGAGAAAGGCAAACCACTCCATAAAGTCTTCTCCAGCACATCCCAAAGACTTTCAGTGGGGCTAAGGTCAGGATTCTGCGGTGGCCAATTCATGTGTTAAAAGTATTCCTCATGCTCCCTGAACCAATCTTGCACAATTTGTGCCTAGGGAATTCTGGCATTGTTGTCCTGGAATATGCCCGTGGCATTGGGGAAGAAAAAATTAATTGAGGGGATAACCTGGTCATTCAGTACATTCAGGTACTCAGCTGACTTCATTTTATTGCCAAATAAAGTTGCTGAGTTTAGACCAGACCACTTGAAGCAACCCTGTATCATGACACTGCCTCCAGAGGCTTGTACAGTGGGCAATATGCATGATGGGTTAATTTCTTCATGCGCTTCCCTTCTTACCCTGACACACCTATTGCTCTGGAATAGGCTAAGTCTGGACTCATTAGACCGCATGACCTTTCTCCATTGCTCCATTGTCCAATCTTGACTGTTCAAAGTTGAAGGTTCACCACTTTTCTTCCAGGTTTTAATAATGCATTTGACAGTTCTTAACCCAATTCCAGTTATTTCAGCAATCTCATTAGTTGTTTTCTTTGCTTGATGCAGGCCAATAATTTCAATCTTCTGAAACACAGTAACATCTTTTCCACAAACACGGGATACGTCTTCCGACATGATTGTTTAAGAAATGAGAAGCTACTCACTGCATAAGTTAGGGTAAACATAATGGCAACCAGCTGAAACATATTAATCATTGCATTAATTATTAAATCATAGGCTCTTAAGTATCTCCTTATTTAAATCCAAAAGTTGACGTTTTTTCGGTCAGGCAGCGTAGACTGTTGGATGTTTGGGGTAACTTCAAAGTAAGATGAAGTAGCAGTATGAGGCACTCAAAAGTCAAAATGCCTGGGCCTGGTTTCCCGTTTCAGACTTGTCTGGCTTGAAATAGAGAAAGTACCAGTATACCTTGAATAGGGTGTCATGACATCAGTCGTGGAGCTATATGCATCTGATATTATTGCATTCCCGACAGGTTAAGGAGCTGATGACACGGCTGCACATTAACAAAATCAGTAGGCTAAAGATTGTTTCCCGGGGCTGTGCTAATGGTCCGTTACTATTGAAGTAATTGTTTGAGAAGGATAATTTCTTGTTTGGTCCCTTACTAAGGCCTGTATATAACAGCCCAAAATTTCTTAGTGTTATTTTCTTAGTGTTGAGTGTTTTGTTTTTCTCCCTGGATTTAAAAGGTGTTTGAATTTGGATAATGGACAATTAAAGGCAATTCATGCATGTTCCTAAAAGAAATTAGGCCAATAGATAAAAAAGTAATGTTTGAGCGTACTTGAGAAATTGACTGTTGCAAGGTAGGTGTAAAAAGTGAGGTGAAGTAGCAGTATTAGGCACTCTAGAGTCAAACCCAGTGGGCCAGGGTTTGCTTTTGAGACTGTCTTGTTTGGCTTGATATAAACAAAGGAACAAATGCTGTATGTCTGATTATTTTGCTACTTTTTATCCCAGACGAAGTAAAGCACACTGTCTTTGCTTTCTTGCAGCCACACCATATCATTATGGAATAACTGCGTTATTTATACACTAAAACTACCAAGGCAGTCATTTTGACCATTTTTTTTTGCAAGTTAATAACTTTGTTGAAATGAAACCCATGTACCTATAGGACCCTGACTTTTCATAAATGTGTGTATGTTTTATTCTAAAGTTGTTGTTTCATTAAAATTGGTATGGAACAATTTTTCTTGAATACTCATGTATTTCCCATTATTTCAAGCTTGTTATTACACCAAACAGTCACTAGATGGCAGCAGAGGACTGGTAGCACAGTTTGTATTTACTTCTCATTACAATATCAGTAAGAGACCAAAGTATGTCGACAGAACAACATTTTTACATCATTATTATAATGCAAATGACATAATACGGTGCTAAATATCATAAATAGTGAACTACTTGTTATACAGATGGGTCACGTAGCACAAAAACACATACCCTTATGTCATTCCCAAAAAAGCACACACCTTTCCCATAACTGTAAACACTATTCACCTGTTTCCACATGTTTCAATATTCAAAACTCTTTCTGCAAAGCTTTACACAAAAATGGACAAATAAATAATTCATTGCACTATATATTCATTCAGCAAAAACATGCTGTCAATATAATTAACTCAGGTCATCACAACCTAAACTCAAAGACCACACCTTTCTCCAGGTGCAAACACTAAGCCTCAAAAATGTTAACACACTAATCAGAATTTCAGGATCAAGAAATAGGGCATGTCCATGTGCTTTGGAATAATGGCATGTCCATGTGCTTTGGAATAATGGATCCTAACAATGCTGAAGTTGCAAGGAAACAGAGAGGAAGAGGACTAGGAAAAAGCGACCAAACCATGTACTTAATGTAAGAGAAAATTTTGTGCTTTTGAGAACGGGGTGAAGGGAGCGGTGTATGTTACTGCGCAAGAATGTACTGATGAGAGGGATGATCCGAGTAGGATTAGGATCAGAGTTGGGGATAGTGATGGGATGAAGGTTATGATTAAGTTCAGGACCCAGGCTCTGTTGAGGATCAGGGATAGGGTGAGGTTCAGGTTTAAGGTCAGGGTTAGAGTTGGGATCAGTGTTAAAGCCAAGGTTAGGGTAAGGGTTGAGGTCAGGATTAAGGTTAGGGTTGAGGTCAGGGTCAGGATCAAGGTTAAGATTAGGGCCATGGCTGGTCATCTTGAACACCTACTAATGGACTGATTCAGTTATCTTATCAAGTGTAAGTATGAACTTCGTCCACGTTATAGTTGTACTGTTCTCATTTACTGGAATCAAGTTATTAAGCACACCTGCATAATTTCTACTATTTTACATTCATGTGTTTCAGATTTAGTTTGTGAACAACAGGCTACTATCAGTCCCAGTTTTTGTCACTGTGGAGTTTTTTCGCTTCCTGGGCACCATCATTGCCAAGGACCTCAAGTGTAATCTGAACAACAGGCTCCCACACCAAGAATGCTCAACAGAGGATGTACTTCCTGCAGCAGCTCAAGAACTAACACCTACCAAGTTCAATGGTGGTGCACTTCTACACTGACATCATATCTACACCCTATCCTTAGCACCTCCATCACCATCTGGTATGCTGCTGCCACTGCCAAGGATACGGGCATACTGCAGTGTATCCTTCGCTCAGCTGAGAGAGTGATTGACTTGTCATCCCACCAGGACCTGCACACCTCCAGTGCCCTGAGGCGGGCAAGAAAGACTGTGTAATTATTACTAGAAACAGTATAACAAAATATAAAGTGATTATAGAAGATAAAAGAGATTATACACTTAGTCTACGTTTCTAGACATTTATGGACCACATACAGTGGTCTGCATCCAACACGTGCATATTTTGTATAATTAGAACATGAAACCCACTTTGAAATACATTTGGTGACTGTAGGTCAAAGGTGTTAAAAGATATGGTGATTTCAAAATCTCAAGTTTAATGATGCACTGTAGCACCCCCCCGAAAATATAAAGTGTTTTGGTGGTCACAGGCCTTTAAACTAAACAAGTATCAGGTTATTTAGTGCCCCATCACTTTCTACAAGGCTGTTGGTGACAACTTGTCAGTCGGCTTAATCTCACAGACACATAGAGCTCCAGGAAAAACTTAAGAGACCACTGCACCTTTTTCTTTCCTTTCCAAAAAATTCGAAAAGGAAGGTTTTGAGTGAGGAACAGATGAGTTAAAACTAAGAAACCACTGCAAACTGAACACTTCTGTTCCTCACTTAAAAGCTTTCCTTTTCAACTTTTTTGGAAAAGGAAGAAAAAGGTGCATTGGTCTCTTAATTTTTTCCGGAACTGTACTTGGTAAGCCATTAGAGTTGTAGGCATATCACAGTGTATGAGGTGATCTTAAGGTCAAAGAAATTGGTGTAAAGACTTCATAGGCGTTTTAGCCCCTTTAAGGCCTTAAATGCCTTGTAGGTCTCATATGCCCTTTAACCCATTTGTATTGTATATGTCTTTTAACCCATTTGTACATTGTATGGGCCTGATAGGTCATATCGCCTGTGAAAGCCTTTAAGACTTAAAAGCCATTTAGGTAGGCCTTCTAGGTCATTTAAGCCTTGTAAGCCTTATTGGCATTTTTGGCCTTCTAGGCCACATACCAAAGTGAACATAAAACATGTGATGCTTATATTGATTGGCATATGGTGGCCAATATGTTATGAAATTCCAACTTTTTTATAACTGCATATGTACATAGCCAAAAGGTGGTTGAAGTTTTGTCAAAATCTGACCAATGGCCTAGGACCAATTCATTTCAGTTTTGTTGTAATCAATTCAAAGTTCACAGAAACAAAGATGCCGGAGCTCATAGATGCAAGAGGCAATTTTGTTTGGGTCAACAAGGAGCACCATTTGAGATGAGTTTTGTGACTTCAGCTCTAAGGAGCACAGATGTGAGGGTGTATCTCAGCATCCGTTTGTTGTATAGTCTTAACAAAGGGGTGAGACACCCCTTTGTTAAGACTACAAGCTGTTGGCTATCACTGACCTAAAGTATCCTATAAATGTTTGCACATTGTCTTTGTATGATCATTTTGATGATGGCAAAAACTTTACATTTTAACTTTGGTATGTATAGAAATGTTTAATGGTGAACGAGTACCATTTTCTTGCCACTAAATTACTTCAAATGTTTTTTCTTCAGATTTAGAGAGAACATGTACCCTCTTGCATGAAGACCCTCTTTTCCCTTGATATCTGAAGATGTGCAGCAGACAGAATTAAGTCTCAGGATAATGATGCCAAAAGGTTGTTCCTATATATCAACGCCTGGGGACTGCTTCTATTGTGTTCAATATTCAGGGGCAATGCATAGAGTGAGCTGGCCCCTAGTTCAGGAATACTTTATTCTGGAACTGTCTACTTGACATCATTAAGAATTGTATTAACATCTCTAAACAGTATAACAACAAGACACTGCCTTGACTATTTACATCATAGACCCCCATGCCTGTTATTTGATTCTAATGATTTCATAAAGTTCCAATGCCCATAGTTGTGAAGACAGTGTTGATTCTGTGTGGCCAATGCATCCTGCTAAAAATCAGAAGTAGTTGTGTGTGTCATTAAATACATCGTAATGAGATTTAAGTGAGCAGTCTCTTGTTTGGAAAGGATTGGGGAATGGAAGAGCTTCTCTGGTTCAATGTCACTGAGAAGAAACCTCTGCAAAGTTGTTGTTCACGATCCAAAGGGCCAATGACTCAAACATGTATGTCCACGAAGTTGGCTTGTGTGATGATGATCCTCCTGACTTGTAGAGGGATGTATATGAAAATGTTTGCCCAGGGTTCTGTCCTTTAACCCCAGAGATGTGAGGAAGCCTAATAGATCCATAATTGGATGCAACACCGTCTCTGTAAACACAGGCAACATATGTTTATGTAATTGATTAATTAGGTGGAATTTCTATAGGAATGTTTGTTATTGTTAACAAGTGTTGTTTGTAATACATTTGAAAATGAAATGTATGTGTGTAATTTGGGAATACTTACTTTAGAACAATGCTTTGGAGATGATGTACTGTACAGTAACAGGTGAGTCAGACCAACTAAACTGGGATGTCAAACATGGCACAAAATGATAGCAAGAGAATACAGATAGGGACAACAGTAGGGGAGAGAGTTCACATGACTGTCAGGGAAAACTTGTTTCACTGAATTCTAAAACAGGCTGCTTTTTGCTGGATGTTTAGTTACCAGGCCATACACACAACTATGTTCCCTAAAACCATATAACATGGGTACTATTGCAACCAAGACAATAAACCAACAGAAAAGCCATTATGAAGTACTTTGCTTCACAATTAAAGGCATATCCGTTATCTAGCTAGCTAAAGTCAGCTTTACCTAGTTCATGAATGTAACAGACACTTAATGATAACCCAGAACGTTCTGCACAACACCTAAAACCAACAGTAGGGAAGAGATGTTACTTAACTGCCAGGAAAAACCTTGTTTTGGGTATCACTGAATTGTAAAACAGTGATTTTTGCTGTTACCAGGCCATAGACACAACCATGTTCCCTAAAGCCATGTAACATGGATAGTATTGCAACCAAGACAGAAAAGCCATTGGCAATAACTAACAGTCATAACTAAAGGGACTATTTATCTAGCTAGCTAATGCCAGCTTTCCCCAGTTCATGAAGATGACAGACACTAAATTTAACATTAGAACGTTCTGCACAACACCTAAAACCAGTGTATGCATTTGGACACAGCCTGTTAGCATGCAACTAAGAGCAAACTAGACAATCTAGCTACTTGATTATAAAACGATTAAAGCCACTTGCAGTAACCATCAAAGCTAGCGAGCTAACCAGCTGTAGTTAGATAAAAGTTGCTGCCGTTCAATGTAGAGCTTCCGGGTGAAAATGTCATTTTAGCTTCATTACTAACACAACATCTAGCTAGTAATACACAACACTAAAACAATCTTATTACATGTTGTAAGACAAAGTCATAAGAAAATGTCCAACAGGCAACAAAGTTACAGATAGTGCAGTTTTACTTGCTGCTGGTCTTATTTTCCGTGTTTCAAAGTTGTTCTCCTCAGCGATTGGTTGAAATGTAGCCATGGGATTGACGCAAAATCCAAATAAGGAATTGAAACCAAACAGCCGTTAAAACGGCGTTAAGTGATACTGAACGCCGTAAGTTACGGCGCTTATTGACATCAACAAAGGCGTTTTGGACAGCGACATGAGTGAGTGAAGACGCAGTAAACAACTGCGCTTATTGCAGCACTTGGACGGCGTCATAAACGCCGTTTTGTAAGGCGGTTTACTGGGGGAACGGCGTTTTGGACGGCGGTTTACTGGGGAGCGGCGTATTTTGCGTGTCAATTGGACGACGTGGGACGCCGTAATGTGTCATGATGTTTCCCTAGTCACCTACATACTATAAGCTATCATTAATAGGATGCAGCATGCACTTGGATGTATGCCTACAGTATGCTTTAACTAGCTTTAAGTACAGAGAACTTTACAAACTATTTTTATTCCCAATTCAAAAATGGATTTCATCCCTGACCGCATCAAAAGGGAGCAGCAAGGCAAAAGCAATCATCAGTTTAATGGCCTTGCACAACTCGGGCCACGTTTCATGTTTGCTGCATTGAAAATAACATTCGGTATTGGCTGAAAATAGCAACATAGAACAAAAAAAAACCATTCCTACTACGACAGAAATACCCAGGAAAATCATATGAATTAAATCCTAAATGGATTAAAACCATTTTTTTCATAAAATCACCAATATGTTAAATTCCGCCTACAGTGTCTAGTGTAGTGTTCAAACAAGGCCTTTACTATACATCATGTGAAACAGTATACTGAACTGAAATAAGAAAGCAGACAGTACCACCTAGTGGCTTTTGTTAGTGGTATTATCTCTTCACAATCAAAAATCACATTTCGATACATTAAATAAATCACATGTAATGCAGATAAAACCTTTACTTGCAAACATATTTTATGTATTTATTAAGCAATACATGATCATAATTTTCACAATCCTTAAAATTACAGAGGCAGTAATTTGCAACAAAATATAATACACAAACATCTGAAACACTGTAATTTATAACTCTTAAAACAATAACTTATATGCTTACATTTTAACATTACTTTTATTTTGTTTCATGAATAGTTTGTATTTCAAGTAAAGAGATTACACAGAATAAGTGAGCTTGTTCTATTTTCCCCTTTTGGCATGCAAAGCACTTGTGGAAGAAGTTTGAGCAGGTTTACTTATTAATATTTTGTTTTTAATTATTTTGGTTAAACAGGAACAAAACAATAATGTGGGGAAGACTCATCTTTGAGAGATTATACATAAATGGAGTACAGTCAACTAAGGTAGAGGAATGATTACCACCTCAAGCAGGAGTACAGTCAACTCCAGTAGATGAAGTACCACCTAACTCAAGTAAAATTAATGAAAGAGTGAGAGTAAAGTTGCAAACCTAAGAAACTGGAATAAATAAATGCCATAACATTATGACCACCTGCCTAATATTGTATAGGTCCCCCTTTTGCCGCCAAAACAGCCCTGACCTGTCGAGGCATGGACTCCACTAGACCTCTGAAGGTGTGCTGTGGTATCTGGCACCAAGATGTTAGCAGCAAGTCCTTTAAGTCCTATAAGTTGCGAGGTGGGGCCTCCATGTATCGGACCTGTTTGTCTAGCACATCCCATAGATGCTCGATTGGATTGATATCTGGGGAATTTGGAGGCCAAGTCAACACCTTGAACTCATTGTTGTGTTCCTCAACCTATTCCTGAACAATCTTTGCTTTGGGGCACGGCGCATTATCCGGCTGAAACAGGCCACTGTCATCAGGGAATATCGTTGCCATGAAATGGTGCACATGGTCTGCAACAACGCGCAGGTAGGTGGTACATGTCAAAGTAACATCCACATGAATGGCAGTACCCAAGTTTTCCCAGCAGAACATTGCCCAAAACATCACACTAACTCCACTGGCTTGCCTTCTTCCCATAGTGCATCCTGGTGCCATGTGTTCTCCAGGTAAACGACGCACACGCACCCATCCATCCACTTGATGTGAAAGAAAACGTGATTCATCAGACCAGGCCACCTTCTTCCATTGCTCCGTGGTCCAGTTCTGATGGTCACGTGCCCATTGTAGTTGCTTTCGGCAGTGGACAGGGGTCAGCAGTGGACTGTGTAGCCACACATACCCATACGCAACAAACTGTGATGCACTGTGTGTTCTGACATTTTCTATCAGTACCAGCATTAACATTTTCAGCAATCTGAGCTACAGTAGCTTGTCTGTTGGATCGGACCACACGGGCCAGCCTTCGCTCCCCACATGCTTCAATGAGCCTTGGCTGCCCATGGCCCTATCACCGGTTCACCGCTTTTCCTTCCTTGGACCACTTTTGATAGGTACTGACCACTGCAGACCGGGAACAACCCACAAGGGCTGCAGTTTTGGAGATGCTCTGACCCAGTCGTCTAGCCATCATAATTTGGCCCATGTCAAAGTCACTCAGATCCTAACAAATGCTCATTTTTCCTGCTTCTAACATATCAACTTTGATATGTTGATATATCAACATATCAAACGGAATGTTCACTAGCTGCCTAATATATCCCACCCACTGACAGGTGCCATGAAAATGAGATTATCATTACCTGTCAGTGGTCATAATGTTATGGCTGATCTGTGTACATTTCTGCTGTAAGGGCAGATCTTCCTCCAGGACATGTCTGAGTAAGTAATCTCCAAACTTCAGTGCTCAATAGGAAGAGGGAGAGAGAAATAGGGAGCGTAAAGAGCAGAAAATAGTGAGAGAGAAAAAAAGACAGACATTGAAAAAGTGAGCAAGAGAGGAAAACTCCCCTTTGGTGGAAAAAAAAATTATTATTCAACTGCTAACATCAGGTTTTTATACTTCAGCCAGCATATTGTGTTTGCGGCCATATTGTTGGAAGCACAACGCTATAGCATACCGCCGATAGGCTACAACATATTAGGCAGGTGGTGAGAGAATGAGAAACTTATTACATTATAGATACATATTTACAGAGAGACAGACACAGTCTGCATCAAAGGAAGCAATATTTTAGAATGACTAATCATCATGATCAAGCTTCAGTTCAAGCAATACTGAAATGCAATGAAATTAAATTGATTAACAATAATTAGACCTACACAAGTGTCTTAAAATTAATGGTTTAATATACCATGTCATTTCTGAGGTCAAAAACAAGCCACGGTTTTGAGAAAAGGAGAACAATTTACTTTCATTGCACTTTTGTCAGGTCTCCACTACATGTTGATTATGAGGAAAATGAAAGCAAACATATGTTGAGAAAGAAAAAGGCTTGACGATTGCTAATGCTTTTCAACACTTCCTATAACAAAGAGGACATAACGTTCCTTCTCTGGACATTGGCAGAACTTTGAACCATCTCCATTTCTCGGTTTCTTGCTAAAATTGGAAATTAGACCGAAAAAGGAGTTGGTTGGTGGGCTACATCCAAGTTGTGTTTGTACGATGGTTAGCTGTCCCAAAACAAATGGCATCAGTTGATATGCAAAGCTGGTCATAAGCTTGGACATAACTGTGTGTGGTTTTCCATAGTCATGCAAGAAATATAATAAATATATGGCCACTTTATTGATTTGAGCCAAGCAAAAAAAAGATGAAAAAAACATACGTTAAACCCATTTGAAGGGTTTAACCCTTTCCAAAAAGACTGCTTTTAAACTAAGAACTTCACGGCTATGTCAGAGGTGATTAGGGATGGTTTAAACGATCCAACTCGACCCTAAAGCTAAAAGTGACTGCTCCCTCATCTGATTGTCACCGGTCAGGTCTAGATTTGTGCTTTTTTGAGAGAGAGGTCACGCAGTGGGTGGAATGACGGAGTATGTTGAACTTCACATTTTTAGAGCCATGGAAGATTCTAGTAGACAACATTGTGTCTCTTTGTCACAGTGTATGAGAAAGCAGCCATGTTCTTTTTTTCTCCATGATGCACCGGGGCACAGCTGGGTAGAGACCCTGGGTAGCATTTACTGAAACATCTGGCTCAAATGGCAATCTGGGTTAGTTGGCAGCCAACAACTCCGTCAGACATACCACATGTTTTCTTGAAATGTTCCTCCCATTCAGCAAGGCAAAAGGAAAGTGACTTGTAGGGATATGGCTGTCCTGTTTCAGTCCAAACCTGAAGATCCTTTGTGCTCTGGTAGACCTACCGACCTCAATCCCAAAAAACAGTACATTGAAGCACACCACCGTAATATAAATTATATCAATATATGATATAAATGTATCATTTACACACACGCACGCGCGTGCATGTGTATGTATATACAGCTCTACACCTTTTTCTTTCCTTTCCTAAAAAGTCGAAAAGGAAGGTTTTGAGTGAGGAGCAGGAGGGTTAAAATTAAAATGAACGCTTCTGTTCCTCACTCAAAACTTTCCGTTTCAACTTTTTTGGAGTGGTCTCTTATTTTTTCCGGAGCTGTGTGTGTGTGTGTGTGTGTGTGTGTGTGTGTGTGTGTGTGTGTGTGTGTGTGTGTGTGTATACATACACACACTCACGCGCGCACACGCATATGCACACGCACACAGTAATTCAATGATGTAATACATATAGGCAGCGGCTGCATCGGAAGCGAGGTCTTTTCGGTCTGTTTTCATAGCGGTGTGTGTATGTGTGCATTTGTCGCATTACACAGCGGAGGAAATGTTTGCTTTGTGCTTGCGTTGGCTGCAATCCGTCGCAGCTCAGCAGTATCTCTCAGGGGCTGCTGGTAGGAGGGGGGGCGGGACTTCCCTTAGTCCTGCTGTAGAGTCTCCCTCCAGTTGAAGCTGTGATTGGGCCCGTGGGTTAATGGAAGGATGGGCGGGTCCACTAGCTGCCAAACCCCCGTCTCTCCTATCTCTTCTGCCGCGCAGAAACCCAGGTACGGAATCTATACATAGGAAAGAAGGATAAATGGCTGAAAGGGAGAGAATCGTGTCATTGGATGGGAGAGAGAGAGAGAGAGACAAAGTCGAGACAGCAAGACAGAAAGGAGAGACAGAAAAAAAAGAAAGAAAGAGACAGAGTGAAAGGGGAGAGAGAAAAAGAAAGAGACATACAGAAAGGACAAAAAAAATGGACAGAGACAGACTGAGGAAGAGATATAATGAAAGACAGATAGAGAAAGACAAAAAGAGAGAGTGAGAGAGAGAGAACCTGAAGGAATCAATCTAACCTTCCGAACCACTTGTACAAAGTCCTTGGAGTTCTGTGGGCTCAGGCCCTGCATCTGGCGTGTACAGGCCTCCAAGGAGGATGCGTGGGCCACGATCAGCACTGTGTTTCCTGTGGGAGGAGCATTTACACGCCACACATAGCTTACTGTACAACACGTAGAGACTCGCCCACGCCAACTCACAGTGCCGTGACTCCAGCGTTTGGAGGGGATCGTCCGGAGCAACACGTAACTAACATGAAAATCTCATATCTTTCAGTTATGGAACGACAGAGGGGACGGATAGGTAGGAGACAGAGATTGAAAGTTCAGAGCGAGGAGTGGTGTTACATGTATTCAAGCCTGGATCATTACCTCTAGATCAGGGATCTGCATAGAATTTAGTCATTTTATCCATGTGTAAGTAAAACAGAATGCAATGATGTGCAAATCATTTATCCCTATATCTGATTAAAGTAGTACAAAGACAACATATCAAATGTTAAAATTGAGGAATGTTATTGTTTTTTGGGAAAAAACATGCCAATTTTGAATTTGATGCCAGCAACACGTTTCAAAAAAGTTGGGACAGGGGTATGTTTACCACTGCGTTGCATCGCTTCTTCTTTTAACAATTCTCTGTAAATGTTTGGAAACTGAGGAGAACAATTTCTGTAGTTTTGAAAGTGAAATGTATTCCCTTTCTTGCTTGATATAGAATTTCAGCTGCTCAACAGGTCTGGACTGCAGGCAGGCCAGTTTAGCACCCGGGCTCTTTTACTACAGAACCATGCTGTTGTAATACGTGCAGAATGTGGTTTGTCTTACTGTAATAAGCAAGGCCTTCCCTGAAAAAGACATTGTCTAGATGGCAGCATATGTCATTCCAAAACCTGTATATATTGTTCAGCATTAATGGTGCCTTCACAGATGTGCAAGTCACCAATGCCATGTGACCTAATTCACCCCCATACCATAATGGATTCTGGCTTTTGAACTGCGCGCTGATAACAAGCCGGATGGTCCCTCTCCTATTTAGTCCGGAGGACGTGGTGTCCATGATTCCCAAAATTCATTTCAAATTTTGATTTCTTAGACCACAAGACAGTTTTCCACTTTGCCTCAGTACATCCTAAATGAGCTTGGGCCCAGAGAAGGCGGCGGCATTTCTGGATCTTGTTTATATCTGGTTTCTTCTTTGGATGGCAGAGTTTCACTTGCATTTGTGGATGCAGCAACAAACTGTGTTCACAGACAATGGTTTCAGAAGTGTTCCTGAGCCCATGCAGTGATTTCCACAACAGAATCATGTCTGTTTTTAATGCAGTGCCACCTGAGGGCACGAAGATCATGGTCATCCAATATTGGTTTTCAGCCTTGTCCCGGATTCTCTGAATCTTATGTTATTATGTACCGTAGATGATGAGATCCCCAAACTCTTATTCTTACATTGTTGCACTATTTGCCCGCACAGTCTTTCACAGTGTTGAACACCTCCTGATCCTTTCATCTGACAGACCCATCCTCTCTAGAATCATCTTTTAATACCCAATCATGTTACTGACCTGTTGCCAATTGACCTTATTAGTTGTGTGATATTCCACCAGGTTTAATTTTTTTTTTTAATTTAATTAAATTTTTTTTTTCTTTTAATTTCCAGTCTAGTGTTGCCTCTGTCCCAACTTTTTTTAATGTGTTGCTGGCATATATTTTTCAAAAAACAAAATGTCTCCATTTCAACATTTGATATGTTGTCTTTGTAAGATTTTCTATTGAACATAGGGTTAAATTATGTCCACATCATTGCATTCTGTTTTTATTTACATTTTACGCAGTGTCCCAACTTTTTTGGAAATAGGGATGTAGTTACATTGGACAGTTACATTTCAGTTGTTCAGCTGAGTTCCATAGCAACATAGTGCCTATGTATATGATACCAGATGATTTGCAGATCAAGTATTCTGCACAATGGCTTGTTCAGTATAATCCTGTGGAACAGCGAATGTGTAGCATAGAGTTACTTCACAAAGACAGTCCGATACAACTTACCCAGAGTTTTGCAATCGCTCAGAATCTCCTTAGTGACCTGGAAGCTCCGGCTGATGTAAGTGTCGTAGGACTCGGACACAGTCAGCTTACTGACGGGAATATGAGGTCTGGATGACAAGGAGAGCCGGTGAGTTACACTGGACCCAGGTCCTGTGTAGCTTAGTTGAGTTGGTATGGCGCATAGTGCTTACAATCTCAGGATGGCGGGGTCAATTCCCGGGACCACCCGTTCATAAAAAACACTGCTCAAAAAAATTAAGGGAACACTTTAATCACACATCGGGTCTCGATTAACTAAATATATATATATATTGTGTAATTCGTTGAAAAAAAATGACGTAACAACGGTCAATGGAAAAAATCACCAACCGATTGAGGGCTGGATTCAAACTCACACCGAAAATCAAAGTAAACAATTGAAATCACAGGCTTTTCCAACTTGCATGAATGTCATCGCGGCAACTCATAATGAGACTCAGTAGTGTGTATGGCCCCCACGAGCCTGTATGCACTCCCGACAACATCTGGACATGCTCCTGATGAGACAGCTGATGGTGTCTTGGGGGATTTCCTCCCAGACCTGGATCAGGGCATCAGTGAGCTCCTGAAAAGTCTGTGGCGCTACTTGGCGGCGTTGGGTGCACCGATACATAACGTCCCAGAGATTCTCAATTGGATTCAGGTCTGGGGAGTGTGAGGGCCAGTCAATGACATCAATGCCTTCCTCACCAGGAACTGCCTACACACTCTGGCCACATGAGGCCGGGCTTGTGTCCTACACCAGGAGGAACCCAGGGCCCATGGCACAAGTGTAAATTCTGACGATGGGTTTGAGGATATTTTCCCCGCTAATAGTAGTCAGGGTACTGTTGGCTAGCACGTGGAGTCTGTGCGACCCTCCAAGGATTTGCCTCCCCAGACCATCACTGACCCACCACCAAACCGGTCATGCGGGATGATGTTGCAGGCTGCATTACGTTCACCACGGCGTCTCCAGACACTTTCACGTCTGTCACGTGTTCAGTGTGAATCTGCTCTCATCTGTGAAGAGAACGGGGCAAAAATAGAAGACCTGACAATTCTGGTGTTCTCTGGCGAATGCCAATCGAGCTGCATGGTGCTGGGCTGTGAGCACAGGTCCCACTAGAGGACGTTGGGCCCTCATGCCACCCTCATGGTGTCTGTTTCTGACAGTTTGGTCAGAAACATGCACACCAGTAGCCCGCTGGAGGTCATTTTGTAGGGCTCTGGCAGTGCTCCTCCTGTTCCTCCTCGCACAAAGGAACAGATACCGTTCCTGCTGCTGGGTTGATGCCCTTCCACGGTCCTGTCCAGCTCTACTCGTGTAACGGCCCGTCTCTTGGTATCTCCTCCATGCTTTTGAGACTGTACTGGGAGACACAGCAAACCTACTTGCGACGGCACATGTGGATGTGCCATCCTGGAGGAGCTGGACTACCTGTGTAACCTGAATGGGCTGCAGGTACCGCCTCATGCTACCAGTAGTGACAAGGACACTAGCAAAATGCAAAACTAGAGAAGAATCAGACAGGAAGGATAAGGAGAGAGCAATCGTCTGTGGCCACCACCTGCAAAACCATTCCCTTTTTGGTGGTTGTCTTGCTGTTGTCTCTCCTGTGCACCTGTTGTCACTTTCATTTGTACCAAAAAAGGTGACATTGATTCACAATCGCTTTTGCTTCCTAACTGGACAGATTGATATCCCTGAAGTTTAATTGACTGGGTGTTATACTGTGATGATTACGTGTTCCCTTAATTTTTTTGAGCGGTGTATGTCAGCATTAGATCAATTCCATTTAAATGTCTTATGTTTTTCCAAGGAGCTAAAAACAATACATGGGAATGCAAACATGGTAAACTGAAATAGAATTTAAATGGAATTGACGTCAACCCAGGCATCACTTCAGGATAATAAATGTATTCATATTGACACTGTAGAACTATTTAAGGTTTCAGGTCAAATTCACATTGGGGTTAGAATTAGGGTTAAGCATTAAGGGTTGTGTTTAGGGTTAAGAGTAACAGTTAGATTAGAATTAGGATTATTCAAATTTTGATTTTAAAAAGAAAATGTTCTGAGGATTAGGGAGGGAAATGTATTAAAAAACTAATATTAGTAATGAAAAAAATCTCCCCCATACCT
The DNA here is from genome assembly GCA_016801175.1 of Esox masquinongy. NCBI lineage: Eukaryota > Metazoa > Chordata > Actinopteri > Esociformes > Esocidae > Esox > Esox masquinongy. Next base: position 7,857 of record JACXGI010000050.1, on the reverse strand, counting down.
GTAGGCTGTGTCCACACTCAGACTAGCAGCAGCCAGGTCCGTAGGGGATATCCAGGCTGGGAGGGAAGTGCCAGACACCCACTTTGTCCACTCAAACAGACCTGGCTCTACACGGATCTTAGTCTTCCCCTCCTGCTGCAAACCTGACAAACACAATTTAATTCAATAGGACACATCGTTGTCTGCAGTGAACGAATGCTTTTTTCACGGCCAGTTGATTCGTTAGATTTCTGCTGATAATAGGGATGGATGAAAGTGTAATGGATGATAACAGGATGGATGATAGCGGTGACAGTTGACAATAGTGGAGGAAGATACCAGCGATGGATAACGGTGGTGGATGATAGCAGTGATGGAAGATCGCTGTGTTGGATGAAAGCTTTGATGGATGAAGATGTAATGGGTGATAATATAATGGATGATAGCGGTGAAGGGTGATGGCAGTGGTGGATAATAGCGGTGATGCGCCATTTAGGATCGGGCGTCACCTCGCAGGATGTTGTGGGCTGTCTGGACACAGCGCAGCGAGGGAGAGCAGTACACAAAGTTGATCGTTGTGTGGCTGTCCAGCAGGGCTTCTCCAACAAGGCGGGCTTGAGTGGAGCCGAACACTGTGATTGGACAGTCTTTGTCATAGTCGCGGAATCCGCCAGTTCTTGCTGGCAAAGTAGGCAGCATGTTAAGGTTGGAGCGGAAATATCGCCCTAGAGAGGTATGAAGGAAAGTGATTATCAGCCGGTACGTCAACAATACTCCATTCGGCTTCGTTTTTTTGTTATGAATCTTTGTCTGAAGGCAGATCTGACTCCAAGGCAGAAATGATATGATTGGTTTGTTAATTGTTGAGAACAAAGATTGCATTTTGAACAGGCCGGTTATTCTGAGAAGACATTTGACCAGGGTTAGTGTTTGTCCTTTCCTTTAACTTAACCCCTACCTTAACCATAAACATTACACATTTTAAACATTAATTTAAATTGAGAAACTTCAGACTTGGGACGTAAGCTCAGCACTCAACACTGAGACAACCAATCACATAATTTCTGCTTTTGGGGTCAGATAAGCTTTCAGACAATGATTTGTGTCATTGGCTGACCGGCTAGCAGAATAAAGCAATTTTGTTATCTAAACCAAAGAAGTTGCTGCGACTGGTATTGAAATCTCCCCACCCACGCTCGTCTGCTCTACTGCTGACCTTTAGGATCAAAACACTGAGTGATCCAGTGTTTGCCAAACACCACGTCCATCCTCTCGCCGTGGCGACACACAAACAGACTCCTCTTGGGAAGACAGGACTGAACGCTAGGCCTCAGCATCTGGAGAGCACAGTTATTACCCCACTGACACATTGTTGATAGTTGTTAAGTACTTTCTTCAATACCGTGCTTACATTGACATACCGTGCTGCGCAAAAAGTCTTTGGACATCTGAGAAAATTATTATTAAAGCCATTTATCTGAGAAGTGTGTATTTGTTCAGAAAGATAAATAAATAAATCAAATAATATATACAACCCTATTTCCAAAAAAGTTGGGACGCTGCCTAAAATGCAAATAAAAACAGAATGCAATCACGTGCAAATAATGTATCCCTATATTTAATTGAAAATAGTACAAAAACAACATATCAAATGTTGAAACTGAGAAATGGAAAAATACATGCCCATTTTGAATTTGATGCCAGCAATACGTTTCAAAAAAGTTGGGACAAGGGCCTCGTTACCACTGTGTTGCATCACCTCTTCTTTTAACAATACACAGTACGTGTTTGGCAACTGAGGAGACCAATTGCTGTAGTTTTGAAAGTGAAATGGTTTTCCCATTCTTGCTGAAAATAGGATTTCAGCTGCTCAAATGTTCGGCATTTCATAATGCACCAATGTTTTCAATGGGTGAAAGGTCTGGATGCAGGCAGGCCAGTTAAGTACCTGGACTCTTCACTATGTGGTTGGCATTGTCTTGCTAAAAAAAGCAAGGCCTTCACTAAAAGACGTCATCTGGATGGCAGCATATGTTGCTTTAAAACCTGTTTATATTGTTCAGCATTAATGGTTTCTTCACAGATGTGCAAGTCACCCATGCCATGTATATAATGCACCCCCATACCATCACGGTTGCTGGCTTTTGAACTGTGCACTGATAACAAGCCGGGTGATCCCTCTCTTTAGTACAGAGGGCGCAGCATCCATGATTTCCAAAAATAATTTCAAATTTTGATTACTCAGACCAGCGGACAGTATTCCACTTCGACTCAGTCCATCTTAAATGAGCTCGGGCCCAGAGAAGGCGGCAGCATTTCTTGATCTTGTTCATATATAGTTTCTTCTTTGCATGGTAGAGTTTTAACTTGCAATTGCAGTGTTGCATACAGTGATGTCCACAACAGAATCTTGTCTGTTTTTAATGCAGTGTCATCTGAAGCCCTGAAGATCATGGCCATCCAATATTAGTTTTCAGCCTTGTCCCTTGCATACAGAGATTTCTCCAGATTCTCTGAATCAGTTAATGTACCATAGATGACAAGATCCTTTTAGGTTGAGAAATGTTATTCTTAAAATATTACACTATTTGCCCATGCAGTCTTTCACAGAGTGGTGAATCCCTCCCCATCCCCTCTGGAATGATCTTTCAATGCCCAATCATGTTACCGACCTGTTGCAAATTGACCAAATTAGTTGTGTGATATTCCACTAGGGCTTTCACGATATCAGATTTTCACTACACGATTATCGTGGCCAAAAGAATTCACAGTAATGATAATATTGCGGTATCTATAGAAAAATTGGAGAAAAAATTATATCAGTCAAATTCATCTTCAACTTTGTTTAATGTGTTTTTTTTCTCTTTTTTGGCAAATAAATTACACTCAAAATACGAGTGTATGGAGGTGGAGGGAGTCTGTAACGATAACTGTACAAATAAAAAAATAAAAGCGTACAAAAAGAACAATTACACTTAATGGATAGTGAAAAGTCAACCAGATGAACTGATAAACAAAAGACCCACAAGGCCTAACATCAAGAGGAGTTTTTGGAAAAATACAAAACATTTTCGCCAAGTGAATAGTCTAACAAAAAGGCATTAATTCAAACACTAGTGTATAAGTCCAGTGTATATGTCCAGACACGTAGTTTAAGCAAATGCATCGTTTGTCCATAAATAAGCAAAGGAAAAACTGAGAGGAATTTTTGGAAAAATACAACGTCCTTTTTCCATGTAAATGTGCTATTAAAATGGCACGTCTTTGCGGATCTCTCCCGGGGGTTCTAGTAGGGCTAACTAGTTGATTTTAACACCAGTGCATAGGTCCAGTGCATAGGTCCAGTTTCCTTGTTTAAGCACATACATCATTTTTCTATAGGTGACATGAATAAGGTATGGAAAAATACAACTTTGGTTTCGCCTAGTGAACACGATATCATCATATGTGTATTATTAACATGATAACAATATTTCATTTTTTAAATATCACGGTTATCTTCAATACCGGTATATCGCGACACCCCTAATTCCACCAAGTATATTTTTTTAGAATTACACAACTTTTCCAGTCTTTTGTTGCTGATGTCCCAACTTTTTTGAAACGTGTTTCTGGCATCAAAGTTGGAATACATTTTTCAAGAAACATTTCTCAGTTAACATTTGATATGTTGTCGTTGTACTATTTTCTCTTGAATATAGGGTTTAACATAAGAACCACCAAATGCCTACGCCAATTGGCGTTTGAGTTTGTAATTAAAATAAAACTGCCATTTTGAAAGCTACACCCTCCTCCTTCTATGACTTTTCCTAAATAGGCGTATATTACATTGTTCCATTGTCGGAATTCTAAACTGACAAACAGAAAACAAACAGAAGACAATTTACCTGTTTTCTTTACCCTGTTTTCCTACTTAATCCGCCAACAGCCCACGCCACTTAGCGTTGGTACCCAAATGGTACCCAGGCGCTAATCACCCCTCACTGAATGCCTGACGTCAATGGATGAATGCGCAACACTCCCAAAAGGATGATCAGACCTTGTCTGAATTTGAATAACTTACAAATGGCTTAATTAGGCTATTATTGAAACATAATTCAAACGATATAGGCTACTTATCACACGTTACAATAGGAGATTCAGCTTATTGTGTAGGCTAGTTCATCAAATGTAAATATACAAATGTATTATCCTAAAAAAGTATTCACTAAACAAAATACCAAGGATATTGTTTAGCAGTCACAACTCACAAATTCAAGAAAGATATTAAAAGTTACTGTTATTTTAGGAGAAAATGGGAAACTAAATAGCACCCACATCCTATCGACTCTCTTTGAATTTTCTCTGCTTATTTTACTGAAGATTAAGATCTTATACAGTGAGGGAAAAAAATATTTGATCCCCTGCTGATTTTATACGTTTGCCCACTGACAAAGAAATGATCAGTCTATAATTTTAATGGTAGGTTTATTTGAACAGTGAGAGACAGAATAACAAAAAAACAAGAAACCAGGCAAGCCTAGTTCAGCTGGTCCGCAACAGAAAGTGTTGATCGTGGCTGCCCTCTCGAGATTCAAACCCAGTTCACCCACGTGAATGGCTGTGTCTTTATCCACTACGCCACAGAGCTGAACATTTGCTGACTGTCAGTATAGCATGCCGGGTGTCAGTATAGCATATTGACATTATATAATATTATCATGCATTAATATCACGTCAAGTTTGAATATTTTGTTGGACGCCATTAACCATCGTGTTAAACTGAGTAACGTTTCTTATTAAGTTTACCTCCACCACAAATAGTATCTATGAACTGCATGACTTTTGCCACTGGCTGTTTTAAAAGCTTATTAGCCAGTAATATGTCGTTAGACGCCATTACGCATTGAGTTAAACATTGTAACTTTCTTATTAATTTTACCACCACTACAAATAGCATCTATTAACTGTATGGCTTTTGCCACTGGACGTTTTAACAGCTTATTAGCCATTTGTGAATGACATTGATACAATAACTACTGTATCAATATAGGTGACGATTTACGTCAAGTGAAAATACAAGAGAATCATGTAGCCAGCTTAGTGTTTGACTATCCTCAAGAAATCCTAAGGCATAATTCGAAATTCCACAAGAAATAGTCGCAATATAACAGTAAACTAGTGATGGCTGTTCTTCTAGCAGCAGGATATTATGCTAGCAGCGCTAAATCAGATTTTCTTTTTCAAAATAAAAGCCATCATTGAACTATATAAGGCGATATAGTTAATCTAGTCTGTCAATCTAGTCTTTCATTTTGTGTTTAATGTCTGTTCCAATGTTGTTCTTGTCTGTTGTTTTTTTATATACTAGATTGTTAACTATATGGCCTTATACATTTCAATTATGGCTTTTATTGTGATAATGAAAATCTGAGTGCTGCCAGCATAATATCCTGCTGCTAAAATGACGCTAATGAAGCCTCGTTTGGCCATCACTACAGTAAACAGTTTCATTTTAGGCTTCCCGTAGCTACAGATGTTTGTAGCCAGCGAAGTTTTTGTCTATTCTGAACAAATCCTCTTTTACCACTGGCCGTTTTAACAGCTAATTGGCCATTCGTGAATGACATTGAGTATCTATCAATATAGGTGACGATAATTCACTTTTGTCAAGTGAAAAGACAAGCGAATCGTGTAGGCAGCGAAGTGTTTGTCTAACCTGAACAAATCCTAATATCCACCAGAACTGTTTTATTTTAACCTTCTTATTACGTAGCTGCATAAGGTTATAGCCAGCAAAGTTTTTGTCTGTCCTGAACCTCAGGCATAATGTGTTTAGACTGTTAGGGGAGACGAACGCGGGACTTGTTGTTCTGTAGCCCGCGTCTCTAACCACTACGCTATTTAACAAAGGGTAGTCAGTCAGTCAGGGATGGACGGACGGACTCACTCACTCACTCAGTAAGAGACATTTGCTCTTCTAGGCCGGCTCCGCTTACGCGGTCCGGCAAAAATCCAGAAAAATTCATGTCAAAAATGTTATAAATTGATTTGCATTTTAATGAGTGAAGTAAGTATTCAACCCCTCTGCAAAAAATGACTTAGTACTTGGTGCCAAAACCATTGTTGGCAACCACAGAGGTCAGACGTTACTTGTAGTTGGCCACCAGGTTTGCACACATCTCAGGAGGGATTTTGTCCCACTCCTTTTTGCAGATCTTCTCCAAGTCATTAAGGTTTCGAGGCTGACGTTTGGCTACTCAAACCTTAAGCTCCCTCCACAGATTTTATATGGGATTAAGGTCTGAAGACTGGTTAGGCCACTCCAGGACCTTAATGTGCTTCTTCTTGAGCCACTCCTTTGTTGACTTGGCCATGTGTTTTGGGTCATTGTCATGCTGGAATACCCATCCACGACCCATTTTCAATGCCCTGGCTGAGGGAAGGAGGTTCTCACCCGAGATTTGACGGTACATGGCCCCGTCCATCGTCCCGTTGATGCAGTGAAGTTGTCCTGCCCCCTTAGCAGAAAAACACCCCCAAAGCATAATGTTTCCACCTCCATGTTTGACGGTGGGGATGGTGTTCTTGGGGTCGTAGGCAGCATTCCTCCTCCTCCAAACACGGCGAGTTGAGTTGATGCCAAAGAGCTCGATTTTGGTCTCATCTGACCACAACACTTTCACCCAGTTCTCCTCTGAATCGTTCAGATGTTCATTGGCAAACTTCAGACGGGCCTGTACATGTGCCTTCTTCAGCAGGGGGACCTTGTGGGCGCTGCAGGATTTCAGTCCTTCACGGCGTAGTGTGTTACCAATTGTTTTCTTGGTGACTATGGTCCCAGCTGCCTTGAGATCATTGACAAGATCCTCCCGTGCAGTTATAGGCTGATTCCTCACCGTTCTCATGATCATTGCAATTCCACGAGGTGAGATCTTGCATGGAGCCCCAGACCGAGGGAGTTTGACAGTTCTTTTGTGTTTCTTCCATTTGCGAATAATCGCACCAACTGTTGTCACCTTCTCACCAAGCTGCTTGCCAATGGTCTTGTAGCCTATTCCAGCCTCGTGTAGGTCTACAATCCTGTCCCTGACATCCTTGGACAGCTCTTTGGTCTTGGCCATGGTGGACAGTTTGGAATCTGATTGATTGCTTCTGTGGACAGGTTGTCTTTTATACAGGTAACAAACTGAGATTAGGAGCACTCCCTTTAAGAGTGTGCTCCTAATCTCAACTCGTTACCTGTATAAAAGACACCTGGGAGCCAGAAATCTTTCTGATTGAGAGTGGATGAAATACTTATTTCACTCATTAAAATGCAAATCAATTTATAACATTTTTGACATGCGTTTTTCTGGATTTTTTTTGTTGTTATTCTGTCTCTCACTGTTCAAATAAACCTACCATTAAAATTATAGCCTGATCATTTCTTTGTCAGTGGGCAAACGTCCAAAATCAGCAGGGGATCAAATAATTTTTTCCCTCACTGTAAATATATTAGGCAAAACATTTATTCACTTAACGAAATACCAAGGATATTGTTTAGCAGTCACCACTCACCAATTGAACAAAGGTATTTATTTTAGGAGAAAAAGCTAAACTAAATCGCACATACATCATATAGTCTCTCATTGATTTTTCTCTGCTTATTTTACTGAAGATTAAGAAATTGCATACATGTTGTTTACATTCTTTTTCAGTTGTTACATGTACAGGTGCTGGTCATATAATTAGAATATCATCAAAAAGTTGATTTATTTCAGTAATTCCATTCAAAAAGTGAAACTTGGATATTATATTCATTCATTACACACAGACTGATATATTTCAAATGTTTATTTCATTTAATTGTGATGATTAAAACTGACAACTAATGAAAATCCCAAATTCAGTATCTCC
>JACXGI010000049.1:170060-227088 GCA_016801175.1 Esox masquinongy | reverse complement strand
AGTATTGAGTGCTGTACATGCTCATACTTTTCATGTTCATACTTTTCAGTTGGCCAACATTTCTAAAAATCCTTTTTTTGTATTGGTCTTAAGTAATATTCTAATTTTCTGAGATACTGAATTTGGGGTTTTCATTAGTTGTCAGTTATAATCATCAAAATTAAAAGAAATAAACACTTGAAATATATCAGTCTATGTGTAATGAATGTATACTTTATACAAGTTTCACGTTTTGAATGGAATTACTGAAATAAATCAACTTTTTGATGATATTCTAATTTTATGACCAGCACCTGTATATGCTGCCTCGGGGTGATATAATCCGGAATCACAATGTCAATTTTCACTGTTATGCTGATGACACACAGTTATATATTTCAATAAAGCATGGAGAAGCCCCAAAATTGCGTTTCAGATATTAGGAAGTGGATGACAGAGAACGTCTTGCTTTTAAATTCAAGAAAAACAGAAATGCTCGTTTTAGGACCCAACAAACAAAGAGCTTTGTTGGCAGATCTCACTGCGAACATCGACGGCTGCATGGTTGTATCCCAAAAAACTGTAAGAAACCTCAGCGTTACCCTTGACCCTGACCTTTCCTTCGATGAACATATAAAACATGTCTCAAGAGTTGCTTATTTTCATTTTCGAAACATTGCAAAAATCAGAAACTTTCTATCAAAAACTGACGCAGAAAAACTAATCCATGCTTTTGTTACTTCTAGATTAGATTACTACAATGCTCTTCTTTCCGATTACCCTGACAAATTAATAAATAAACTTCAATTAGTGCTGCACAGGGCTGCTAGAAACCTACCTAGAACAAAAAAATGGGAACACATTCCTCCAGTACTAGCCTCTTTACACTGGCTGCCTGTTAGGGTTAGGGCTGATTTTAAGGTTTTATTGTTAACTTATAAATCAATACATGGACTTGCTCCTACTTACCTCGCCGAAATGATCCAGCCATACATACCTACACGTAACCTTAGATCGCAAGATGCAGGCCTTTTAATTGTACTTAGAATTTCTAAACAAACAGCCGGAGGCAGGGCCTTCTCTTATAGAGCTCCACTACTGTGGAATGATTTGCCAATTCAGGTTAGAAATGCAAACTCAGTGCAAACTTTCAAGTGTCTACTAAAGACTCATCTCTACAGCATGGTCTATGATAAAGTGTAGTCTGGCCCAGGGGCATGAAGGTGACCAGAATGGCTTGATACTGTCCTTCCTTGCTGTCTTGCCAGGTGGGCTCTCATCGCCACTGGGATGCCCTCCCTCCAACGCCATTCGGAGGCGGAGTCACTGGCTTGTTGTTGTCTCTCTGTTGCGCACTTGTGCAATTGGCCTGTACTCTGCTGGCAATACTCGGCCCTCATTCAGGGTGGTTCCGGTTGGCGGGTGTCCCTTTGGTTGATGCTTGGCAATGTGAGTGGATTGTTTTCCTGCCTGTTGGGCCCTGTCCGAGGCCTCCCCCGGATAGGGCCACAGTGTCATCGGACCCCCCTGTCTCAGCCCCAAGGTCTTACGCTGCTATATTACTGGGCTGGGGGAGTAGGGTCAGTTCTCCTTCTGCACTATAAATCCTTGCAGATCTTAGGAATGCATTTTCTAAATTTTTCCTGTCCCCTGCCGTTTTAAACTTAGGAGGACATGAGGTCCTGGCCCACACCTGAGGAGTACCAGGCTTGAAAGACCCGTTGCTGTCCCGGTCCAAAGTCCTCCTGGTTGTATTGCAGATCAAGACGATACCTGACGATTTCAGCTGCCACTGTGCTGACACCTCCCCCTCCCCGTGTTGTCCCTGTCCTTGTCCATCTGGTCATGCTTCCGACCTGGACTAAGTTTAAATAGACTCTGGACTCAGCCCACGTGCACTTATTAATTATTACAATTTTTACTCTTAATATGTTCACCCGGCACAGCCAGAAGAGGACTGGTCACCCCTCTGAGCCCGTGTCCTCTCTAGGTTTCTTCCTAAATTTCGGCCTTCTTAGGGAGTTTTTCCTAGCCACTGAAATTCAACACTACTGTTGTTTGCTCCCTGGGGTTTTAAGGCCGGGTGTTTTGTAAAAGCACTTTGTGACAAATTCTGATGAAAAAAGGGCTTTATAAATAAATTTGATTGATTTGATATTTGGATTTATGACAAGTTTTCATTTAAAACTCATTTAAACTTTGCAGAAATAGTAAAGAGGTTCAAGTATAATAGAAATAATGTCCATGTTTTAATAGCAGAAATGGTAGGAAGATTATATTAGATTATATAATTTTGGATTATAGGGACAGACTTTGACATCTGTTTTGGATTCTAGTGATATTACTTACATGTATGTGCCAGCCTCTGATTTGAAACCTTTGAACTCAGTTTTATCGCTGAGGACAGTTTTCAAACTCATTGACGTACAAAAATGTGGGTTGGGCCCTGGGTCTATAAAAGAGAGACATTCACTTTTATTTATTTATATGGCAATTCTGCAGAAATATCTTCTATGTATAACTTCACTTTTGTACTGGAAATCCAATAATTACCAGAATTGCTCTCAGGACTTGTTGGCTCTGGAGGTCCGGAGGGTTTCCACTGAGCTAGGAAGGACTGCTTTTATTTTAGACGCCCCTGGCTCACAGAATGCCATCCAGGCCTCCTTGAAATAATATTTGCTGAACTTCCTGTTTTGATTGTTTGTATTATAATTGTTGTTTTAAATTGCATTTATTTTGTAAACTGTGATCACAGTGTTCCCTTGTGAATGAGTCTTAATGATGATTTACCTGTATGAATAAAATAAAGTAAAAGGGATAGAGTAAATTTAATTCTCCTTCATGTAACTAAACCGCAACATAATATTCCAGTCATACTTGGTCAGTTGGTTTAATACTTTCTTTGGATATAGAATTAGAGAACGCTTATGCACATGTTTACGCAAAACGTCTTAGTGTACCTTACTTTTGGGCCGTTAATATCCATGCTGTCATGTTTTGGCTTGATGAGGTTCTAAACAGCTTAGCCGAGACAGTCTAGTGAGGCCATACCACATCATGACTTGGAGGTCTTTAAATCGAGGTCTCAAACTGGAAGAAGATTTCTATTGGAAGCTACATTTCAAGAATCCTCCGCTAACACTTGCAGGCACGGTAAATGTTGTTCTAGTCATATTTACGACTTTTGTTGGCAGTGGCTGCTCCAAAGCTGCTGTTCTGCAAGCATCTCACTGGAATGGCAAATGACGGGGTCCAATGTTGATTTATAGTATGCTCTTTTTTTGGTCACGTTTGGGCAAAAATGGTGTGTGATTTTGGGAGACAGAGGGTTCTCGTATGGCTGTGTGAAGAAAAATGGATGTGAATGTGGTCCCACCGATATATATAGAATCGGAAGACAAGACATTTTACAAAGGAGATGCATTTGTTAAATCTTTCAAAATACATCATCCACAGCTTATCTTTGAGTTCCAAATAAAAAGGGAAGGGAATGGGTAGAATTAAGGTAGTGCTCCTAAATAATAAAAAACACTAAGGTTTGAACTAAGGCAGTATTATGGCAGCAAGCAGTTGAGGTCAGAACCTGTCAGAGCACTAGAGTGAGAGGCCTGCACCACAACGGTCTAATCATTTATAACCATGCTGGGGGGCCAGAGAGGCTGATTGACCTGCCAGTCACAGCCCCTTCCTCCAAGGCCTCTTGGGGTCACCTAGTCAGTCAATCAACTTCCTATCACACAGCCATGAACGAGCAATCTGGCGGTGGGACCGCGGCACTCATCCATGGAGGTCTACAGCAGCTGTCGAAAACAGCCAGCGTGGGTTACTACGGCAAGAGAAATGGGTGGATTGGTGCGGCAATGCTGGATATTAGTCAATATTTCAACAATTCAGATCACTGCGCTATAGCATGGCTCGTTGGAGGCGGTGATGGGACTTCAGCCATACAAAGTCCATGATGGGAGTAGCACGATGGGGGTGGAGGAGGATTGTGTGAAAATGAAATTCAGGGACCAAAGCAAATACTCCACAGTCAGTCAAAATACAATACACAAGAACACCGCATGGAAGGAACATAGAGAGGAAAAAATTGGGGTAATATTGTGTCGGAATTCCCCGATCCTAAAGCATAGTATTCCTGTAACATTAGTATAGTATCATCACACCCAGAATACAGTTGCTATATATTTTGAACATTGTTAAAGCAACTAAGGGAAAGAGTATTATAAATACCTATATCATATTTTCTAAAGTGTCATTAAAATTGCCAGACAGTAATTATGGGTCGCTTAGTACCCAATATCACTATATAGCTTACAAAGCTGTGGACAAAGACCTCAATGGAATGATATACTGTAGTAGCTTTACATGGCTAAAGATCACCGCTATGTAAGTGTGTCTGTTAACTCTGAAATACTGCCCATCAGATTTCTCCATAGCAATACAATGTCAAACAGTGTCAGATGCCCTGTTATCCAGTGTCCCAGAGCATTTACTGTGAATCTCTACCCAAAAGGACTCATCGCCATCATCTCTAATAGAATAATGGGCCAAGAGGCGTGTGACAAAGACTAAGCAGTTGTTTAATTAAAATATTTCACAGGAAATTCAAATCAGCTGTGAGAAAACCTCTTCATTCTGTGATTCGAAACACACAGGACACATGACCACAGTAATTAGTCAGATTCAGGCTATTTGAATATTAAATAGAATTTGAATGTTCTAGTAGACCAGCACAACAGGCATTACCACTAGTACACTTCTTATCAGATTATCTGGTAGGAAGATATGCAGCTGGCTATAAACTCCTAACCTTCATGAACTGGTTTGTATAAAAAAGCTTCCTCCATCAGGCTGTAAAGGTGTCCATTTCCAAAAACAAATAAGGGAAATTTGCATACTGTCTACAGAAAAAAAACACAATGTTGGGCTAAAACTAGTTCTGTAGTTTGCTCACTGTGTTCATCCAATCAGGTTGCATCGGTCTGTCTGTTTGCCCATAGCTGAATGATGTGCGCAACATAAGCTACTCATTTTGGTGGTAATGGTTTTCGAAGCTGACAGCACACCACAGTTTTTTTTTTTAATTTTTCGCTAGGACTGCATTCATCAATCTAGCAAGAGGGCGATATTGTTAGAAATGTATTAAAGTAGCCCCTAAGAAAACCATGGCTTTGGCTTTCAATTGGATCTGTTTATTTATATCGGTGTAAAAGACCCAGTAAATATATTATAAAAAATATCCACAAATATTGTTTATAACAGTACAATTTTGACATTTGAAGACAAAAGCCATTTAATACAATATAATATGTCCATATATATACAGCTAGGTCCGGAAATATTTGGACACTGACACAACTTTCAACATTTTGGCTCTGTACGCCAGCACAATGGATTTGAAATGAAACAACAGAGATGCAATTGAAGTGCAAACTTTTAGCTTCAATTCAAGGGGTTGAACATATATATTGTATGAAACGTTTAGGAATTGTAACCATTTTCAAACACAGTCCCCTTATTTCAGGGGCTCAAATGTAAGTGGACAAATTAACACAATCAGAAATAAAATGTTCCTTTTTAATACTTTGTTGAGAATCCATTGGTAATGACTGTTTGAAGTCTGGAACGCATGGACATCACCAAACGCTGGGTTTCCTCCTTTATGATGCTTTGCCAGACCTTTACTGCAGATGTCTTCAGTTGTTTGTTCGTGGGTCTTTCTGCCTTAAGTTTCATCTTCAGCAAGTGAAATGCATGCTCAATCGTGTTGAGATCAGGAGATTGACTTGTGGTGAACCCACTGTATTAGCTCTCATGAAGATGTCTCTTTATGGTAGACTTGGATAATGATATGCCTACCTCCTGGAGAGTGTTCTTCACTTGGCTGGATGTTGTGAAGTGGTTTTTCTTTACCTTGGAAAGGATCCTACGATCACCCACCCTTCTGTGGACATCCAGGCCTTTTTGCGTTGCCGAGCTCACCAGTGTGTTCTTTGTTTCTCAGAATATACCAATCTGTTGATTTGGCCACTCCTAATGTTCCTCTGATAGATTTGTTTTTTGCAGCCTAAGAACTTTCACCTGCTTAATTGATGAAGAAATAACGAAGGAATATCCCACACCTGTTCATGAAACTTTTGAGTCAATTGTCCAATTTCTTTGGTCCCTTGAAAAAGAGGGGGCTACATATTAAAGAGCTGTAATTCCTAAACCCTTCCTGCAATTTGGATGTGAATACTCTCAAATGAAAGCTGAGAGACTGCACTTGAAGTCCATATTATTATTTAACTGCAACTTGAAAATATTTTGATAGTCAAAATAAAACTTGTGTCAGTGTCCAATTATTTCTGGACCTAACTGTAGTTACAAACAGTTTTAGGAAAATCTACCCTACATTTTCCTTTACGTATTACTTTACTAAACAAAATGTGTGTGGACACCCAATTGACAAGGGGAGCTGTGAAAAGTACTATTTCGATCAGCCTTGAAAAAAAATATTTTAACTTCCAAAAAAACTGTTTAATTTGAAGTTTCAGTAAGTCTGTAGCATCCCCCACTTGAAAAAAGTTTAGCACTGGTAGCACTCACACAGCCAAGCACCTTGGGGAGGCAATATACTTTTGACAGATGTTTCTGCTGCACCTGGAAATGTCATTACTTGTTAGGCATTCTGACTTAAAACTCCTGTAAAGTGGGAGATTAATAAAAAAATATATATTAATATAATCATGTTAGTACCTGGCCTTGAGCACTGTCAGCATAAGCCATTTAAATTAATCAAAATGTTAAAAAAAAACAAAAATATATTAAGTTAATTTACATATTCCCATATTTTGGTGAATATTCCCATACTTGGTGTAATGGCACTGTTAGCAGTAGTAGACAATATATAGGGACACAATACATCAAATCCATACAGAGTTGACATACATTTATACACAATGGGCTGTGAGGATATAAGATATTGGATGAGCGGTAAATATATCCTATGCATTAATCAACAGCTGATGTAATCATTTACAGATATACAGTTCCATTATATGAATGTATCCAGATGCTGGGAGATGAGAAGCTCTGGGAACAGTATGGTGCAGCTGTGACCATGGTGTCTGTGGAATAGATGGCCGGTTTCTGATGGCCAAACCAGAGGAAAGAAACCTTTTAGGTGCTGGGATTTTTTGCTCATGATTGAACTGTGATATTATTTTTCAGGCCAGCCCGCCATTAAATAGACTTCAAGTGGAAAGCAAAGTCTTTGCAGCCTGTTTGAAAAATGTTTTTCCCATGAACTAGCCCACACGGGATCTGAGTTCAGAACCAGTCTGTGCACATTACTGTTGGATGGTTAAATGGGAAACGTTGAAAGAGGAATAATGACGCAATCTGCCAAGTGTACAAACAGCTAAAGAATTTAAGGAACAATTTCCAGGCCCTTTTGACCTCAAAATATCATCCAAATCAAATCACAAACACGTAGGACTATGAAAAAACCCTGAAATGATCTCTGTAGACTGAAAGCTACATATTTTACCCTCAGCAACAGATTCTATGGGTAATGAAAAAACCTGCATTACAGCAGGGCTTTATGGAGGAGTGACATTCATGCAGAGATCTAGATTTGTCCAACACCTGAATGAGAGGAATTTTAAAAAGTATGCGTTACAATTGGATATCTATGTCAGTCACAGGCCTGCCCTGGTAATTACTGTCTGAGAACCTATAGCAGTGATGGGTAACTCAAGCCCTGGAGGGCTTAAACACTTTTTGGTTTCCTCCTCTCCTAATCAGGGATTGAATTCAGTGCAATTGACTAGCAGGTAGAAACAAAAAAAGAGCGGCTTAGTCACAACTGCATCTACAATTGTGACTAAGCTCTGGGAAACAGGTCCTGACGGATTGATCCCGATATGTCATCCCAGGTCCCTCCGCACCGTCACAGCTCCACATGGGCACACAAACACTGCACACTTCAAAGAAAAAAGTGAAAGCCCCAAGGGGATATGAAAGGAGATGTCATATTCCCCATCGTGTCTTGCTTTTCACTGTAGCCTCTGAGAATCTACTCTCTTTCACAGGTCAATGGTAGAATGGTAAATGGTTTATCATGAATGCGGTGGTTCCCCTTTTCACTTATTGAAAGGGAAATTAATATGGTAATTATGCTGAATGTGGGAAATGGCATATTATTTCCTTTCTATCTCTTTCGTGGAACCTTTCGCGGGGAAGCTGCTTGGTGCGGCTTCCATGCTCTGGGTACCAAATCCTTTACTACCCTGATGATCTCATTACCCCCCCAAAACTCCATTCTAATGGAGGCCTGGAGTAGCAGCAATCACTGGCGCTTAACCAAGAGAAACAGGCCAAGACATTTGACCATTCAGGACCTTTTCATTCTCTCCACTCAGTGAGGTCTTGCTCTACTGAACTGAGAAGGCCACATTACTTTTGAACAAAATGAGGGCTTAGTCCTCCTGTCCCTATCCCAGACTCCTCCCGTCTCAAAAATCCTCTGTACCGGGGAAGAGAACAACTAGTGGACCAATCAACTGTGCCAGCCACTCTTGGACTGCGCCAGTTTTTTCACTGTGATTGTTGCTAGTATTTGCACATCATCTGAACAGACAGGGGTTCTGTATCTGCAAATCAAATGCAATGTGATATCATAGGGCAATGCTACAAGTTTAAGGTCAGTGTCAGAAATATTAAATACACTATAATAAATACAAATAAAAACAAAACACCATTAATTTGGTATTCTTAACATTCCAGGAGGTTGGCCAGGTGAGACAATCACATTAAAAAAAGTTATGTGCAAATTATGTGTTAGTGCAGAAAGACACGGGCACTTTCGTTTTTGACTAGGTAATCACAGTCTCACACAACACAAGAGTGGCTAATTTCAACATTGCATGTCATGGAACAATAAACATGAATCATAATACCATGACTGGTATTTAGTTAAAACTACGACACAACCTGTTAAACCATTTCCAATAAAGGAACTACCGATCAGGTGAGAGTAAGGGGGAAAGTTTTGATATACTGTATTTGGATAATCTCTCATGTATAAGTATGTAGACAATTCAATTTAGCAAATACAAACCAGTCAGTGGGAAACTGTCAACACTGAATGCTAGACGTACATTCAGTGTATATGGCATACAGTACGCTGTAACCACAATCACCAGCCTATAACCTTGAGCCACTGGAAACATGTGGCCATGCGGATGAGACAGAGTAATGCATGTCAGTGGCTAATTTCAGGCTATCCGTCAGCTCTGTTCATGACAGGGGGTAAGCAGGGCCCCAGTGAGGGAAAGCAGAGCTTCTCCATGCTGCCTTCCACCATTGCTCTCTATTAGGCTATCTATCACACAGCATCTGGAAGTTGATCTGCTTTCTTAGTCACCCTCCTTTTGTAAACCAGACGCTGGAAAACAGACAGCAGATGTGTTCCAGAGGGGACGGTGTTTGGTCAAGGACAAAAGAGTGCACTTTTACGAACAACGGCAACAGAAATATCCTGAAAATCCGAGATGAGGGTGTTTGTAAAGCCAACCACTATGATTCTCTGGTGGGATGTACCCCATAAGCTCTGGCTACCATCTTGCAGTTAGGCATTAATAATAAATAGCGGCAATACAGCAATGAAAATACAACATAACGCATTACCTGGGTTAGGCTACATATGGAAAAAATTTTGTTTATGGGTTGATGAGTGGAGGGACCCCACCACAGAGGAAGTGGGGGTGACTGTACTTACGCAGGGGAGAGCTTTTGGACAACAACGACACAACGACAGTGACAGTGGATATCGGAGGCAGACCCTTACCGTATTCTCAGTGAAATTGTAATCCAGGCTGAACTGTAATTTGCCCAGTTTCTGTTCCTCCTTGGGCTCCGGTTCTTTCTCCGTATCGGTCAGGCCTGTCTCGGCGTCATCCTCATCCTTCAAGGCCTGAAGGAGACACCCACCAACAGTCAGTGACCTCCGTGTGCCGCCTGCGCCAGCCCCTTAGGTAGCTGCCGCCCTGCCCCGCCCAAGACCCGCCAGCGGGTGGGCCGGTGGGCCGGACTCCTGAAAAAAGCTGCCTCTCTTTGGGAGGGGGTGTATAATGGAGGAAGCAAGCACTAAGACACCACAGCGGTTAACACCAGGACATGCTCGGTGATGCACAAGCCTTGGGTCGGAGACCCGTGATGCGGTTCAAATCTGTGGGTGTTTCGGTCTGAGGGGTGTGGGGGGGGGTGGGGGGGTGGAGAGAGATCCAATGATAGAGCCAAGAGATTGGGAAAACGGGAGGGCAGTCGAGGAAGAGGGGAAGAGGGGATAGAGATATGCAGTGAGAAAGATAGAGATTGAAAAAGAGAAAAGAGGAGAGACATATAGAGCGACTGAGGGAGAAAGTGAGATTGAGAAAAAAAAATACACATTGAGCAAGTGAGAGATTGACAAAGAAACAAGAAGAGGAAAGAGATAGTGTGACAGAATGAAGGAGGCAGTGTTTGAGAGAGCAAGAGAGGAGGAGAGAAGGACAGAAAATGCTTCTGCAGACCACAAACAATTCCCTTGATATTATTTCAAGCAGATCAGTCTCTGGGCCAAAACAAATCAACAGGGGAATGTCAACAGATGAAGAAGAAGACAAAGAAGAAGTAGAGAAAGTAGAAGAGAAATTAGAAGAAAAAGTTAATGTCGAAGTTTTCCTTCACGAGCCTCGTTCTGAGGTGAAGCTGTTGATGGTGGGGAAGATGAATTTCGAGGCAGGGGGGCAGTCCGTTTGTTATTGGTAAGCATGCGATTGAAGAGGCAAAAACTAGCTCTCAAGTTCATTCATTGTCAAAGCTGCCTTCCAAAGGTCAGACACTGTCAGACTGTCATTGTCGCATGCAGGGCATTCTCAGTGGAACAGGGTTGTGACCCCCCACATTCTCAGTCTCATTATCAGTCACCCATCAGGAGACACAATCACATTGTCAGAGCCCTCAGCTGCATGTGGAGCCCCACGCCGATGGAAGCTAGAAGCAACATGCCAGTGGTAGAGCTAGGTGTTGGTAAGAGGGGTTGTCATGGACATGGAGGGCCTGCCCGGTTCATTTTCAGGATGCTAGTGTGAAAGCATAAAGGCTGAACAACATTAATTTGTTTGGAATTTGTGTGGACCATCTTTGTCTTCTCGTGTGGCAATCAAACGTGTTAAAATGTCTTCACTAATTAAAACAATTAAAAATGGCCGTTTGCTCGCACACAGAGAGGAGTACAGCAGGTAAAATGATTAAATACTGAACAGACATCCGTGCGCAACACCCAGAATGTGTACTACATAGGTATTTCATTGGGTTTAGTTAATCAAGTTAAGTCAATCTTCCTTTTGACTTCAGGTTAATGTATCTAGCTATCATATGACTAAACCTTTTTTTGGCACAGGATCCAAAACAGCATTTAACAGTAACCTAGCAGCTTAATCATTCTACCTCAGCTGACAGGCTTGTCTTGTTTCGAAATACAAATGAAAGATCGAAAAGGAGCCCGGTAATGTTGCGAGTGAAAAAAAATCAATGATGTTCAACCTTGTCAAAGCGCTACCAGTGCTCATTTCATACATATATACATACACATATATATGTGAATATGAAGGACCACACATATATAGAGTAGATATACATGTACTGTATGCATAGTTACATATATTGGTTTCAGTGGTTATCAAGAGGCTATCAAAACGTAAGAGCAGCAGGCTTAAGGAAGATCCAACAACAATTGGGAACCTACCGCCAGTGACAATCCCGCATAGTCATCAGACACAACATATAAGGAGGACATAGAAGGAAGAAACACAAATTAAAACAACCACACACAGGAGTTAACACAAGAGCCTGGGCACACCAGGAGAAATGACCTCTCCGCCTCTGGATAATCTGACCAGTGGTCTGATACGCTGCGCTAACCAATAGTGCCGTTCAGTGGGTAACCAATAGTGCCGTTCAGTGGGTAACCAATAGTGACGTTCAGTGGGTAACCAATAGTGACGTTCAGTGGGTAACCAATAGTGACGTTCAGTGGGTAACCAATAGGGATGTTGTATTGGCAGCGAGTAGGAGTATTGCTTGATGTTTACTTGTAGCAGCTCATGAATCCGTACGGAGAAACGGTTTTGTGTTTCAATATAAATCATTGTAGATACAGTGATTATTGTAATTCTATGGGCACATCATACTAAAGCTTATGAAATGTCAGGGCTTTTGTGAAGCTCGCAAACTGTCACCGGGAACAATGACAATTGTAGAAGCCTCTACAAATCGAAGAATTTGAGCTTCAACACTCTTTGGTATGAATCAAATGCTCTCTCGTTATCAGGCTGTGTAATACCTCTGTGTCTTTGGCCTGTGTAGCTATTAAATTCCCTAAGACGACATTATCTCAAAAGGCTTTGTCCTCCACCTCCCAATTCAATGTGTCTGATTGATGATGTGAGCAGTGTTGGCGTGGACAGAATTAAAATTATACTGAATTTGTCAGAAGAGGGCGGGATTAAAAACCTTTGTTAATGCAATTAGTAAGCGGGGTTGAAGTGTTGTGTGTTCCATATCCTCTCTATGTGCGTTGGAGGGGGAGGGCGGAATTAATTCACTCCCCTAGCTGGCAATTAGCTAACGTCATTTCTCTGGGTTGATACCACTTAATTGCACAGCACACCATACTCAGCACTCATTGCTCTTAACACATGAAAAATACTGAGGGGAACAGAAAGAGCGATAAACACCTGCATTTGTAATGTTCCAGCAGTAAAAGTGGAGGTGAGGTGTCAAGTGAGAAGCAACACTGTTGTGTGTGTGTGTCCAGTGGTCTTCTTGAGTGAGAGTTTAATGTAAACTGTGTACAGTATTTACAATAAGTTGTGTGGTGGTAATTGCTTTGGATCATCATATTTTTCTTAGCATGTTTCCGTTGGAATATATTATTCTTAGCATTGACTAAGCATGTTTGTGTTGGCATTTACATAAAATATCATTTGTAGCATGTTTGTGCTGGCATATAATATATTCTTCTTAGCATGGACTAAGCATTTTCGTGTTGGCGGCGATCATCACGTATAGTATAGCAGGTCCCAACCAGTCACAGATAAGAAAAAGACTTGCCATGTATACACATTTGTCATTCTATGGGCATTGAGACATCAAGGCGTCAACTTCAAATATAAGCTACATCAACGCATTAACATCATGCAGTAGGAAACACGATCAACAGGCGTCATCACTCTGTGCCGGTAACTAACCAAACAAACAACTCCTCAATAATCAATAAAGCTTGCGGCGGTTGTCTTTACCTCGGTTTTTGCACCGTCATTCACATCCATCATGTTGATGGCATTCTTGCCCTTGTCTTTGCCCTTCTTTTTGTTCTTCTTCTTAAATATCCACTTCTTGCAGATGCAGAAGCAGCAGGAGAGGACCAGGAATACGGCCACAAAGGCAATGGAAACGATCGCCCAGTTGGGCACTGGGGAAGGACACACAAGAGTACAGGTTAGGGGAACATACGTCAAAGAAATAGCCATGCCTGAATGAAGAAAACCTGGCCGTTGCTTTCCGGCTTTCGTTTTCTTCAAATGTCAAAAAAGTGTCTCCAAGAATGCGTCAGCGTTAACTGTCCCCAAAAAGGCCCAAGACGAACAAAAATGCCTGGCTATCATATGCCTTATCTAATGAATGAGTTGGACAGAGGGACATTGAGACACCGCGTCAAAGCGAGAGTCTGCGGCAGCAGGCTAGATGAGGACGTGCGGACTGACGTGAGGTTGAGCAGGTGAAAGATTTTGGGCGTCGGAGGCAGAAGGCAGGAACCTCGATCTGCCGTCAAGACGTGGACTACTGGCGAACGCCTTCGATTAGAAAAGTTCAGTGGCAGGTGTTTCGGTGAAAATCCTCTGTCAAACTATTGAAATAACAGATGCTGCTATTTTCCAAATGGTCTCGCCCCAGATTTACACTGTGATGTTATTTTGAATATAAAATAGCTGGATACATGCTAAAGACTCAATATATTTTGTTGCAGCTGCAGCAGAAGAACCTATTTGCGGCCATTTACAGAATTTGCAATGGACTTGTAAAAACCTGTTGCACAGTTGACAGGACAGAACAGTGAGTTGAGCAGACTACGTTGAAAACGACTGGCCATTGTGGAGACTGTTTCCAAGAGTCAGGCAGTTCTCCTCCTGCCACAACGTCATGCACTCATGTTTGAGCACACACAACACACACACAGTAACCATCAGCTCTGCGCAGGTACAAAAGTGGGTTGTTTAAATTACCAGAGGGAAGGTAGAGTGGCCCGATGTGTTGGAAATAATGAGTTAAAGATTCCTGCAGTCTTCTACATTCTGGAGGGATGATAACAGGTTTGGCTCACAAAACATCAAACACCTGGCAAACCACATCTTTTCAACAGAGCTCTGGAGTCAGAGTGACTTTGGGTTCTTGGTCACCTCTCTGATCAAGGCCCTTCTCCCCGATTGCTAAGTCTGGCCAGGAAGCGGTTCCATTTAAGAATGATGGAGGCCACTGTGTTCTTGGGGACGTCAATGCTGTAGAAATGTTTCAGTACCCTTCCCCAGATCAGTGCCTCCATACAATCCTGTCTAAGAGCTCTACAGACAACTACTTTGAAGTCATAACTTGCTTTTTTGTTTTGAAATGCACTGTCAAATGTGGGACTTAATAAAGACAGGGGTGCGCCTTTCCAAATCATGGCCAATCAAGATGCAGGAGGGGACCAGGACAATGGCCACAAAGGCAATGGAGTGCAGATTAATTCTGATATCAGTTCGGAGATCATATGTTGCCAAAAGGTCAAGGTGTTGCTTGCGCATGTGTTGAGTCTATCGCAAAGTGCTGTTGGCGCAATTCCCATTGAGTATGTAAATATAATGTGTCTCAGTACTTTATTTAAATGTTATGTAAATTGAAATGTCATCCCGATAACTCTCATAAGGGTGAATAGGCTGTGACTAAAGTGCAGCGTTATAAAACTTAAATATGGCGTCTGGCAACAGCCAGTGGGCCCTACGCGATGTTAATCACTGATGTAGGCACACCATCTGAACATTACACCTGGAGGAGGCAGTCTCAATACGGAGAATTCCCTGGCTGCACACAGGTCAAGTCTGAGGAAGACTGATGTAAGAAAGCTAATGATGTAAGAAAGTTAATGATATTGTGGGGATTTAACTGTCATGTCTAGAATTCCCCTGCTTGTGATGAGCAAATAAGCGGTTTCCATTTTAAGCTCAACCTATTGAATCCTTTTATAAATATTGCGAGGCAGTCTATTTCATTGTGTGACAGCCACTCGAAACAGATAATTACAACGCACAGTTTGTGACGCGGAGAGTCGCTGTCCCACCAGGATGCAGCCAGGGATGTTTATTGTGCTTTCTATGTAATACAAACAATTTATTGGGTCACGTTTATTCATGCAAATTATGTTATGATATTTATACCCAATTTGTTTACAGTTGTTGTTTGGTTTTTTTAACGTTCTACATAAGATCATTATGGCAGGCAGACATAGGCCAGCCCCACATCACCCCACTCAGTGCCCTTAAGGTTAAAAATCTCCACCACTACTGGATCTGAGAAACAGTTCCTCCAACATGTATAGATTCAAGGTAATTACAGAATGTTCATGAGCATGGTAATGATCACATACAAAATAACACACTGTGGACATTACCGAGAAACAAATTCAACATTTGTCACCTTTCAGTGTTATTTTTTAGACTCTATATCGGTGGGCCACTAACAAAAAAAACCTGCAGAGATTTACAGTATATTACAATCTTTTTTTCCCGGGAGCTTTGGCTGTCCAGTGCTTCAGTGCATTTCCCTCACCACCTCACCGACTGAATGGGAGGAGGGGAAAGAAAAGAAAATCAATGTGCTGTTCACAAGATCGATAAGCACTCTGCTCCAAGGAAAAACAGTGAGTGATGCTCTAAAATAACTTTAGGATCTACAGCCTTGGCCTTGCAACAGTGGTGTGCTAAAGGAAGTGACAATCTCCATCTGATGCATGCCATTTTAAATTGGCTCTTGTGCTGTGGTCACCAAAACATTTCAGGACTAGTTTATGTCAAGAACAAAAAAGTTAAAAAAAACATTATTTGGAATCTTGTGCAGAAACATGTTTGGTGTAACAGTAGACATTCCACCATTCACTGTTATCATAATTATCAAAATAAATAATCTAGCTATAACATTTCACAACCCATGTCTTTCCTCTTGCATCTTGGTTGATCCTAAAATCCCAAGTTTGGGCTGAGTTAAATCCTTTACTTGGCTCCACACCTTGGCCAAAGCAGTGGTCTGAGACTGATACCTTTGGGATACCACCACGCGTTCCAGTGTTTGACCGGCTATTTTCTACACACACAGCCGAGCGGACTATCTTTTAATGGAAGTGTCGGATATGTGGCAAGTTTCTATTTCAGCGCGGAAAGCTGTGATGATAAGTCATCGTCCCACTGAAGGAACCGCTAAGCTGTGACACTTTTTTTCAAATGGGAGCGCCGATAAAAGTAATTTCAATGACACAGCAGGAGTCGGAATAAATGGACGGACATAAAAGTCGAATTTGGCATTATTTTGATGAGGCAGACCGCACTGCAATTGGATCCGGTTGCATATCATAAAATAGAATCTTTTTATACATGGTATTGCCATCTTCTGTGGTTATTTACAATGTGTTGACATCAGCAGTGCGTGTATTATGACGCTTCGCCTGCTGCCATGAAATCCAATGCAATAACCCAGACCTTATCTACTCCATCGAGCGAGTCTCAAATGCTGAAAGACTTTTATGTTTCTTAATTAAAACAACGGAGTCCCTGAAAGCAATAAAAGCTTTCCCTAATTAACTGCATTGTGTTAGTGTCTGTTCTCTCACGGAAGCACATTGACATTGAGTGCACCGTACTTCAACTTAATCACTATTTCAATCTTACAGAATGGCAAAACAGGAAAAAAACATTCGGTAGCAAAGAGCGCCGGTTGATAGAACACGTGTAGAATGTTCACATTGTCACCACAGCCGTATGAAGAACATTTCCAGCTAGCGGCAGCTATTCGATGTGCCACACAACAAGACACCTCCTTGGCTTCTAGCAGTGAATATCAATAAGCACCTGATAAGCCATCTTTCCTCCTCTGGATGGCTTAATGGATACAACAGGCCCTTTTGGTTCACTCACTCCAAACCAGGAGGTCCCAGACAGGGTCTGATACGCCTCTTCAATTTATCTGATAACCAGCTGGAATGGAGACCGTTGAAATATGACAGCGGAGTTATCCGATGGGTTTTTTAACAAAACTTGCAGAACGCCAAATGCTATATAATTCCGGACTATAAAACTCTTTGACACTCGGAGCCATGCAAAAAGTAGGGGTCTTTAGGCACAGTTTCAGATGAAAAATTGAATTTTACAATTATTAAAAGGGAGTTCTTTGTCACTTCATTTATTGTAAAGTGACCTCTTGATACTTGTAGCTGTAATTAATTACACTAGCCGACCATTTCAAAATTCTCCAGTATTGGTATTCACTCTCCAACATATACTGTATTTGGGCAGATTCTCCCAGTAAAAAGCTCTATGTTATTATCTTGTTTTGGGCAGATTTCCATACAATATAAGTGCTTCTGGCCACAGGGCAGAGGGATTCTGAGGGAGTTGGAAATGTTCAATTTACCACAGAGGGGGCGGTTGATGGGACGAGAGCATACTAATCAGTCACTTGGGGTGTGCCGCGGGGCATGGGGGAGCTCCCAGCTTGTTATCACATTACCCATGATCCTCGAAGGAGATGCCTCCTTCCATCTTTATTCAGAGGATCCAATAGACTGCCTCCTGTAGCGGGCAGAGGGTGGGTGGTGTCTGCTGATGTGTTAGGATAATAGACACCCAACTCGCAACACAAACTAATATATTGTGACAGCACCCTGTTGGTCAATTAACCTCGACATTACATCTTGTTATGCCAACAGCAGCAGCACCACCAGTCCTTGGCCTTTCTGCTGTGGGTGTTTCCGAGAAAAGACAACTTTTAGAACACAGCAGAGCACAACACGTACGAACATTTACGAGCATAAACAGGTGTGAGCTGAACTGCTTTAAACAGTGGCAAAAGAGACAGTACACACAATTCAAATGACTGGGTTATAGTTGACGGCAAACAGATTTGGTTGTCATTTAAACAAACGATTCCTTTAAGTCGTTCTGTAAAAGGGCATCTGGAAAATGATGAGCAAGTAAAAATGTAAATGCCTGGCCCCCAAGTACTGTACTACAACCAGACAGGCAGGGGACCAGAAGTTGGGGCCAAGGTCTGTGCGTACAATTCTCTTTCTGAAGGCTCTTGTACCCTAGCTTCTGGCTCTGGACACGATTCCTACCACCTCATGGCAGCCCAACTGACCCCGTCCAAGGTTAGGGAGAGTACCGGCACCAGAGCCACACAGATTTTGGCTTTGCTGTTCCATGCAATGGTGCTTCAGTGTCTAAGCAGAATGATGGCTACAATACCACCATTTGTTGTAAATAATTTAAGACATGCATTTTTGTGCAAGCCTGTTTTGCTATTAGGGTTTATAAAACCCAAAACACAAATACCGATATTGATGATCATCCAAAACCACAAGTGTTCACTGATACAGAAAAACCTAAATTACATGTTTTTACATGATTTTGTATTCATTTGAAATTCAGTTTAGCAGTTTTCAGATCTGATTTAAATGTTTAGAAATACATGTATATTTCATTTTTTATTTAGTTTCAGTTTTAGTGATAGGGACAGAAAGTATACTTATGTGGCTGTGTTCATATTGGAATTCACCCATGTTTTCAGTGACACCATTAAGTCTAAAATATGATAGGTTTTCTTAATTACTGTATCTATTAAATCATTGGTGCCATATTTAGTTTCAAACCAACAATTTCAAATTCCCTAAAATGGGGACAGTTAAGTATTTTATTGGTTTTGTTTTACCTGAGCCTTTGAAATCATCAGTCTGATCATATGATTTTTACATACACAGCCCTGATTTACTAATAGGATGGTCTAAGGCAAGGGTATTCAACTGTTACCCGGATCCCGCTAGATCTGTTCTGCCTCATCTTACTGCACCCACCTGGTGTCTCAGGTCTAAATCAGTCCCTGATTACAGGGTGGAGTGAGGGCTCTAAGGTCATCGGTCTATAACAATCAAATCAACTTAGTAACATTACAAAGACAAAACGTCCATTTCACCTGAACAGTTCATACACAAACACGCATCATCATTCTTTCAACATCGCTGATTTGACCTCAATGTGTATTATCAAGAAATAACTTCTAATGGAAGCTCTTTCAGAGAAGCAGACAGACAGTGTTTTACGTCTCAGTGAGTAGTAGCTATTACATCCCCTTTTCTTTTTCTAGTCTTCGGATGATCGGATATTGTTCAATCATGTCAGATCAGTATGTGGTTTGCAGAACTCATAACACTGTACAATGTGTGTGTTCAGTAGCACTCTGAAAAAATTTTACATCTGTATACAACTTCTTACAAGCTGAGACAGGAAATGCAAATGTGGTATTTGGAGGTGGAACTTTTTCAAATATCTTTTGCAAGTATAGAATAATATACTGTGCATGACAAATTTTGTAAAGGCTGCAATTGTAGTATTATGGACCAGGATTTGCTCCTACTTACCCCTCTGATGTTGCCCTGCCATACATACCCATACCAAAACCTATGCTAGGGTTACAAGACAGAGGCCTGCTTATTGTTCCTAGAATTTCAAAACAAACAGCTGAAGGCGGGGCTTTCTTCTGTAGAGATCCATTTAATGGAATGGATCCTGACTCTGACTCAACACTTCAGTCTCTCCTGTGATTGAGTACAGTCCATCCCAGGAGTACTATGGTGGGCCTTTGTGGTGTGCAACACTATACTCTGCCTTGTCTTAGAGAAGGATGTTCATGGCCTTTTGTGGTTTGGGTGCTGTGCTCTGGCAAAGTGAGTGTAGTTATATCCTGCCTGGCCCTGTACAGGAGTACCTTTAGATGGGCACACTGTGCCTCGGTGCTCAGTATCCATGCTACTTATCTTAGATATGCATTACCCTCTGACCCTGTGAGAATGTATGGATTTACTTCATGTCAACCTAATCAAGGAAAATTATTTCTATATGCTTATATTTTGGCTAAAGTTTCCTGTCAGATTATTTGTTAGAACAAAGAGATAGAGGTCTTAAGAGGAAAGCCATAAAACCGCTGTCCCTTGGAAACACGCTCTCCTCATGACCTCCGCTGTCTCCAATGAGATCAAAGTGTTTCTAATGCTGAGATCATAACAATGATCACTGAAGACCCCTGAGGGTTGAGAGGTGGTGTTGAGACATTTATTACAGAAACTCCCTATAATGCGACAATGCCCTGAGGAAGGCCACGTTCCCCTGCTCAGACATTGCATGCATCAACCAGTAGTGGTGTGCCATGTCGTCGACTGTCCCATCAGGCACCAGATTGCTATAGGATACAGTGACCTTTAAAAGTATTTGGATAGTGATGCATTTTTTGTGTCTCTATTCCAGCACTTTCGATTTGAAAGTGCTGGAATATCATTGTTTGTTTGATGACCAGTTTTCTGTTTGTGATAAGTTCATTTTCTGTGAATTGATAGAGGTTTTCAAAATGTAGTTCCCAAGTGTTACCATCATTAATAGGGTTTTTACAGAATTACCTAATTTCCTCCAAAGTTACCAAAAATTATTTTGATTGACATCATGTAAAGAGATTTTTTCTCCTTTAATAATGTTTTATATTTGCTTAGATGTTGCTGGCAAATTAGATGTTTTTCCTGGTTTACAGGGTCTCTATGTATTTGGTTTGATGAAAGTCTTGTCTTCAGAATGCGAAATGTAGTGAAGTGCGACCAAGGATATCTGTAACCTTTGAGGCTTTGTGGCACAGTGTTTAGTGATTAGAATGTGGGATTAATATGCCACATTACTTTTCCTTTGACAGTTAGGTTTTTTGAAAACTATGAATTTATTGTAATGTTTGGATAAAAAAAGTCAAGTATGTCATTGGATGCACTAAATCAGGGGTGTCCAAACTATTCCATGGAGGGCCGTGTGTCTGCAGGTTTTTGCTCTCTCCTTGTACTTGATTGACTAATTAGGTTACTAATTGGTTAGTTTCTACCCTCACCTGGTTGTTTAGATGTGAACTGGGAACCAATTTATAGGAAAAACCAAAAACCCGCAGACACACGGTCCTCCGTGGAATGGTTTGGACAACCCTGCACTAAATAAAACAAATTATTTGAACACCAATTAATAGTATTTCTTCTGCTGAAAATGTTTTCAAAATGACCTGCTATGCCACTGCTGAAGTAATGTTGAGACCTTTTGTACCTAAATAGGTAAGTAAGGTGTGTTGGTGCTGTCAAACACTGGACATGCTCTCAGTCATTGGCAGACTGTGAAACCTTGCATTTCACAACAAGCTGTGGAAGAACATGTGATCAAAAAAGGCTTTAAACATCATTAATCTCATTATATTGTAACTTTGATATGAGCCATGTTAAAACACTGCCGTTTTAACACTGTTTTTATCACTGTGTTTTAACTGAACACTGCGTTAGACCTCTGGTTTCATTTGTGCCGTCACTAGCGAAAGACAGGCACAGTGGAAATCAGACCTCATGATTTACTTTGCCAGTCAAAAACATCATGCTTTTTGGCCCTGAAACACTATTTTAGATATAACAATGTTTGGGGTCAATGTCTTGCATGATGAAATGTTGTCCAATGAGTTTAGAGGCATTTGATTTTATCCGACAATGCTATTTCTACTCTTCCTAAATCATTATGCTGTTGTTAGCAGTTACATTTTCAGTGAAGACAAATGAGAGCTGGTTCCAGTGACAGCCACACTTTCCTATAATATAACCTCCCCTCCACCATAGTTCACAAATTTGATACTTTAGAACATTGGGCACTTCCTTTTTTTTCTTCACACTTTTGGTTTTTCCAGTAAATGCTCTACAGGCTTTGTTTGGTACTTTTTTAAAGCAAACTGTAACCTGGCCATTCTGTGTCATGTGTTGTACTCTTAAAGTTTTGCTGGTATACTCGTCAGCATATGGTATTTGACTCATCTATGCCTATAGGATTTTTGCATAACGTCATGTCTCTGATCGATGTATTCTGACTTACCTGCCTCAAGATGGTCACCTTGACTTGCATCAACACTTCTTCAGATGTCATGTTTTCAGATACAAATAACAGACTCTAAATCCGGATGCGATGTTGATATTCAAAACTAGACATGGACAGCTCTTTTTGCCATCACTAACCATGCAAGCAAACACACTTGCCTAACAAGAAACAGCTGTGATGCTAATTTTCCAAAAACTTTTGGTACCCTAAAATACAGCAGAGTTCAAATACAGTAAAGTGTTACAGCCTCCATTAAATTATACTTAAAAAAAATAATCCTGATCATTGCAAAAAGAATGATCAGGATTGACTGCAAAAAGAATTCTGGTCGAGGCAGGGTGGTAAGCAGACTACAGTACCGGATAAAATAATAATGGGGACCTGAATAGGAAATCTCGGTTTCAGTTGTCTGACTATGGCAGGCAATTAAGGATTACAAAATATAAAAATACAATTACCAAAAATAATAACATAAAACCATTTTTAAATAGAATTATATTTAGGAAAATTGCATTTGCAAGGACCTCCATGCCTGTACTCAACACACTTTATTCTTTGAAACTTTTTTGTTTCATGTGCAATGATTGTGAGATGTAGTTTATCTATTTTTGTTATTTGCACTGACAATAAATGCACGGGACAATAAATTAACAAAGTGTAAAAATAAACTATTCCGATATATTGTGGGTATTCTTAAAAAAAACACTTTGAAATAAAAAATACTCTGAAGTAGTTTAAATATGCAGTTCAAGTAGATAAATACATAAACACTGTCCCCACTGACCACATCCTTTTTGTGGTCATAATTGCTGGAAAACAGTTTTAAAACAGAGAAATTACACTAAGCACTTTTGATAGGGGAAAATGTAACAAGGTGTTTCTAGGGATTCAGTTAATCTTAGCCGACAGATGGGACTGAACAAGACCTCGTGGTTTGGAGATGAATCTATGGCTCTTTGGTTAGGTTAGAAGGCATTCATCTGAGCTACACCGGTTATGCGGCACAAGATGGCCCACTCTGACAACGAAATTACGCTTTACCCCCAGGATCCACCTAGCCCTATGAAAAGAAATGGAAATACCAACAACTGATAATTTGTTATAACAATGGACTGTTTTCTTTACGCTGTCTTGTTTCATTGAAATGTCTTTATTCATGCCATGTCCTGGTTTTGGGAATAGTTGTATCAATATGGCCTGACACAAACTTTTGTGGGCATTCATCAGACTGGCAGGGCTCGGTATGGAGTCGCTCGTTATCCAGTTCTGACTGAGTGCTGGAGCAAAAACAGTAATTTAATCCCTACTACTATAATGGAGTGGCTTTTTCGGGGGCTGCTTGCACAGACCATTTCTGTCTGACGCATACCAAACAACCCCTTATTTAGTGGTTGTCCACATCACACAATGTAATAATTAGGGAGAGAGGTGGTACATGGGTGGCAACGAAGAATAATGGGCCGGTTGCCACAGAGTCATTGCCAAATAGACAGTGAAAAGAGGTACAGGCAGGGTGTTTTGGAAGGGAACCCAATTTCACTGTGCAGGCTGTGGCACCAGGTTATGTGTGGTTGGCCAGGATTGGGGTCAGTCTGGTTTGGTGGTTACATGGGTCAGATTGCACGTCTTTCTGCTCTTCTACAGAGGAAGCTCTACTAAGGACCATTACACTGAACCAAGAAGACACCAGAGACAAACCCCACATTGTTCTCATTATGGCTTACACTATACTTATATTACACTCCTAGTGATGTTTATTTAATTGTATTATATGGAGATCACAAATTGTTAGTGTTTGTCTTTAGTCATTTGTAAATAATTGTAAGTACTGTGTATCTGTGGTCTGAAGGGTTGAAATAAAGTGTGTGGTGTTCCCTGGCCACAGTCTACAAACTAGCGCTTCTACATTACATCTTTATTTTCCAAAGCAATATGCTGTTAGTTTTAAATTAGCCTTTCCCATACGCAGGAGAAATTACCATCTGCCTCAATATACTATAAATCTAAAGAGGCATAATATGACAAGTGGCGTCATTTGCGTCTATTGCTAAAGCAATGGAGCCTCTCTTTCACGGGAGCCATTTCCTGACACATGAATTACTTTCACGTGAGCTGGTGGATATTTCTATATTTAGGACGTGGAGGCTGAATGCAACCACATCCACTAGATAAGTGACTGGGGTTTGAGATAAACAAAGGATGCTGCCGTCCCAATTACGTCAAAGGGAAGGACACAATCACTTGGGAGGACATTTTGGAGAAGTTGGTCAGGATTGCAACATTCTGTACAAGACTTGAAATCAAAGCTGTTTGTTTTCTAATCATCTGAATGCCAAATGGGTTTCTAAAAGTAGACAGTAATTATGAGTGAATCATCGGTCCCTATCCCCAATCAGTAATAATGACCACATGCACTCTGCACTCTGTTGCTGAAGAACAAATTCAAACACTGTTATGCATGTGTGTGACAACTAAAGGAAGTAGTTACTCAACCAATCACCAAATTCTTCCCGGGCAGGTCAGTGCCCCTGAGGAGGACAAAGACAGATGAAGATCAAAGACACCCAGCTCGCTAACGCTGGTCTACGCATTTCCTCCACCCATGGAGGGGTATTTCAGTATGAGGCCTTACACAGGCCCATTTTTTCTGGTTGGGTGGAACAGGTGGTGTGAGCTGGGTGGGCCCAGTTTGTAGACCAGAGCCAAATGTTCCCTTTCTTGTGTGAACATACCAGATTTAATTCTGGAACCGGGAGCTCATGATAAAAAGCATGGTCATGTGAGAGTGGAAATATTAACTTACTGACCAAAGCATTTAAGATGTTTCTTGGTTCTTTGCTGTGGTTTACATAGACTTTGTACAATTGGCATTTTGCATCAATGACAAATAACATATGACAATCTCAGCAACTGTCTAAATAATAAACAAACTAACAATCAGGTATTATTGATGTCGGGATAACGTTAAGTGATTCTAGACTAAAAACAATGGTACCCAAGTGCCTTTTCACTGTAGTATGACAATCTCTTTTTAGCTTCTATGGAAGTGAATACATTACAGCAGTATACTGTACCAAATTGGGATAATGCTTTAGGGAACAATATAGAAATATACAAACCATACACCATATCATATAACTATCAATCTTGCTTCTACAGTACTAGGCCAGCAAGGGAAGATATTAGACTATGCATTGCTTTCACCAGGAACTAAAAAACAACGCAAAAACCTCTGCTATCACATGACTGGTGATGGTATCATGTTACCAAATGTTTTCTGCACCTCCAAGTATCCGACACAGTGCACGTTGATCAGTGGAGTCTGTCAATCAATCAATCATACGTATATTATAAAGCTCTTTTTACATCAGTGGTTGTCAAGCCTAAAACCCAACCCTTAGAGTGAGGAAACAATGTGACTCACATGGGATTTTGTTGAGCTCATTCATGAACTTGTCCTTGAGCTTGGAGAAGTCCTCGCTGCTTCCGGTGCCAGAGATGTCGGTGGCGTTGGCACCTCCCGTGGAGGCAGTGGTGGGCAACTGGGCAGCTGCCAGGGCTTCCCTTCGGGTCTCAGTCATGATGGTGGTGGGCAGCCAGGCAGAAGCTATAACAGAGAATTACGGAGAGGTAGGCAGTTAACACACGTTTGTCCTGAATTCTGGAGCACATTTCTTCCACTAAATGTAACCATAAGATATTTACAGAGAGACAGACAAATTGAGAGTGAGACAGATAGCTACAGAGAGACAAAGAGTAAGAGACCGTCAGGTGGGATTTGGTCGTTGTGACAGATGCGTGTCGTGGACAGTTTTCCCTGGCCCTGCTGTAGATGAGTGAGCAGCGGTCTCTCTGTGTGAGCAGCTGCTAGCTCAACCTGAGTAAACGTCACATGGATCCCAAAATGATCCTGCTGGGATCTAGTAGCAGCCCGAGGCGGATGGAGCTGGCTTTTACACCAGACAAGGAGTGTGTCCAAAATGGCAGACCACTCCCTTCACTGTGTACTCATTTTAACCAGGGTGACTCATGTGCCATTTTGATACCAGAGGGAGATTATTTTTAATCATAACCCACTACCACCAGATTTTGACCAGGTCGACAGATCACGTGCATATGAACAGTATAACTCTCCTTTACATGATATCTTACATTATATAATGCTAATATTATACTGTGATTGCTGCTTTGTCCAATAGCTTCTACATGTGGTCAAAATGGTCCCACTCAGTATTCAATGAATGTAAATTATGTTAATAGCTTGAGGATTACGAACAACTAATTCATTGTAGTCTTTGGACTCCGGGGAATATTCTTGGATTGCAAACAAATACAGTATGGCTATTGGCTAACCTTTATAGCATGTAAAGGATTGAAATTATTCACAGTGCACTTCAAACAGCCACTGGAGATACAGGTGGGTTTACTTTAGAATTTTTCAGTAACTGTGGATGTGTGCGTATTTGTGGTGTCAGCATGGCAAGGGTAGGGTTTGTAGCAGGGCTGTTGGGTATATGAAAACATAGTGCTCCACACTATTAAAGTGAATAAAAAACATGCCAATCTTGTCATACAAAAGGTATTTGTTACCTCATGTTTCATGACGTTTTAGATTCAGATGCTTGTGGATGGAAGAAAGGACTTGCACACTATGAGACACTCGGTTGCAGATAGTTCTGAGCGTGTTCAAGATGGGAGAAGATACATCAACTTTAAAGTGCAGTATATTGACAGGATTCATGGCTTGGGATTTGTTGTGGCTCGCACACTTGCAAGGCATTGACAAGCCTGTTAGCATGAGGTGGTGTTGTTCACACACACTTTGGGTTTGCCAGCTGTTGTATGGGAACACGCTGTGAACGTACCAGAGCCCTGTGTTCTCCAGCTGCGCCCTTAACACATATTTAGACTGTCCCTGGCAGATCTGACAAAGACATGCTTTAGGGGGTGTCAAAATAACAATAAACCATGATGTATGGTAGTTCAATACGCCGCTACATTAAAGGTATACAAGCACTGATGTTTTCTAAAGACAGAACTAGCTCGCCCCACACTCTCCCCTGACATCTTTGCTAATTGCTGCGAATGAACACAGCAATCAGTGCTTATGTAAGCCCTTTGAATCGCCCCTCTGGTTCAAGGTTCCGCCTACACATTCATGTTCTCTTTGCCTCCCCTGGTCTCCCTTTGAGACGCGGCAGCAAGGTTAGTGTGGGGGCTGAACAGTGGAGAGGCATGACAGGCCGAAGCAGAGACACTTCAGTACAAGCAGATAGAGGACCTTTCAGAGCAGAATGCCACTCTCAGGATGGAGTAGGTTATGTGGGAGGTGTCTTTTCTTCTATTGCGCATGGGACTGATCCCACTGGGAACAGAATGGTAAGTATTGTTTTTGGGCCTCGGGCTTGATGTTTTCATGTTCGTCCGTGTCCTATCCAACCCAATGATGCAAATGCACACCTGCTGAAGTTTCCTGTTCCCCTGACACATGAGTCAGACACAAAGGCTGAACGGGACGAGCTCCACAAAAGCCCTGTAATTACAACAAACCATAAGCAAAAAATAGCCTAGTTTGAATAAATTAGCATAGTGGGAACAAGAGACAATCGAACTGATGTTAACGGCAGGATCAGCTTGGCGGAGACAACATCGTTGGACAACATCAGACAGAGAGACATTTGTGACAAGCCCTGATCAGTCAAATGACCCTTACAGCTACTTTATCCTGAGCACAAAGGCCCTAGATGCAATGCTGGAGTGACAGAGTTGAAACAAGTCATTCATCTAATGGTTCCCAGTGCATTTGTTCATATGCCCAGTAACTCAAAGGGAAGTAGCAGCCGATGCCGAGATGCTGAGGCGTGATCTCATCACGTTGTTCTTCTGTTCTCAAGGTTGAAGCACCAAAGAATAGCTACATGCTGTTATAACTAAGGCTTGGTTTTTGTTTTGGAAAATGCTCATAATACTATCATAAAATGATTTAAGCAATACTACCTTTTTCAATGATAATGTAGTTGGAGACCCACATAGACAGTGATGCCTCTCATTTCAAGGATTATCCCGGAATATTAACAGACTATCCTGGCTGTATAGACTGGTCTTGTATAAAGGCTGAACACACTTGCATGGTAGGTGACCCTCATGAACATGGTAGCAACTTGACAGCTAATTTGTCTCCATGACCTTTCATTCTCCGATCATATCTGCCTTTCAACACAAAGTCAATACCCGCCCTTTTATTCGCCTTTATTATAAACCATCTTCAACCACAGCTAAATAATACATCACAGAAAGCATGTTTAGAGATAAAATTCTCAAATGCCCTTATATCACAAGGCAGCCATTTTGCCATGCTGAGATGCATTCATGCAAGAGCACAACCTTTATTCTCCACTACTGAGGCTACACATTAAATGCATGTAGTCTGTCAAATACAAAAGAGATACTTGGCCAGCTAAATACTGAGACACCAAAGCCTAAAAATCCCAAAGACGGGAGATACATGATTCCAGAGAGTGAATATTTAGCTCTCCATAAGTTTTTCATTGCTACTTCCACTCCACAAACAGCCATCTCCCATATCCCGGAGTGTGCCATGCAGGTGTAAAAGCCCTGCCCAATTACAGGACGGACAGATGGCTCAGCAGGGTCCCCATCACACCCTGTGTCTGGCGGCGCCCCAGATCAGACCAAATCCTCCCCACTCCCCAGACTTGACTCACTAACTGGGTCACCTCCCTCCCCACATTCCCAAACGGTGCAAGAAAAGGGAGGGAGAAATACAGTATAACGGATTGCATCATATTGACTGATGACGATGTCGCTAAATGTATCGTCCTGTGGTGGAAGGAATTTTCCTGCACAGCAGATACAGTATCTCACAAGTGAGTACACTCCTCACATTTTTGCGAATATTTGATTATATCTTTTCATGTGACAACACTGAAGAAATGACACTTTGCTACAATGTAAAGTAGTGAGTGTACAGCTTGCATAACTGTGTAAATTTGCTGTCCCCTCAAAATAATTCAGCACACAGCCATCAATGTCCAAACCGTTGGCAACAAAAGTGAGTACACCCTTAAGCGAAAATGTCCAAATTGGGCCCAATTAGCCATTTTCCCTCCCCGGTGTCATGTGACTCGTTATTGTTACAAGGTCTCAGGTGTGAATGGGGAGCAGGTGTGTTAAATTTGGTGTTATCGCTCTCACACTCCCTCATACTGGTCACTGGAAGTTCAACATGGCAAAGAACTCTGAGGATCTGAAAAAAATAATTGTTGCATAAAGATGGCCTAGGCTATAAGAAGATTGCCAAGACCCTGAAACTGAACTGCAGCACGGTGGCCAAGACCATACAATGGTTTAACAGGACAGGTTCCACTCAGAACAGGCTTCGCCATGGTCAACCAAAGAAGTTGAGTGCACATACTCAGTGTCATATCCAGAGATTGTCTTTGGGAAATAGACGTATGAGTGCTGCCAGCATTGCTGCAGAGGTTGAAGGGGTGGGGGGTCAGCCTGTCAGTGCTCAGACCATACGCCGCACACTGCATCAAATTGGTCTGCATGGCTGTCGTCCCAGAAGGAAGCCTCTTCTAAAGATGATGCACAAGAAAGCCCGCAAACAGTTTTGCCCAAGAGGCAGTGCTGGAAAATAATGGTGGCCACACAAATTGACACTTTGGGCCCAATTTGGACATTTTCACTTAGGGGTGTACTCACTTTTGTTGGCAGCGGTTTAGACATTAATGGCTGTGTTGAGTTATTTTGAGGGGACAGCAAATTTACACTGTTATACAAGCTGTACACTCACTACTTTACATTGTAGCAAAGTGTCATTTCTTCAGTGTTGTCACATGAAAAGATATAATCAAATATTTGCAAATATGTGAGGGGTGTACTCAGTTTTGTGAGATACTGTAAATGCTAACTTCTAGTATCATTTAAAAAAAATCGCTGCAGCAAACTGCAATCAAAAATAACAACATGAAGATACACCATCTCTATAAAGATATTGTCAAACTATTACTCATGGAAAAATGTTCTTTAAGCTACAGTGAAAGTTCAGATTTAAAAAGCATGCGGTTTTCATCCCTAGTTTTTATCCTGTGGGTTTCCAATCTTTTTCTAAGTCTCAGCAGGCAGAGTGTTTCGGCCCGTGCTGTTTGAGGAAATTACAAGGCTGCCAAATCATGCCACTCTAAAGCCTTCAGAGATGTGCAGGAAAGCTGACGCCAGGGAAGCCAGGGCAAAGATATTGCAGTCCATTTCATCAGAGAACTCAAAAAGTATACTTCCATGTAAGAATATGAAAAAAGTTCACATGAGCACACACACACATTTACTGTATATAATATATCTTCTTGGCAGAATCCTTGAGTTAACCAGCCAGATGATGACCGGTTAACATAATTTAGCAAAGAGGTGATAGTCAACTGCTAATTGTCACCAGTGATTTAGCAGCTACTACATGTCAATCAAATTGCAATCCTTGAACACACTGTACGCATACATTCACATATATGTACCATGGGATATTGAGTCCTGTGATCTGTTGATTTGGCATAAAACTACACCAGATCATCAGACAAAGGCAGTCAAGGGATTTATTAGTGTATAAACATTCCACGTCTATCACCATTCGAATGTAAGATTTGATAGAAGAGTTGGTCATATTCCAGTACTGCAGAAGGACAATGAGACTCGTGTTTATTACTTGATGCGATAAAGTAATTTTGCTCCCGGCAGAGGCTTGGTGGGCTAACTTAATAAAATCGATAAGAGACAGACACTCCGGCTGAAGTGCTACTGTCATTCCGTTTCAGTGTTAAAAACCTGCTCCACATTTAATCCCTAAAAAGTGTATCTTATAACTGCTCACTCAGTATTTGAGGTGCATTTTAAGGGAAGCCATTTTAGACCACAAAATGTCAGCCGGGCTGCCGTGGCTGACAACAGTAGAACCTCAACGTGTTGAGAGTAAAACGGGATATACATAGGCAATTACATTACATTCAAAGTATTTTGATCTTTGACCCGATGTGGACAGCACTTGACAGAAATAGTTGAAAATTGGGAAATGCCTCCCCTCAACCTAGGCAGTGCTGAGACAATTTGCATATTGCCCTTTGAGGGACTTCCAGGCATGATCAATATGGCGTGATGAGGATAAGAAATTCGCAATTATGCAGCTCTACTGTCACTTGGGTCCCACCAGAAATAACCTATTTGCTTAGGTTAAGCAAGAAGGCATTAATATTGCTGTTATTATTTTGTCAAAGAAGACATCAAAAGGTAGGAAGAGAGACAGAGAGACAGAAAGATAAACAGGTAATGTTTGAGTCCTATTCACAGAGTGGGATTTGGGGTTAACTAATTGGACCCACTGGGATCCATTGTTGGAATCAATAGGAGAAAGTGCTTTGAGTTCATTTGACTGTCATAGTAACACTATGAATCCTCTTCATCACCAGTTGTCCAGCTTCTTCATGCCCATTAACTACAGTCCATCTGTAACGGTGTAGCTTTCTATTATTTCACTGCAAACAGGTGTTTAGTTGTTTCAATATATTTCCATTTTGGTTACAGTTGAAAGCTCTGGAAAAACTGACCATTTAAATGAATCTACGCCAAGACTTGCAAATGACAGACACAGATAAACTAATAATTCGAACTATGATACCTTTTCAATCCAAACGGAACACTAACAATTTAATTACAATAAATGAAAAGGAGAAAAAGGAACCAAATTAAAGCTTGTGTTTGCATGCATAAATAGAGACCGGTGGCACGACATCGAACAATTAACTCAACTATATTTAATCAGGGAGATATTCGTCTGGAAAGTACCAATTAATATATACGAGAAACTCCCACACCCCCCAAAACCTATTCCATTAATATGTGGAAGATTTGCATGTGTGATCAATCCTCAAAATGGTTCTAGTGCAATCTTCAAGGGAACAGAGGGACATGGAACAAAATACTGTGCATTTCAAACTAGTGGAGACAGGGGTTGGTTTTCCCACTTTTTAATTAAATGTAAATTAAATTAAATTACCCAGTACATCATACTAGGAGAAAGATGAACTTGGGCTCTTGGGTTGAAACGGGTATAATTTGTGTCTTCATATCTCATAAAATACATCCTATGACAACTAGCCCAATCACAGTGTTGACTGTGATGTCACAGCATGTAGTTGTTTGACAATAGCTTATTCCATTTGGAACAGGAAATTGAGCAAAATTGCATTCTAAGTCTTTAAAATTGCCAAGCGTGTCACTGATACGCTTTTCCTAAAATACTTCAACATTTTATCCTGTGAGATGTTTTTTACACGTTTCATTTATTGTAGCAGATAATGGCACATGGTACAACTAAAATGTAACTTCTGCTTTTAACCCGAGCTCTCCAAATTGAACTTGGGCAACATATTTGTCGCCACAGGAGCAATTGGAGTTAATTGCCTTGCTCAAAAACAGGATGAGAGAAAATTTGTTTCCGATTCAAACGACTAACAGTGACTTGGCGACCAACCAGTTAATGGATGCGCCATAATACCATGCAAGAACATACAAGATCTTTAAAGTCATTCACACATTTTAACCTTAAAAATATTACACAGGACCCTTTAGAAAAAAATAAGCACCAGGAAAACAAACCCGTCAGACAACCAGCCCTGGTCGACATAACTAGTTCATCCAGTTGACACTGTCATTCCCTAGAGCGGCATGTAAGAAAGTAGAAACAATAGATTACCACTCATTTTGATTAAACTTGACATATGCTCAAAGCGTTTTTGCCTTCATTCTTAAGATATGACAATCCCTTGAACTGAGTTAACGGGAATGAGTCATGACCATGTTCTAATATTTTGATAGTACATATTACAAGAGGTGTTTCATTAGAGACACTTGGAAATTGTGAATGACAATTTAAGTATTCTAAGGACTGTTTCAGACATTTCCCTGGAGACCAGTTTGGAGATCTTATGCACAAACTGTGTCTAGACCTTACAGTTAAAAAAATTTCATGGGCTTCACAATCAAAAATGTTTGTGTCCAGAAACACGTAAAGGAGGATGCACAAATTCATTTCAGTAACCGGAAAGCACTTCCCCAGATGTTGCTGGTAAAACAGAGCAACCTATGTGCACTTTAATATTTTATAAAAGACAGTCTATATTCAATGGATGCATGTTTACCAGAACAATAGGCTATAGGCAACCTCAAGTTTGTTTTTTATCCTTTCTACATTTCTGACTAATTTTAAGAGTAGTTTGCATGGCTGTGGACTATATGTCTAAAGACAGCTGTAACTTTGCCTTCAATTTTATGGGATGAAGACACAGGCCTATGTGCCTATGTTTGTGTGAGCGAGCAATTAAGAAGCACTGTTATTGAGCACAATTCATATGCTACGATATCACTAGGGCTTTTAATGATATTTACAGAGATGTAAATCACCACCACTTTTAATACAATGGACAACCAGTTCTTTTACATGTGCAACCAAAAAACAGGGCCGCGTCTTCGGCAAAATGAAAAAAAGGTACCATACTAGACACTCAGTTTAACCGTCTCCCTGAAAGGTGAACCTCCGGTTGAGTCTGAGGTCTTTTAGAGGCAGGTTTTCACCTAGGATGTTCCTATCTTTGGCACCATCCATTTTTCCCAGTCTCTGCCGATGAAAAGCATGTCTATACCGTGCTTCATCTTGGGGATGGTGTTCTCAGGGAGATTAGCAGGGTACAACAGCATTTTGTGTCAGGCCAAGGAGTTGCATTTTGGTCTCATCTGAACAGAGAATCTCTACCCATATCTTGGTCTTTCTTCCACATGTATTTGGAAAAATCCAAACTATTCTTTCAATTGTTTTATAATGGATTTGAACACGCTCCAACAGGGTTTCTCCCTGCTATACCGTGCATTCAGAAAAATATTCAATTTGGGATTGTCATCTTTAATTCCTCACAGGTTGACTAATCGTATCCCTGTCAACCAACCGAGATGGTCAGCCAGATCTGAACATAATCCAACCACAATGTGATGGTTGTGCGACTCTACCAAACATGTGATGTTCTCATTCTAACTGCAGAAGCTATAAGTAAGTGTCAAGTGTAGACAGAGCCAAAGAGAAACTTGGCATGGTCAGGATATGGAGTGCTCTGAACTCTGACTCCTACGGACTGGGCCACTGGAGTGGTACATAAGTTTATAACTAGAGCAATTGCTATTTTTCCAGAGTGCTGGACAAGCTGCCAGTCAAATAGTGGTTACTGGCAAGACACTCATTTACTAGAGGACGGTCTAATGACCTTATACACCCACACATACACAAACGTATATACACCCACACAAACCCACATGCACGAACACAGACTTACACGCAGGCGTGCTGCCAGTTAGAAAGGGGCAGGATACTAATTTACTATGGAGGTCACACACACACACACACACACACACACACACACACACACACACACACACACACACACACACACACACACACACACACACAGGACTTGGAATGTCTTTGTATATGTAATAGGCGGTGCAAATGATTGAGCCTGCAGTAAGGGGAGATAAGAGTGAGTAGTAAGACCCAAACCCGCTTTCTCCCCGTCCACCACGAGTCTTTACCATCACCTGCAGGCAATCTCAAGGGCTAATGGAACTGGAAAAAGTTATTAACCTCGCTTTGCGGCAAGGAGGGGACAGGTATATTAAGCCAATGCACAAAGATCCCCCATTTTCAATTACTGCTCGCAAAGGTGCAGGAGCAAAACATCTATGAAGAAAAAATAAGGCCTCAAAAATATTGGCAGCCTTGTTGGTCAAACGGCCGGAGAAGGGCCTTATCTGGCCTAAAATCGTCAAATCCTCTGTCTGTTACAGTCCAATCCAGTTCTTCACAGTTGTGTTCTGGTCCACAGTCTCCCCTGGCCCTATTCAGCTCACTAGTCTAAAAGTGGGTTCTGGGTCCTATTGAAGTTTGCCTGAAGAGGAGAGCAGGGTCTAAGGGAGAGCTGAGAACTAACCAAGCTTGGCTGTAGTAAGGTGTGTAGGTAAAGTCACTAGAGCTCTTATGGGTCCATCTAAGCCAGGCTGAATTTTAAATAAGTGTGTGAATTAAAATCAGAGCGAGTTGGTAGCATCCTCTAGTGAATTAGAAGCTGTTGGATGGAAATTTTACTGGATGTTCAGGTGTACCTTATTTGGTCCGACCTCCTGTGACATTATAGAATCATGAGCTAATCCCCACAGAGCGCAGGGTTGTTCATAAAGCATGTGATTGGTCCCACTTTGGAAAATTGAGAATGTTTGTAGGCTACGGATTGAGGCATTGAAAAGTAAATGAATCATCTCAGCAGTAGAGCCATTTCTCTTGCGACAGTCTCTGAACACCGGGGTCATATAAAGGAACTTCAGCTCAAAGGGAAAGTATCAGGAGTTCTTTTCTCCAAGTTACACATCGGCGTCGTCAAGGGCATGTTAATGTGTAGCGGTGATCTGTTTCCCTTTCATTCAATTTCTTTCAAACATTTTTGTTTTGAACAATGATGTCCCAACAATCATTTCATTTTTTTTTCCCATTATTGTCGTCATTTAGCAGATGTGATTTACAGTACCGAGTTAGTGCCTGCATATGACGACATGACCAACCGTGCAATGGGAGCGAGGAAGATTGGGGGACGACCAAGAGACCAGATGGAGGAAAACGAAAAGCTCCATTAGGGACGTTGGGTTTGAACATTTCCTGAGGATAGGGAGGGGACTCTTCCCTTGCGGCCACGAAGGCGAGAACCATGGTGTTGTACTGGATGTGAGCTTTGAATGTTAAACACCTTCCCAAGATTGGGGGCTTTACAACCAGACCTGGCATTGTTGGGACCACACCTGTTGGTTGTTAGGCAAGTACAATTATATCTGTGGGATTCATACCTCTTCTCTAGCCTTTATCTACTGGCAGATGACTGATATACACCTTTCCAATTTCCGGTTAGAAGTCTACCAACCATTAATTGTATGTTTTCAAACAGGGTTTTCAC
The DNA here is from genome assembly GCA_016801175.1 of Esox masquinongy. Classification (NCBI taxonomy): domain Eukaryota; kingdom Metazoa; phylum Chordata; class Actinopteri; order Esociformes; family Esocidae; genus Esox; species Esox masquinongy. Next base: position 190,784 of record JACXGI010000049.1, on the reverse strand, counting down.
AGTGAAAATTGCCACCACACAGCAACATCGCCTGGTGCATTGTACTATAATACTCCTAAATACACAACAAAAGCAGAGTGTGTGTCTAGTGGATCAGTCATCTTGTGATTATCTCATTTTGGACCATTAGGCTCCATTACTCATCCATTACTCACACTCTTAGCTTTCAGAATCGTGACAGTCCATTGTTTTGGGGTTTTCCGTTCCCGCTACCTCACTTTCATACATAGCAGGAGGAGATGGTGATGCCAGCGCCGGGCGTTCTGGGTGGCTGAATAACTCTCCTCTCTATCAGCTTTGACAGAAACAATTACAGGAAAGACAGACCCATTCCCCTGCCTACACCGTCACTGCTACCCCCAAACACCCAGGCCGGCTAGGCAGTGTTTGGGGGCGGTTAGGGACCCGGTCTAATATTCACACCCTCTGGGGAGGCCGGTGTTCATTGGAATCAGGTTAATGTGGGAGGAATGGAGAAGAGGAAGGGCCAGGGAGTGGAGAGGGGCCGAGGACTAGACACTGATGGCTGAGTCATGCGGTCAAGAAGGGACTAATTGCTCAGCCCACTCCCCGGGCCAAAAATGCCCAACTCAGAAAACTGCCCGGTGACAGATGAGACGTGTGGAACGAAGGGGAGAGAAGTAGGAAAGACTTGATGCCTCATGGAGAGACTACATAAACGGTAGCGTAGATTTGTCACGAAACGTGAGATAACAAGCAGCATTAGTTCTGGTGCTTTGGGCAAATCCTGAATTTCGGAATGGAAGTGGGGAGATTTGGCACATAGACTTGCAGGACAGAGGGTGGGGCTCTCTGATGGTTCCATTTCTGATGTTGCCTTTTAACACAGTGGGAGTTCCAGACAGAGGTCACGGAGGGGGCAGCTATCATGGGCTCACCGTCACCTAAAACTTATCACAACCTTTTTAGACTACATTAGTAGTTATGAATTTAAACCAACAAATTACGTAAATACCATTTTTGATTCACACTAGCAACGAGATACTCTCACTGTGATATAAGGCTCAACACAATTTCATGCATCGCTTTGGCCAGACCTCTTACCTGGAAGGTGTAGAAACTCACAATGTTGTTTACCTATTAAACACAGCTCTCTCCATTGAACAGGTGCAGTTGCTGCTGATGGTACAATTGTTTTTATTCCACAGTGAGATATTGGAGTTGTTAAAAGAGGCATATTTTTTTTCCGTGCATAGACATTTTTCCTGTCAAGTTATGTTCTGTTTTTTTCCATGGATCCTCCCTAAGGAGGACAGAAGTGATTGAGTCGGTAGATACTGTCACTGCACAAAGACAGAGAAACAATAGTCCTTGACAGTGAAGCAGTGGAACGAGGGATCATCCATAGGGATCTGCCAATGAATACCACTTGTGAAGGAGAACACTGACTATATTGACTACTTCAAAATGGATATTGTCTTAATGGCGCTGCCCAGTGCACTCACAAACGCCATAATGGGACATCTGTGTGTGAAATCTATCTTTCTCAGACGCATTGAACAGAAGCCAATGAGCCCTCTCCCCATCCGACTGATAACTTCCATTCTCCTTCACAGAGCCCCGGATGCTTATTTCAGACTTGGCTTGCCTGGCCGCCAGTGGGTAGACATTTTCGAAAGCGTGACGTTGTCATTTTCCGTGACAACCATGCCAGGGAAGATGCAGGCCGAGCTGGTGATCCTGTTCACTGACACTCTTCTTTTGTCCACGCTTGGCTGCTGACCTTCCAATTGTTGTGTGTGTTTTAGCGGGTTACTAAAGACCAGGGGCCGTATTCACAAAACACTTAAGCCTATAAGTAACTGCCAACGTGCCGATTTAGGAGAAACTCTTAAAAGCAATGGACGTGTCAGTCCTAATTTTAGAACTCCTACATTTTTGGTCTAAGAGTATTTCAAAGCGTTTTAGCGCTAAAACCTGCTCCTAAAGTTGTGAAAGCTTAGGAGTAGTCAAGAGGACTCCTAAATCACTAAGACCAAATCACAAACAATCCTAAAAGGGCTGCTGCTGGCAATCCACCTCGTAATCAGGTCGACGTTTTAGAAACATTTATTGATAGTGAGTTTTTAACAAGGTATCGCCTTAATCACAAGGGTATTATGATCATAGTAGAACTAATCAGGGATGCAGTCACTTCAACAAAAAGAAACAACCCAATAACATCGGAGATCAAGGTTGTGACAACGCTACGCTACTTGGCCACAGGGAAAGTGCAACTATGCAGCATAGACGAACTACGTATCTCAGTCCTGTCAGTAGAATATTAAATCAAACAATAAATGCCCTCTCCAGACCCCACATCGTCCGACAAATCATACGGTTTCCTCTTGATATTCGCCAACTACAAAGAAACAAAGCCGACTCCATGGCCTCAGCTCGATCACCCAGTGTAGTTGGTGCTATAGATGGGACACATAATTGCACACATTTTTGCACCATCAAAAGATGATCACATTTTTTCATGAGCTGCCAGACATGTAAGAGACTGACAATTAGCTGAACAAATATTTGACTAGTCGGAATATCATTCTTGGTTTCATGTTTAATCAGTGACACTTCGCCTACATTTTAATATCTTTATTTCAATATGGCAACATGACATATTCTTCTACAGTACTGCTATGATGAATTCACTGACAGAGACCCCTCCCCTATCAGTCAATCACTGTGGGCATAGTAAGTAAGCTTGTTCATGGAACACATCATCATCCATAGCAATGAGGTCTCAACCCCGCCCTTTCTCTTAGCTTAAATTTTCTCCCCATTCCTTAGTAAAAGCTGGTCTTAGCAGATTTGTGAATAGGTTTGAAGTGGAAACTCTTAGCTATGAACTTTTACAGCTGTTTGGGGGCCTCTTAGTGTTAAGATAAAATGTTCCGTGAATACGGCCCCAGGTGTCTAAGGTCCTTAGTTATACATTTCGGGGGACTTTGTTTTCAGTCCTGTCCTCCTATGCTCCATAAATCGAAATGACACTTATGAAGAGGCTGCCTTGATATACTGCCGTTTTGATTTAGCATCTCTGCCCCTTAGACTTCCTAGACATTCCTCTTTCCTCAACTCCCATCTGGATCTCTCTGCCTCCACGCTGTTTCATCCTTTCCTCCATGGAAACAGTGAGTGTCATTCAGCTGCCCTCTCAGTGTGCATGCATTATTTTGGACAATAGCACACTGTGATTAGCACACCGTGATCAGAAAAACGATCCACCATTTTGTGGCAGGTTTTTTCATAAGGGATGGGTTGTGGCATCGGAGTGAAAGGGACACAAACAGCAAAGCTGAAAGACAAACATTGTGAGAAAAGGTAATGTCTAAAAAAGGAGACAGATGAAAAAGTGAGAGGACCTGTCCCTTTCTGTTTCCTTCCCACTCTCCATCATCAGGACACATTGCAACATATTTACCTCATTCTAATTATTCAATATAGTTTGTCCTTTATTTTCAGGCAGAAGAAAAACTTGATTCCAAAGTTGAGAGATATTGACCATGGGGCCAAGATGATTCAGTTACCCCTAAGAATGTCTCATAACGCAATGTGAGGAACGCGGTGCAACTCTAACCTCACAGTATGGCCGCTGGGTAGATAACGTTGTGGGTGACATTGAAATGAAGGTGCGAGGAGAGTGATAATCTTCCAGCTGCTTATCAGGCTCCATCAGGCCTCCCTGACGCTCACATTAATATACGTTTAGATTTTCTCATATGGGAAAGGTTTTATTTTTTCAATTGCAAGCGAGCTGCTGTTATCACCACAACCCTAAGGTTAGTCAAATGTTCAGTGGAGGAGAGTGAGGGAACCGGTGAGAGGCGGAGAGAAAGGTGGGAGGGAATGGATTAAGACAGAGAGAGAGAGAGAGAGGAAGAGAGACAGAGGTGGGGAGATAGAAAGGAGTACAATCTGACAAATGATATGGCATCTGTCACCTCTGTTTTCTGTATTGCCATTTTGTTCATATGCAAGACAAATTTATCTGCACAAGCTACCAATGTTATAAAAAAGCAGTATAGAGTAGTTTCCATGCATATTTAACGCAACTGAAATAAATACATCAATGAGTATTCGACTATACCGCAAGGAACCAACACCTATCAAAGCAGGCAAGGAACAAAATGGAATTGGGATGAAAACTGCTTAAGAAAAATGTACTCCACAAAGTGATGGCACGATAAATACAATGATGGTTTTGGTTGATGGGTGGGAACATAGGAAAGAGCACTGGGCCTCCTTACGGACCGGCAGGCAGGCAGGCAGATGATCTAGTCTGTTCTATAAAAGTGTTGCATACTTTTTGTTCAGATCCGCTTCAACCCTGATCTAACAGCAAAAGAAACTCTTGAGTGATGTCTTCTACCCTCTCATGGCTGCTTGTCTGAACAAGTTGTAACATCTTTCTCCTCATGCTAAACCCCTCACTCCCCCTTCCAGTCTTCCCTTTCTCTACCGCTGTCTTTTCTCGCCCTATCTAACTGTGTCCTCTCTCTCACCCTGTGTGTCTTCTCTCCCTCTCTGTGTCCCCTCCCTCTCTACTGCAGTCTTCGCTCTCCCTTGATGTACATGTTTTTTGTTCCTGATCAGCATGTCCTGCTGGCCAAGAAACAGAAACAACAAAACCACAAGAAGACAACAGTTGGGAGTAATCACGCTGTTATGTTCTGGGAGGAGGCCAGTTCTAAATGTGACCCCCCCCCCCCACCTCCCCAGCCCTCAGCCCCACTACAACTTCTTGACCAGCCTGACACTGCTCTTATTAATTGGCGTCGGATGCTAATCGTGATTACATTAACGTCAGACCCTAGGAGAGGGAGGAAAGTTACAAATCTTGACATCTGCCTCCATGCCACCTCAGGCAACAACACGGACGCAACGCTCCGCGTCTCTGCATTGGCACTGCTAATTACAGGCTCAGGCTGTGACAGCAGTGGAGAAGCATTGATTTCGGCGGGCCGTGTTGGTCTAATAGATATGATAAACTGCCACATGACTTGGAAGCAAAACAGGTTGTGGACATTGTCAGCCATATACCGATGTCTGCATCCAATATCAAAGGTGATATAGTGTCTGAGTAGGTGTGGAAGGGCTTGTACATGCCTCTTGCTCTAACACTGTGGCAGGGTGAATTTTCAGACTGGTACCAGCCAAAACGTCGTACTCTCCAGCCCGTGGTGCTGTCCATGGTCCACAAGTGCAGTCAGTAAAAAAAAGGGCAGCACAGTACAAAACACTACAGTACGTCTTAGTGGAACGCCAGGCTCCAACCATCCACTTTTATGGGTGTCTTCATTTTAAGAGGGCTGCTTAATTCCTCTCCAATAAACCACTTTGTCATGGCGATTATGACTCACTGGTAGGCTTGGCGATTTATCACTCTCGATCACCTTGCTAAGCAGCTGTATGAAGACAGGACAAGCATGACTATTTAGACACATTTCAAATCAAATGTTTGCCCACATGGACGGAGGATTTATTTTTGGCAAATAAAGACTTGATGATGTTTTTGACTAATACGATTCGTGCCGGGAGCTTACTGATTGTTGCTTAGGCTTATTTAAAACCAAGCCGCTTGAGTAAAAATAACAGGAAAACGTTGTGATGTTTTACAATTTATGAGAATCAAACTACTGAGTTCAGAGTCAAAGAGAAACAAAAGATCCTCTGGCCATCCTCCAATCACATTGCTCTAAAATAGCAACAGTGATGTCCCCTCCACTTATCCCCGCCTCATCTAATTTTTTAACTATACAGCTGCGGAAAAAATTAAGAGACCACTGCACCTTTTTCTTTCCTTTCCAAAAAAGTTGAAAAGGACAGTTTTGAGTTTGAACACAGAAGTGTTCAACTTGCAGTGGTCTCAATTTTAATCCTTCTGTTCCTCATTTAAAACCTTCCTTTTCGACTTTTTTGGGAAGGAAAGAAAAAGGTGCAATGGTCTCAATTTTTTCCAAAGATGTATGTGGTGCAATACTTCAGTGGCCAACACAGAGAAACGTTGCGCTCTCGAACTCCCCCAGAAGTCAGATACTCATAGCACCTCCCACCTGTTCACAGCTTTATCTACTAATCACCTTGTGTCCTCTATTTAGGTGTGGCTGATGATGATTGTGGGGGTTGTTGACATCCTGATACGGGAGAAGTGAGAGGAAACAAGAGCTGTGTCAGGTGTCTTTAATTTCCCTTTAGAATACAGGAAACCCAGAAGAGCCTTCATTGTACAACCCCATTTCCAAAAATGTTGGGACGCTGTGTAGAATGGAATCAGACTGCAACCATATGCGCAAGGGACAAGGCCGAAAACCAATACTGGATGACCGTGATCTTTGGGCCGTCAGGCAGCACTGCATGAAAAAAAAACGATTCTGTAGTAGACATCACTGCATGGGCTCAGGAACACTTCCGAAAACCATTGTCTGTGAACACAGTACGTCGCTGCATCCATCAATGCAAGATAAAACTCTACCATGCAAAGAAGAAACCATATATAAAAAGATCCAGAAATGCAGCCACCTTTTCTGGCCCCGAGCTCATTTAAGATGGACTGAGATGAAGTGGAAAACTCTCCTGTGGTCAGACAAATCAATATCTGAAATGATTTTTGCAAATCATGGACACCGTGTCCTCTGGACTAAAGAGGAGAGGGACCATCCAGCTTGTTAGCAGCGCACAGTTCAAAAGCCAGCATCAGTGATGGTATGGGGGTGCATTAGTGCACATGGCATGGGTGACTTGCACTTCTGTGAAGGCACCATTAATGCTGGACAATATATACAAGTTTTGGAGCAACATATGCTGCCATCCAGACAATGTCTTTTTCAGGGAAGGCCTTACATTTTCCAAACCAAATTCCTGCACGTATTAAAACAGCATGGCTCCGTGGGAAAAGAGTCCGGGTGCTAAACTGGCCTGCCTGCAGTCCAGACCTGTCCCCCATTGAAAACATTTGACACATTATGAAACGAAAATTAGACAAAGGAGACCTCGAACTGTTGAGCAGCTGAAATCCTATACCAAGCAAGAATAGGAAAACATTTAACTTTCAAAACTAGAGCAATTGGTCACCTCAGTTCCCAAACGCTTACAGAGTATTGTTAAGAGGTGATGCAACATAGTGGTAAACATGCCTGTCCCAACTTCTTTGAAACATGTTGCTGGCATCCTAATTCAAAACGGGCATGTATTTTTCAACATTTGATATGTTGTCTTTGTACTATTTTCGATTAAATATAGGGATACATGATTTGCACATCATTGCATTCTGTTTTTATTTTCCTTTTATGCAGTGTCCCAACTTTTTTGGAAACTGTATTTGAATTTCTGTTTATTTTGACTTAACCAGCAGTGTGCTGGAAACTGCATAAAGATTTTTGTAACCAAGTGAGGAAAGATAAGAGACTATCTCGAATTGAAAATACACAAAACAAATCCCCTGAACTCGTCTTTGGTTGGATCATTTATTGCCACACACACCATGGTGTAGTGACAGGAAGCCAAAGCGTCACAGTGGGTACTTCCCCCTATGGACGACAGCCAGAGGAGACCATTTCATTACGGTGATCTAAAGTTTGAGGTTGGGGTCCACATCAAAAGATCTTTAAATGAGCCAGAGATATTGTCACCATGGTGAGAGAGCAATTAGGGGGCCATTTACTATTAACAAATCCTTAAAGGAAAGCATGTCGAGGGTGACAGTACCAAAACAAGACCCCCTCGCCTTCCAGGCTCTCAATGTTAAACTCCACACCTGGCAATCCCATGACGTGTTGGATAGCAATAACACTGAACCTCATCAGGCTCTCCAACATTGAATTCCACACCTGGCAACCCCATGCACAGTAGAGCAGGGCCAGATGGGGAAACTCAAACCTGACATGGAATGAATGTCCACTGGCAACCCACCAGTGTGTGAATGAGTGTTAAGTGTTTTCAACGTGTCGCTCTTCTGAATGGAGCCGCGCACTAATGCTAAACAAATGATTCATAAGGGAGGCTTAACCGACTCTTTCTTTTTCTTTCCCTCTCTCGCTCTCTCTCATGTTAGTAGCTTTCCACTCTGATTTTTGTAAATGTCTTCCACTAAGCCAGACAGTTGGAAATTTAAATTAGCCTTTTAATTAATTAAGAATGCCTGAGTGCCATTTCGTAATCTGAATGATTGGATATGACAATGTGAGGCAGGGTGGACTGCTATGATAATGCTCCACTTTGGTAAACAGTGGGAAGAAGGGGGGGCATTTATCCCCAGCGGGCCATTTTAGATTAAATAGAAACCCAGTTAGACTTTCTGCAGCTCCCGCTATGGTCGTGTAATTCAAATTGGCCCAAATCACATTTCACAGACAAACAGACAGGATGTCTGCTGACCACAATCAGACAGAACACACTCCAAGTCTCTCCCAGACACTGAGGATGTCACATGAGGTAACAGCCCAACGTTCAGGAACATGATCCACGTCAACAGTTTACCCACGGACAGTTCGAGAAGAAGCCAAGAAAGCCGTCGAAGACCACTTGAATGACGCGGGATCAGTGCGATGCCCCCAAAAACATCCCCAAAATCGTCTGATGCTGGTGAACACTGAATATCCCACCAATTAGAAGCGAGATGTTAGTCAGCACAGTGTCCTTAGAGAGCACACACAGCCTCCTCTTCCCTCATCACACTGTACCCTGCTCAGAAGGGACGGAGGAAGTGGATTTAATGATCCGCCTTCCTGTGCTTATTACATCAGATCAGAGCCTGTGATTAAGCCCGCCTAGCTCTGCCAGAGGGATCCATTACTGTATGCACAGGCCTGTCTGCCTCAGCTTAGCCCGCGACCTTGGACTGGAGAGTGCCGGGGGAGGCTGCAGTGCCAGTGTAACAGGGACAAAGGGTTAGGCAGCCGTACCAAAATCCCATTACCGTCCGTAACATGGTAGTGGCAAGGCCCCCCCCGCCCCCCAACAGTTGCAACGCAGCCTTCTTTAACAGCCCCCCTCCAGAAAGGTATTGCCAGACTCGCCCCGCGCAAACGGCGGGAAAGACGCCTAGATACATGAATAAGGGGATTGGTTTGCTCCAGGCAGAGCGGAAATTGGCATATTAGTGGTCCCCATTTGGGGTTTGTGAGCAAAGGGAGGTAGAGCGCGGGACGGAGACAGAAGGGGTGATAAAGAGAGAAGAAAGCTAGAGCTGAGATCGTGCTGCTCTCTGCCCATCCCTTGTTTTTTGTTTCCTGAGATGTTTTTTGCAGGGTGGGTTATGTGCCAACAGGCCAAACGTTCTTCATCCAATCATCGCTTTTCCCTAAATCTACCAACAGACTTTCACCTTTTTATGACAAGCAGGTAATTACATTTATTATTTATTGTTCAGGCTAGTTGCCAGCCAGTTAAGGTACACAAGCAATCCCAAATTTAACACACAAAACACTCTATAATAGATTTGTTATTCACATGTAAAATTGTTTAGATTTATTAATATTTCACATAAATAAGACCCAAACAAAACAATAGCTTTGTGGACCATCGGATTTCTTAGGTAACTGGAAGCCATAAGATGTAACATGCTTGCTAATGAAACAGCTGAGCCAGTCAAATCAAACATCATTTTCAATTAAACAAAATAGGGTTAGGGATGTTCCAAACCTGTGAGGCACACATTTTCCACCAAAAGCTAGCTAGCTACTGTTGCTGAGTTAGTAACAAGCTAGCTAATAGGAATTAGAAGTGTCCTACTTCCACCAGCTGCTGATTAAGTTGACCTATGGTCAAGAACACTTGCTGACAGAGACTGAAATCTCTACAATACACCCCGCAGCCACGTGATGTGTTAACACTGGTGGATATCTGTAGCAAAAGTGTCCCGCATAACCTCAGAAGGTGATGGCTGACAATTTAGGTGAAAATGTATTGACATGTGTTGTTAATCTCAATAAACTGTCAAAGAATTAACAGGCCTTTAGTTTGGCCCTCTGGTAGGCTTTGCTCATGCTTTGTCTTTTGACTGTAAAATTTAGTATAGACTTACTATAAAGCCTTGTAAATGTTATCTCATAATATACTGCAAGTCAATACTTTGTATGATGTAATCATTCATTTTAAAATGTGAAGTAAAGTATTTGCCTATATGATCACATTTTCTGACCATTCTTAAACTAGTCATCTCATTACTGTATTAATGCTTCCCCGTCATATCTACTCGGAATCAGATTAATGAATAGGCTTTGTTCGTTATTTTGCATAGTTCTACATATGTACTATAATGTGTATACAAGGTAATGTATTACATTCTTCTCAACAATTATCCCCTAAAATGTCTCAATTTTCTATTCTAACGTCTTGTTAGATCCTCTACTTTTGGCCTTAAGTGGTTGAAAAATATGACCGTTAACATAGAAGCTATTGTCCACCTCTGCTTTTTATCTTTGTAAAAATACAGCAGTCAAAAACTCAAGACGTCGTAATCAACAGTACTACTGGAATAGCAATATGAATTGAAATGTCCCCATTCATTTCCTTGAGTCTGGGAAAGTGGTGGCATGGGACAAATGTGATTAAGTCAAATTGGAAATGTGGTACTGCTACTAAAAGGACAATCAGCTGCAACTTGCTCAGTGATGATAGAGCCAGGTAATTTCCTACAGAACCACAATCATTTTTGCCTTGATAAACCAGAGCTGATATATAGCACTGTAGCTGTTACCTACCTATGCAGTATTCACCCAGAGATACATGACGGCTTCAATGTGATGATTACAGTGGGAAAGAACAACCTTATTTCCCTTCCACTAAGAACAGTGTTTGTCCTGATATCAGCACAGTAACTAATCAGAGACAAAATGACACCAGCCAACTGATTTCCTCCTTTTTCCTTGCGGAGTTGAGTGACTAGAATAAGCAAAAAGAAGCACCACGTAGACAAGAGACATTATAAGGGCTAACGCCGCTTCTTCAGACATTATCTAGGAAGACGAGATTTCCAATTGACCTCAAGTGAATCTCAGTCACTGTGACTGGGCTCTTAGAGAGGGTGAGAGCATTACAGTCACTACGTATTGTGGTTGGAGTGGAGGAGGACCTATCCTCTTGTATGGACACATGCATTAGACAAGTGGAGATGCTTTGGCTAAAAGCAAATGACACGCACAGGCACACACATGCGCAGACACACTTATCAAAATACATTTGCATATAGCAATTTCCTCAGAGCGCTGGCTAATGATAACCCAGAAGGACTCTCACTGGCCTCTGAAGCTTCTATAACGTCAGCTCTCAGAAACAGCAACTGTGGATCGGGGTTATGACCCAACCCGTCGAGAGGGGTGACGAATGCAACCCAGAGTGGTTGGCCTGATGGTGACGAGCTGTAGATCACAGGTATGTTCAGATATGTATGTATTTTGAAACATCACACACAGAGGAGACCTGTCTGTAGAGGAATACATGTGCTGTAAGATAAGAACCAACACAACATGACACTAAAGGAAGACTAGGAATCAGATAGTGACCTCTTGGAGAAAGAAAAAGCATTTCAGTTTCAAGATGGGTGTTACTGTTCTGCCAACTCTGGAATAATGTCCCCCTGTATGGGGCCATTCTCTAGGCTGATTGGCGAAGTAAACAAAATAAATCATGATTACTGTGAAATCAGAGGTGATTCACCCAGAGAGGAGAGGACACTGGCTGCACCCCAGTGGTGGACTCTGAGCTAATCACTGCTATGCATTGCTCCTCTCTAGCTCCTTAATAGGTGATTGATTGAACTCATTACATATGGAGGGGCAGAGCCCAGATCAAATTGGCTGGATGGTTAATGGTCGGCACGGAGTCCACTCCTGTCAGGGTGGATTGATTACAGTGAACTAGGATGGTTAAAGATGTCATGTTCTTCAAATAGTATCAAGATGATTGTGCTTGTTTGGATAACTGCCTCCTTAAGACAATAAGAGATATAATTTCTATCAATGGGACACACTGTAATCAATCAAACTTGAAAATATCTCCAGTCAAAAAGCGTAATGGGTCTTTAATGTCTATCAGCAGTACCACCCCATGTGTTCCTGATACTATTCCTCTATGTATGCAAGCAGCCGTAATCCAACTCTGGTGTAAAGGTCTATTTCATAACCAGACAACTGAATATTAAACGAGGTGGAAAGATGTGAAAACCGTGTGCAATTGTCAATAATTTTCAACATTTATGCAATTTGTCATTTAAAACTCTCAAAATGTTTGAAGGCAAACATCTTCAGTATAACAAAGACATCGTTCTCGCTAGCAAAAAAAATAAGAAACTAATACAAAAAGGAATACTTCAAATATAAGGTATGAGTGTCAGTGTTGTATACTACAACCAGTGACAGCATCATGTGATGACAGTGCTTCAGTCATAGTGCCTCTAAAAACTCCACCCCCACATTTGATTGTGTTTATTGTCTCTAACCATCTGCAGCTGATAACCCTTGACTGAACAAGCTGTTAGTCAGCCCCAAGTGGGAGTATGGAGGGAAATAAGCCATACTTTCAGAAGGCTTTCAGGTCCCAGCTAACTACGACTATCTATGACATTACTACAACCCACACTGGTGCTGGATGGAAAAATCAGTGAGACAATCAATCACACACAAAAAAAATAGTGACTTCATTTCTAAAGGTACGAAAACATTTCTAAAATGCTTTTAAAATATCCATTATAAGCAGTAATGCTACATACACCTAAACAATGCCTGTTTTGGAAAATTCCAGTCCAAAAAGCATATCCAGCTGAAATCGCAAAACTAAACAAATCATTTTATGGTATTGAGAGGCTTGTGCAAATCTGCATGTAAATAGGTGTGCATTGTCAGGATAGAGAAAGAGAATGGAAAAAGCCAAAAAGAAAGACAGATCTTTCGTGCTTCATTGATATCAGATTTATCTAAACAGGGATGCTGGCTGGGGTCCTTTTGAAAACTGCAAAAGTGGGGAAACATTTTAGGAATGCAAAAAGGTTTCCATGTCAATGGATAGATAAACAAAAAAAGGAACACGAGTGGGACTATTTTTAGCAGGATGGTAATGTCCAGCCATTACTGTGAAGTCACAATCCCACTGAGTCGAAAACGGACAATAAACGCCAAAGGAAAAAAAAAAAAAAACTGATTAAAGGTGGGGCAATCCGACACTCATTTCCAAAACCATCAGCATTTAGGTGAACACTATAGCTTTGAGAGCTCATCCCTTTTAATGTGGATCAATGTGTATATCTACCACAATCATAGCGCACGGTATCACAAGCACAGGAAGAGTAAATCAAACCACATCCAATAAATTGACAGATTGAGGTCATTCAAATTGCCCCCAGTCTAATCCCCCCGTCTCCTGCCTTGACAGCCCACCTGACCCCGCCCATTCTGGCCTTCTGCATCACTCATCTCCCAGCAGACGTCTGCCGAGTCCTCAGTAAATAGTCACTGTAACTGGCCCCATCACTCAGCACGCGGGGCTTGATGCAGCTCAACCCTGGGCTGACCTTGTAGGGCGCTCCGTGCAGCCATCCCGCACTGACCCCGTGGAGACGGATGCGGACCGAGCTCCGCAGGTGACAGGTGCTGACGAGCTGCATAAGCAGCCCCTGAGAAGTAACGCAAAGAGATGGTGGACGAAAGTTCAGAGAAAATGAGGCGCGCGGCGTGATGACGAGAATGCAGTCAAATCTGGGTAATATGAACCACTGTGACCTGGAATAAATGAGCTAAAACTGCATTCAACCTTATGATCTCACGAGAGAGACGGACGTTAATATTGGGCTCGTCAGATTTTGATTGACACCGAGTCAATAACATTCCTGAAGTCATCCTGTGGGTGATCATGAGGATGGTTGATTGTTAAGAACCAATGAACTGAAGTACTTTTATCTGTTTAGATGCAACACATGGTGGTCCGAAATAACATTCCACTCCTTCGAGACACCAATTAAAATCAAAATACATTGCCTGGGAGTGTGTGCTAAATGTCCTTATCTAAAATATACTGTAGGCTTATGAAACTATAATCTTCAATAACACGGTAACATCTCTCTCAGTGGATTGGGGACACATTTAAAAGAACATAATTGGAACCTCACTGCAGGTGATAAAGCAACATGATGAATTAATCCATCCATCAACTGTCCTATTATGTCCTGCCATCATGAATCCGGTGTGAGGGGCTGTGATTTGACGCTAATGCTTGTTTGTCTTATTAATCCACCGCTGTTCTCAGCGTTTCATCCAGCTCCCAATCAATGAACCTCTTTTAAATGGACTAAAACAACTGTGACCTTTAGGGGTCAAGCTGGTGGCAACGTCAGACGAAATTGCCTTGTGATTGATTTTGAAAGAGGAACACTTGTTTATTTGCTGATTTATTTGGATGCCCTAATAAATTTTGCTGAAATACCAGAAGGCCTTCACCGGGTCCACATGGCCTGTGAGGAGTGCTGACTGTAGAGCCCGGCAACCCAATCTCCATGTTGTTGTCTGTTTGGAAACTGCCTCACAAACTTTTTGCTTTGCAAATATTGCAAATGTGAGGGATTTGTAAGCAAACAAGTCTGTTTTTATTTCTATATAAACTAGTCCAATAAATCTCTGGTAATTTATCTAATGCTGTAAATGTGTGTGCAAACACTGACTTGCCACCAGAGAGAACATTGTGTGCCCGATCTATCTCGCACTCAATTAGCACTATGGCAACACACACACACAATAAACAACAAGATACAGCGCTAGTCCTGGCCAACGGACATCTTTCAGTCAGTACACAAAAAAGCTTCATTAAGCAGAACAAGTGTGCCCACCACAGACAGCTGGCCTGTATTTCCAATGTTGTTTAAATCGACCCATCTAGAAAACACTGAACTTCAGAGAAACACACATAAAACACCATGGATTTCACATAATACTCTCTCCAGTGCCATCGCTGCCTTGTCTGAATTGTGTTTGACACCCTGAAACCCTGATGAAGACAGCTTGATGGGAAAACATGGGTCAATTCATTATTTGTTTTCATGTAAGCCTGGGGAGTTTCAGACAGAGTCCTAAATTCAAGGGCAGCTGCCAGGCTCCCTACCCGCCTCAAAAGGCATCATCCATGTTGATAGGGACACTGCTTTAATATATCCTGGGTCAGCTGTGGTACACCAGGTCTGTACAATCCTGAGGAAGAGCATTTGCCATGCTTGCTGTGAACCTATTTTGAATGGCTCTGTGCGGTAATAAGATCATTTGTCTTGTGCCAGGGGCAGAAGATCCACAGTTGACATACTGGGGCACTGAAGATAGATGTGACAGACCAAGCCCAGATGCACCTTGCCGGAAAGTACCTTCCACCTTCCCCCTCTCAACCAAATGCAGGGTTATTTTCTAAAAGATCTGAGAAACTAATATGAGGGGGAGCTGGGGTGAAACGGTACAAATTACTTTGGGCCACTGTGATGGCAAGGCAACTCAAGGTTTGGATATTTCACAATGATGATAACAGGCACACTAAAGACTCCCTTAATGTTGTGTCCACTGACTGTGTTCTTCCTACTGAGAAAGTGTCTTAAGAAACTCTCAGCAGCACATTATTAGATGAAATACCATCTGGGCTTCCTCAACCTAGACATCATCTAATTCACTGAGGGGATCACGATGTGAAGACAGAAGGAGGCATACTGTACGTGTGGCTCCATCCCTAACCAGCCTACCACTCCTTCAGTCACTCTTGGTCTTCCATCTTATTGCCATAACAGCATAGTAGTAATTATGTCAGTCTTTACGTCTACTCAACCAATCTCCCACTTATACTTCCTCACCAGAGCAGATGTAAAGAGAAGCGGCAGTGAAAGTTTCTATAGAGCAGCTCAGCTACAAAGCCATTCTCGCTACATGTTTTAGAGGGTCATTGAGTAAAATTTCTTGCTGTGAATGTATATTTTAATTCAGAGGATCAACCAGAATAACTGGAAAGAGTGTGTTTTCACAGCTATAGACTGAAAATCCGATTATCATAGAGATCACCGTTGTCATGGAAACCCAGGATCTCACATGGTGTGAACACCCCCCCCCCCATCAAACGTGTCCATCGACACATTTCTGAAAAACAGAGAAAACTGAGTGAAAAGTAAACTTTTAAAAATAGAAATGACAATTTTTTTCTTTCGTTTTCTTTGGTACATTGCCCTAGTACGGCCCTGTTCCAGGTTCTAGGAAACAGACATTTCCAATACACAGACACACACCTATACAACTGGCATACAATAATTACCAAAGGACCTATCCTCACCACTTTGGGATCACAAATGTCTGATGTAGTTCATGTGGTTTGATCCCCGGGGTTGTCAGTATAGAAACATGCACTCACTACTGTAAGCCGCTCTGGATAAATTACTCAAATGTAAGAATTCAAAATAAACTAATGCTAAGATTTCCCACAAACACAATATTTCATTATTTGAAGATCAAAGGCTTTGAAGAAAAGAAGCCATTTTAAAAGGTTGGCTAAACAAGATCTGTCAACATTGTCTGGGGAGATAAGCTGGCGGCAGGGGAGGTTGAGTGTGAGGGGAACTCGATGAGGCAGTGGGATAGCCGGCTGATGTTCGCAGGGGCCATGGCTCTACTTCTCCCAAGGGAGTGAGGGGGGACGGAGGGAGGAGAGGGAAGCAGCGCAAGCTCCTGTCACAAGTCTGTGTGGAGGAGATAACTGAAGCCCAGAGTCGTTGGAATGCTCCTTACCGTGCCGAGGCGCAGGACAGGAGCACAGCTGTCAGCGAGCAGAATGAACACGCTGCCGGAAATCTTATCTTATTACTGGTCCCCCTGGAGAGGGGAAACTTTGTTTCCTCCAAGCCTCACTGTTTCAGTGTCTGTCCCACATTTGCCCCACCCCCCATTCTCTCGTCTCTTTTAGCAAACCAGTGTTACCATATATCTACAGTGGCTGGACACTTTCCATGAAGTGGTGTCCGAGCGTACAAATTCAAAGCACTGGGGTAGTCTGACAACCCAAGCTATACCGTCCAACATGCGCTCTCTCTCCTCTCACTGCGACCTAGAAAGCTTTCATGAATTTAGAAATGTGGAGTGAATCCATTAGAGAACTTACATACTGCTCTCCATGTCACTCACATTATAAAGGAAACATGTTAACAACTGCAAATGGATTTAATTACATAAATTCTATTATTGTGTGCAACAGTCAGCTATTTCAACAGCCCCTACCAAAGTGCATTTATTTTTGTGTTTGAGCTGCAGAGATTTCTGGTTGAGAGTGGGCATAGAGAGTAGGGAGTTTGCCCCTCCTTGTGAGGACTATGCCATATTGTGAGGTGAAATAAAAACTCAAAGGTAGAGCCGGTAATGACGCCAAATAAAGTGGAAAGGCTGACATGTGGAACTCTTTGATAGCCGTGTGAAGTGTTCATTGTCCAGCCATTACAAATTAGGCTATACATGGCTTATGGCTTACTGCTTTTTGAGGAGTCTGCCCAACTTGTTTTGATATTTAACCTGATCTGGGTCTGAATGGCTGAAAATATTGGTTTGGCCATTGTAGACTTTGGTTAAATAGGTTATATGTTGGCAACAGCTTTGGATATTAGTTGTGCAAGGGCGCATCAAGATTATCATTTGTAATTCAATTTCCTATGAACAAATAAGTCATATTATATAAATAAGTGAATGTATATAACGATAAAAGGCTGCATTGCCTGTGTCATTATGCCAAAGTTTCCAACAAAATTGTCATATTAACCTTTCAATTCACTGACAATTACTGTTAAAAATGTCAAAGAAAAGTAGCCTTCAGTCTGCTGTCATCACAACCAAATTCTCTTTAGAGAAACATATGCATGAAAGGCAAATTGTTCATAAATCAAAATCATAGCAACAGCTTTACAAGACTGAATACAAATGCCAAAATTAAATTGAAGCAACTGTCTAGAGGCAGCGTGGGAATTTAGCATGGCTAAACAGACACTGCTTCTCAATTCGATGCATGGCAGGCTAGCAGAGCTCCCTCTGAGGTGTTTGAATTGACAGTGTATCTGTCTTTAGACAGCTATACGTCTCCAGTCAGTGTTGGCAGTCATTTTTTCTCATGCTTTGGTTTGGCCTTATATTTGGCAGAAGCAACCAGACCTGACTAGAGTGGAGTCTGGACGACACACGTACAGGCTTAAGATGCACACCCAGGCAGAGCTCTACTGCACAAACACCAACACGCCAGGTGTGACAAAGACCCAGAAAGACAAAACCGTATTCACCGGGTGTACTGCCCCGTTACGCTGAGACATGGGTATTGTGGTAGTCCTGTTCACATACGGCCACTACAACAATGTGCCACCAGAACCAGTGATGCGCTTTTCAACAGATCTCATGGCCACCGGTACGATCTTACAGGACGCTAATAAAACCAGCGATTGAAAGGCATCAATCCGAGGATCGAGACAGGGTCTGTCTGAAGGCCGATGAGTCACTGTGGACATTCATGAGTTGGCCAGGAGCAGCCGGCCAATGACACGTATGACACTGTTACACTGTGTGACATACCCACTGAGTCATGTAGCGACATATATCCACGCCTCCTCATCGTTCACAACCACAGTACAGTATTACAGCTAATTGCTTGCAGCAGTATAAGATCTGAGAAAAGAAAACAATAAAAAAAAAAAAGAGGCTTCTAGACGCTGCCATTTTGGGTGGCATCCAGTCAAGTCAGTCCAGTCAAGGTGACAGCTACATCGTGCTCAATTGGGAGGTACGTTAGAGCCATTGTGCCGGTTGCTTAGCCACGAGAGGCGCTCAGACTGGGAAGGAGTTTGGGGTGGGATGCTGTCCTCGTTACGCCACTCAGGCTTAGCGTGGCACGGCCGGAGAGCTGGATTGACGGCCGGGGATGGAGGATGGATGGAGGGGAGTGGGACGCAGTCTCATACTGAGCTGGGGGTGGGGGGTGGGGGGGGGGCAAGGAGGGGCCTATTGTGTAATTCATCTCACTGACGACAAGCTTAGCCGGAGTGTATGCGCGTGCTAAAATATCATCTCTATACAGAGAAAGGGGTTGAGGACAACGTGAATGACATCTTTATGTGTTTCTAATTACAGTGTTGTGTAACAGAGTCTAACAGTTGTTGAATGGCTGTGGTGTATTAGCTTATGAACACTCAAATATACCAAAACATGGCAATGACGGCTTTCCAAATACAGTATGAAGGACATATGTATACTGTATATTTGTATGTATTTTTTCAGGGTTGTTGTGTAATTGATTCATTTCTTGTGTAAAGACTGAACATCAGGTCTTTGATTGGGAATCACTTTATAATCTTCGGCACAGCTATAGACCTATAGCAGGGTTTACACATCATGCTAATACAATGTTGAGATGGCCAATACATCCTCCTGAGTGTCCTTTTGTTAAACAGGTGGAGATGGCCACACCTATCTATGACCCATGACCTTGGGCTTATGTAACATCCATTACTCAAGGGAATACAGCTTGCCATAACTCTGATTGTGTGGGCTAGGTCATTAGAGACGGATATGAGGGGCTGGGGAAAATGCAAATGTTGAATAGAAATCAACATAATTAACTAGTATCTGCTGGTGTCAGACGGAGTTTGCATACAGATCATTCAGTGAGCATCAAGAAGAACAGGGCCATTATAATCCAACGTCTTATCGTGTGTGTGTGTGTGTGTGTGTGTGTGTGTGTGTGCCTGGCACTCCCTGTGCATCCTGGGTGATTCATTTCTCCTGGGGTTTATCATATCAGGAGGCAGCAGAGTTATTTATCCCGACAGGTATGGCAGACAGGCAGACAGATAGGCAGGCAGACAGGCAGGCAGGGGCAATTATCAGTTGTGCAGCTAAAATAATATTGTTTGTTTTCCAATGGGTCTGGGTTTGAACTCAAATTAAACTGGGTGTGTGTGTGCATCCATGCATCACATTGTGTGATGGAGTTATTATGCGGGTGGAAAACATTTGTAGTTAGCCGATAGGAAGTCACATTTGAAAACCGGAGCATGACATCTTGATTGGAAGTGTTTTTGCCATACTGAAAAGAAATTATAAAAGTGATGAGTGATATGACAAATATTTAGGCCTACCTGGACCACAAAGATCAGATGTATCAAATTTATGATAAAAATATATATTCACTGACGAATTGCCTGGTAAGGTAATGGATAAATAAATTTGGTATTCAATATTCTATGATAAGATGTTACAAAAAACAAAATTGTGAGGGAAAAAAAAATAAGAAATGCAACTTCCACCCTGGTTCTGACTTCATTTTCCACCACAGCACAGTTAGGAGATTTTTGTCAGAAAGCTTCCTGGCAGCTCCGACTTTATTATGACTATGTGTTCACAAACAGCCTCAAGGGGCATCATAGGCTTTTAACAGAGCAGGAGAGTCTTCACCTGAATGAGTTGATTTAATCCGTCATTCCTATATATCTCCCCTGGAAATATGCCTCGATTTGGCGAAGGTGATGAGAGATGAATAATGTATGAGATGCTGACATTAATCATTAGGAGCGCATGCGCACCTTCTGTCCTGCTGGCAGCCTTCTGCCACCACCCCCTCAACCATTCTCCCCCCAACCATTCTCCCCCCAACCATTCTCCCCCCAAGCACCACCCCCCCAAGCACCACCCCCCCAAGCACCACCCCCTCAACCATTCTCCTCTCAACCTTTTAAAGAGTGCTCCA
>JACXGI010000049.1:76197-169960 GCA_016801175.1 Esox masquinongy | reverse complement strand
TCACCACTAAAACCAATCAAAATGCCTTCCAGGCGTGCAAAATGTTGATAGAGGAACGGGATCCACTGGTGTCTGTGGATTTTTGTCTTTTAAACCAATAACTTTTTGTAAGGTGGGACTTCTCATCTGGATCAAGATTTCAGATGGATAATGTGACCGGAGAGGCTCTTTAACATTATTCAGTTTCGGCCTGTTTAACTCAACAAAAAGATATTGCCGCAAGCCTCTCCGCATATTAAGATTCAGGATTTCGCTCTCATCCTGTATCTATGCATGCGCCCAGTCTAATTTAACACAGTTACTGTGTGTTAATGATGGGACCGAAACAAGGGTAAAATTCTGCATCACTTAATTGAAACTGATCCACTATGCTGTTTACTTTCTGCATCAGTGTAAATCAACAGAGTAGCTTTAATGGAAATATGTCTAAGGGTTACAGCAAGTTCCTCGAAAATAAGAGAAGTTAATTATGCGTGGAATCCTTACTTTCCTGACACCCCACCCCCTGACACACACAGCTAGTTGATGAGAGAACAAGGAGCTGTGACTTAACTTCACAGATGGCTTCTGCATTACCCAGACATATCTATATGGTTTTGCTTTGATGCCGGATATTTCCTTGACAGCCTCGCAAATGTGAAAAATACGAGCCGAACTGTCAAAAGATTACATAGAAAGACAATGTGCGCGCGTGTTCATGTCTGTGTGCGCGTGAGTGCTTGAAGTGTAAGAAAGAAAGCAAGAGTGAGAGTCTAAGCTGCTGGATTTTGTGACATGCCAGGCACACCTCTGATAGGGTCTTTATTTACCAGATTCGACATTACTTGATGGGCCATCTGATAAGGTCTCTGAAATGGCCGGCTAAAAGTAGTAATTATTCCCCATTTACCCTAATCTACTCTCCAAGTGGACATGTCCATACATCACAAGCGTAGAGAGCAGGAACAAACGGCCAACAGTCTGAGATAAGACCACAGTTTTCCCGGTCTAAAAACCAATACTGGGTCTTCATGTTAAGATCTCAATCCATCAGAACCTTTTAAGGCAGAATGGCACTTTGTGTCTTTAATTACGCTGCTTTTGACAGGGAGAGGAGAGAGGGCCTGAGTGGCTTGTCTGACCTGTTTGAACGAAAAGCAGCTCTGAAGGGAAATCCAATACAAGCTGGAATGTGCTGGGGAAAGATCACTGTGCCAGACAATGGCGATAGGTAGAGCCTCCTTCATTATCTAGGGGCCTCAATCTGAGTCTGGTCAATACCCCCATTTTATAGGAAGGAGGACAGATCTAAAATGGAACTTGGTTTCTGGAAGAAGCTAATCAATTATAGTAACCGTGTCAAACAGAAGGACCTCAATGTGTGAGGATGTCGATGGATGATTGGCTCAACGACCTTAAAACACAATCTTTCCTCAAAGGACAGTAAATTTACCAGTGACAGCCATGATATAAATTATCAAGGAATATGGTGCCCCATACTATACTTCTAGGAAAGTAGTACTGCAAGCACTACTGTTAATACTACCACCACTACTACTACAACTATACGCTATTATTAGTAGTGTAGTGGTCTAATACTACAACTACCACAAACACAGCTACCGCTGTTACTCCTACTATTAGTACCACTACTTCTGATACTATGGCCAGTGCGTTTGTAAGGCCAGAGAGCTTTTCCACACTGCAGAATCAGTCAGAGATGTTCTGGCTGAGGTGGAAGCTGATCATTCAGACAGAGAGGGAGGGAAAAAGGGCGAGCAGCAGCAGCCGTCAGAACGCCGATTCTCACAACCCAGCGACAAGGACGACAGCTGGGATGGAAACATCCCCCCATCTCACCCAGCCGGCCATCCACACTTCCTCTCCCTCCCCGTCTATCTCTGTCTCTACATCATCGACTCCCTCCCTCCACCATCCAGTCCCCCTCACAGCCCCGCTGCCTTCCCTCTGCTTTGATCCGGGCAGGTGGCTCCCATACATCCACCGCCTATTGCGCCACCCGACCGAGCCTGCACGTCGCTTCTCCACGCGCACATCTGCGGAACAGGCAAGGAAAATTGGTCAACGGCCTGGAATCGCCTGCCTGAATCCCTCAGCGTGGCGGTCCGCTGTGAGGCTGGACGTTATCGCGCGGCAGGCCCAGTTTCGGCAAGCGCTTTCACACAAACAATGACATCCTCAAGAGCGTGACACACTGTGCCTCCCCCTGCACGGAGACCGCAGCACGAGGAGATGGTCTTGTGCAGTTCAACAGTAAAGAACGTGGTCCACGCAATACCAGGGTTGTGGGTTCGGTTCCCACTGAGGCCCGTTCGAAAAAAGGTATACAAATATAAGCACTCGCGACGCTCTGGATACGACTGCCCACTAAAACGGGTAGAGGTGAGAGAGCAATAAATGGGTAGGTAAAGGGATGGAGAGAGAAAAAGAGGGAGTGTGACGGGATGACGCCCCCGCTTACATGGCAGTTGCCCAACACACGACATCCTGCCCGGACTGGAACACAGCGCACATTTAGTCAATCACGCTACCGCAAACATAGACCCGGTTGCCTAACCAATACCCTGTTCATGAGGGGAAGAACCCCAGTGAGAGCAGTGGGGTGCTTCTAGTGTTTCCTACCCAGGCCTCGGGGGCCAGACATTTACCATTCTGTGGTTTTCTGGTGCTATTCACTGGTTATGCCTCACGGTGCTCAAATTGTTCCGGTTGCGTCGGTGGCTATAGAACTACGATACATCCACAAGGGGCTGTGCCCCAGACTGCTTACTGTGTCCAAGTCTCCTGTACCCTGAGACCACAGGTTCCACATCAATATCTTTATGTTCATATACAAAAGCCTTTTTTTATTTATACATTTTTTTTTCCATCACTGTACCTTCTCCAGTCAAGCATGTTAATGTCGAAGTGCCCACAGCGAGAAAGTGTTTGCCGCTGCTTTCGACAATGGCTCCATGCGGGGTTCCATCAACCATATCAGCCAAGCATGGGATGGCGGATGAATGCATATTTCATCTATTAGGGCAAACAGGAAATAATCGTTTTTTATGTACTGCTGCCTTTTTTTCCCCATACAGAAGCAATCTTACCATGTTCACACAGCTCCAAACACAGCCATCACAGACGCTCTATCTAAGACAAGCCTTAGATTTAAGCAACCTCTCAGGCGTCGATTGAGGTAAAACTGTTTAAGAGTACTGTGAAAGAAAAGGCTTTAAGGGCCTCTATCAATCAGCTTCAGATGGCTGCTGTAGCTTACATGGCTGGCACATACAGGTGTCACGTGTGTACAGCAAAAATATGCACTGAAGTCAGTGAGGCGAATCGACAAAGCCATACAGCGCCGTACATCACCTCTAATTCAGACAGCAAGGATTAATGACATTTAAGGAAAGAGATCTAGTCTTTATATTCTAGCATTTATTCCAGCATGGGCAGTAAATTATGACCTGGTTGGAGTTGCGGTTCCGTGATCATGATGAACTGGGTCATCTGGAGGTATGTGTGCTTGCAATCCTGCTTTTACTACACATGTGGGGACCAGACGTCTGCACAAAGATAATAAAGATTGAGAGTAATTCCACTTTAAGTTTTTTGGTAGTTAAGTTTAGGCATAAAGGTTGGGGTACAACCCTGACATGGACAACACTACTAGAGAACTAGAAAAGGTATTGATCAAACCCACTCACTGTTTAAATCTCCCCAAACACTGAGGCGGGCTGCTAAAGAACTTACAGAATTTTTCAATAGTCTCTTGAACTGCACAACAGATATCACAGACATAAATCCAATTTTGCCAGGATACATGAAAAAGGGATCCTCCTAATTTGCAGGACTTAAAGCTTTCCGTGTCATTGGGTAAGAACCTAATCTACAATGTGAGCTCCAGCAATGGAAAAAGATGAGCTGATACCACTACCGTGAAAAGACATTTTGGTGTGTTATTTTACTGAAGGTAGGATACATGATGTGTATTATTATGTTTAGTGAAGCAGCTACAGTTTGCACGCATGCAAACGCACACACGCACACCCCAGTTCAGGCACGGGGTGAGACTGCTGATGAATGGTCAGTCTTTAGCACCTCTCTCCTACAATCAGCCATTGCCTAGTAGCAGACTGTTCAGAGAGGTGGTGCAGACATCTCTCACCCCTGTTTCCCACCTCTATGATGCGCAATGATGCTGTCTGACACTGTCCATGAGAGATGAGTGATAAAATCCCCAGCACTGCCGTATCTAAGCAGGCAGCGCTGTCCAGTGATATTGGTTCTGAAACCCCCAGGATTGCTGTGCCTGAACCTGTCCATGGAGAGCGGTGCTGAACTGGCCACGAATATAGTATTTGGTTCTTGGTATGTTTTTGCAACTGGTTGAAATAAAAGACATTGGGTTTATTGTGTCATACTGGCCACCTAATGTAGTTTCTCAAATATTGGATACAGAACCCAGGATTCAAAACAAGACCACAACCAGTAAACACCTCCTTAATAATAAGCTGCCCTATTTCACACTTGCACAAGGTGTATTATATAGATCTGTGAACTTGCCCTCTGAGAGAGGGGTTCGGGGGTCAGCCATTACTGACAGACAACCTGGATCAATTAAGGTTAATGGCCTCGCTCAGTGGCTAAAACACAGCTTGTCCACCTTGTCTGCTCAGAGATTCAACCAAAATGCTCTTACCCAAAGCTCTACCTGCCACCCCAAAACCCTCAAAAACTACAATTAGCCACCCGCTACTGCAATCATTTCACTTCTTGTGGGAATCACTCTCTATTCATATCCATATGCATTAGAAGAACAGAGTAGGACCATCTGTGAATAGAGCTTCTGATCGCACCTTCACGAGAGACCAATCACCAGTCTCTTTCGGTCTTCCTCGTCCCTGCAGTAAGCCAATCAAAGTGGGCGTTGAGGTGGTGAGTCACAGAGAGAGGACAGAGTCCCGTGGAGTGGAAGGTAAAAGGCTGTCGCTTGGAGCATAACACGTAGTAGCCAAGGAGAGTAGCGCACAGAAACACACGCAGACAAACCCACAAAGAAACACACATCTACTGAAGTGCCTATTCCAAGACACTCTCCCTCTGATTCACCTTCTGCTTCACCTTTTTCTCTATTGTTCTGTCCCTCTTTCTCTCTGTCCTGTTCTTTATTGGTCTGGTTTTATATTAGTTTAATAAGAAATTAAATATACTCTCCTACCACCACTAAATAAGGCAGAAACATCCCCAACATTCCTACAAGGTTGTCTGAAGGTCACGCAATGCTCCCAGTGTTCCCTCAGGCCAAGATGAGTTGGAAATGACTGTGTAATAGTGTTATTGTCTCTCAGGCAAACATATTTACTTAACTGGAAGAGCAGCTTGATAAACAACTACAGACATTATGAATGGCATGTGAGCCAGCAAGATGCTCTTTAACTATTGATGCTATGAGAGCTCTTACAGCTCTTACTGCTGTCCGTCTGTTCACTTCTTTGCCATAAGACCGTGGCATGAGCTAATCAAAAACCAGTGGGGAAAGTTCTACACAAAGCATGCAGCATGCTTGCCTATTGTATAAAAGAGCCACTAAACACTGACCCATTCAAACTGACCCAGATAAGGGCTAAATATCTCCAATCGTAGAGTTCTAAGAAAATGAACTGTAACAGTAACCTTGAATAAGACCCCATTGTTAAGCCTGTGGTACCTTGATCACTGTTGGAAGTGCAAATCCATTTCCCAAAGGAGTGATCAAGTAATTGTGAATAGGCTGGATTGGCCCTAAAGAGAGAAAAAAAGGACCTGGCGCAAAGACGGAAAGTGAAATTGAAATCAGACAGGACTGATTCATGTGTTAAAAAAAACAAAAAAAACAAAAAGAACTGTCCATGCATTGGCTTTCATGGACTATGCCAGCTAAGGACAATGGAATCAAATGAAGAGGAGTCGTTTGAAGCTCCACAATAAGCCAACCTTCCACCCTTTCATGTTTTCAAATGGGGGAACCACTGTGAATGTTAATCACTGTTCCACTGGATGTTTTTCTGGGTTTGACCTATTTTTAATAGAGGGAAATGAACGAGAAACATAAAAAGAATCAGTTCATTAAAAATGAAGACTTGTAAGGTGCATACAGCATAGCACTATGCATACCACTGGTTGGACTCTGAAGCTAGGCAGGGTTGGTTCTGGTCATTCCCTAGATGGAAAACCACTTGCTGATGGAACCGTTTTCACAAGGCCAGTAGGAGGCACTCTCAGTCCTCTGGTCTAAGTAGACACCAATGCCCCAGGGCAGGGATTAGGAGCAAATTTCCTGTGTAAGGGGGTGTCTCTCTTATTGTTAAACAGTTGTCCAGGTAAGGTAAAGGACAATAAGATGTTCAGGCATGAAAGAATGAGGTGAAAGAGATAGAAGGCACAAGGTCTTGACTACAAGTCTAAGCTAATGTCTTCATCAGCTGGACTCCACCAGTTCATGGGACGGGGAAAACGTCTGGAAAGCACCTGCTTAGATAACCCTGTCCTTCATCCATTATGTCAGCAGCAGTAGGCACCTACCCAGTCTACAGAATATCATCCAAGCTGATTGGAGCAGCCATTACATCCAGAAGCAGGACAATGGGAGTGTAATGTCCCTGTTTGTATCTTATGCTGAGGACAAACCCAATTTCCAATTTGGGGATGAATGATCATTCATCATTCCGTCAGTAGAGTCCAGTATTTTTCCTGGCATTGGTGACACGGCTCTACTGCTCCACACTGAATATCCATTCACTTCCTCCCGGTGCCAGCTCTTTATCTGGAGCCCAGCCCCACCGCAACGGGAGACTCTGATCCCAGCCTGTCACTAATTCCATGGATGCTATCAACTCTGCCTCCACGCCCAGCTGGGTCACACACACACACACACGAATTCATACACAGTCTCACACATTGCATGCATTCCCCAAACATAGCCGTTTGTGGTCAGAGTTAAAGAAATGTCTTTACCCCGAACTGGAATGGAATGAGTCCAGAATGGAATGAGTCCTCAAACTCCCGCACTCATGCCTTACAGTGTGTAGTATTTACCACGTAAGGCAAATAAAGCCATAAATTAGGAAAAACATCTTAAAATTTGTGTGAATCCAAAATCAAAAGTGGTATTTGGCGATTTCAGATTTCTTCTGTTTATGTTGGAATTAATGTACCTTAACATCTGAAACTAAAGAAGGGAGATTTTAATTTGGACTGAAGACATCCTTCTGTCCTTCGTCCTCTTTCCTCTGTGACCCGGAAACCGATTAGTGGTTAAGCAGGATGTCAATTTGTTAGTAGGTGAATGGAAGTGTGTCCTCCTGTTTTCCACAGTCACCTTTTGTCAAGGATAATCATGTGTCTTATCAGAGACATCTGCCCAACGCCATTTGAATGAGCCGTTTTGTCAGTCAAAAAAAGCATGCCCACGTTTATATGGTGTCTATAAAAGGTCTGCCACAAATAATTTTTCTTTTCTGAATTTGCACATCATATAAGCTAATTATTTGCACTTCATATAACCTCAAGAACCTTTGACCTGTTTCAAAAAGAGAAGATGTTGGACAATGCCCAAAGCCAGTCGATGACGTAGGATGCAACCATTGGTTAATGCATGCAACGTTTGAGGACGGGAACGTCAACCCAGATCTAAGCAGACAACACTAACTGATACACGGACTAATGGACGCCCACACAAAAATACACAAACTCATGTATAACTCCGCTACATAAATGGGAAATCATAATTGCATGCCCTTAAAAATAATCCTAAACCTAACCCTAACTGTAAGGTAAACCTAACCACAATTGTAATTTTAACCTAAACCTAAACATTTAACTAAGTAACCTTTTACAAAAGAGGGTCCGAGAAAATGTTTGCATTACTTTCATTTACTTGGCATAAACAGAGTTGGGCATTTTTATCTTTTATATGCCTGTGTATACAAACACACACACGTGAAACTGGAGTTTTAACTTCATACAAGCCAAACCAGTAAATAAAAGAGCATCATGTACGAGGGATTCACCGACCTACTCTACACAAGCACTAATATCAGTCTGTCCTCTGTACAGTAAGCTCGCTCAGCGGAGAGGCTCCCCGTTTCTCTCTTACCTGGCAGCACACGCTCAAGTCTGGTTTCTCTTCTGAGGGAGATCGAGGCTGGGGCTGAACGCTCAGATTGGTCCCTTTTTCACACAGTGATGGATCAGCTCGCTCACACACCCAGCACAGCTAAGGCAAGCAAGCACTGATTCCCTCGCTTGCCCGTTCCTCTCTCGCACTCGCTCTCACGCTCTCTTCCTCTTTCTCTGACACTCCCACTCTTCCTGCCCACATACTCTAGACCCCTCCCCTTTATCTCTCGCCCTTGCTCGACCTGGCACAAACACAAAGAGATAGGCACTGTCTATCTCTATTTCTCAGTTTTTCTGTATCCCTCTCTCTCTTTGACACCAGCTCTCTGGCACTATATCCACCCACAACGTCTTCTGCTTCTAAAACCATTAGTATCCATCTCCCCCTGAACTGCATCACGGTCCAGTATGCCAACTGCCTCACACACGATGCAAGGCCAGTCCAGTGGGTAACGAAGACGACCTAACGCACCGCCAGGGCCCTACACCCACCCAGCTATGACATCTTTCCGTAATCACGCCTGACGAAAGCCTGTAGCATTATCAAGAGCTCTTCACAGCCCAGCGAGTTTGACGTGGACTACATCAAAGCACAGGGTCTCATACGGAGAGGCTGACCACTTACACTGACTCGACCAAACGGCGTACTCTACGTTATGATACGGCCTACCCTTTTTAATATTTTTTTTTTGTGCTCTTTTCTGAATTGTTGAGCAGGAACCTGAAAGCCCTTGTTGTATGGTTTGTCTGGTGTATCCTTTTCTTGTGTAACATTCTGTCTCGGCCCTCTCCCAACAGTGGTGGCCTTTGATGCCGCTCACGTCTCCTCCCTCAGACGACCACTCAGAAGCATTCAAAGGCATTCTTAGAGTAACTTATGCTAATAAATAAAAGTAGTGTCTCTCTGTTCCACTATCTATCTCTTTCAATTTGCTGCCTCACAACCATACACACCCAAATGGCTGAGGACACAGACAGCAACAGATAAAGGAAGCAAACCACACCAACCAATCAATAGAGCATTGATTATGGTAAGATTTATCTATTGGCATGCAGCTTAGGACTGTATGAGCACGGGTTCATTTGAGTCAAGAGACCCTCTTCCAATGGCTTAGTTTGGTCTGGGTTATTTCCATTATTCATCCGACACCTGGGTCCTGACCCCGTCGCCCCACTGGAGGTCCTAAAGCTCCCAGCTCATGTATTATCATCACCCCCTACAAAGCAGAGCTGTTTCACCTCAGCCTCAACTCCCACTGAAAACGTCAGTGTTCGCGCAAGGCTTTAAAGGGAGCTCCGTCTACCTACTCTATTTGAAAAAAAGAACAAAATGGGTGTCATTCATTGGGATGAAGCGGAACAGACGAGTCCAACGGTTCAAAAGACGACAGACGGAAACATCTCGAGCAGAGCAGTCCTTTGAAACTTCAGGTTTCAGCAGAGGTGGTGTGCCATACACCCGCTTCCTCCCCTTTATAGTTCAGAAGACCATGGGTACCTTTGTAGGCTTGTAAACCGTAGGTACAGGGGCTGTCTGGTGTGTTAGCAGTACACGTACAGCCGTAGCCGGGCCTACAGCAATGCAACGAAAGGCAAACAGAAAGGCCGGGCGGAATTTGTTAATGATTACCTTCCCCTGGTCTAAGCTCCCCTACAGGCTGGCTTGTTTGGCCAACAGCTTGAGTGAAAACAGTGGTTGTTAAGCCCACCTATCTATGGCCAGAGTGGAAGGGCGTGTGTGTGTGCGCATGTGTGTGTAGGGGGATGGATAGTAGTGGCGCTGTACCCTAATGAGAGGAAGACTAGGAGAACGGAGAGCCGTACTGGACAGGGCATCTGTGTATGTGTCAATACTGTCCTCTCTCAGACACACACAATATACCAACAGCTCTGCATCACAGATGCTGTCAACACAGCTGTAGACTGTAGACTGGAAATGTAACTACCACCTCCAGGAAGTGACTAGCTATATCACGCTGTAAGTGATAGATCTCACTGAGTCAATTTGTCCTAGAAAGAAAATAAAGCAAAGAGGACATCAGAGCAGTCGCAGATTGTCTGCTAAATGAGATTCAGGCTAGCTGACAGTAATGGCACCGCGAACATTACACGGAGGCAGCTGTGAAATAGTTTAGTGACTAAACACTGCTCTGGGATAATGATTACTGCCCCCAAAGGACTGGAGGCCAAAGAGCTGGTTCCCTCTCAGCAGGTGGAGGAAACGTTGTGCATGAAAAGGCTCAATCAGAGGAACTATAAATATTTAATCAGCCAATGGCAATGTGAGCCGTCATGCTCTTGGCCTTCCAAAGGCTGTTACTGAACTATAGACGTTGAGAGGGAAACGTGGAAATCCAAACCATACTTTGAGCTATTGAAAGGTACAAACGCACTCTACACATTCATGTCCTATCACTATTGCTCATCTCGACAGCAACTCAACAGCTGGTTGCTGATTGGCTGAAAGGCATGTTTGTCTGTGCACTACAGCCTTCTGTTGTCCTTGGACTGGTCTGTCCCCATGGCAACATTATATGTATGAAGTATGTGCGGTGTTATCAGAAACACGCCCCTCCAGTGAATGGTACATACACCAACAGCAACAGAGAAAACAAGCCCACAGTACTTTACTGATTGATTCAAACTAATGAGCCTTGTCAGTCCATTTTAAAGGAAAATATTGACAAAGAGTAAAAAAAAATAATTTATCCAGGCAAACAATAACTGAAATACAACTATCTAGTTCAAGGTGGTGAGACAACAAAACAGCAAATGGCTGCCACTCAGCAAAATAAATATTTCAACAGTCTCATCTCCTAGTTTTTGTCCTCCACCAGTTGGCTTAAACTGTCAAAAAGCTTTGTTCTGGAAGCTTTGGGGGCTTTTTTGGATCCAATCGAACTGAGATGAATAAAAAGTGTTGCCAAATCAAAAAAAAAAATTTGAGGAAGGGGTGATCCACTCTAAACATGGGGAAAAACTGAAAAGAAAATGAGATTTAATTGAATATTGGCATGACTAGCTAGTGGTTTAGTTGTGAGGAGCAGGCAAGTTGAATTGGAATGGAAAATAAATGAACAACAACTCTCAGCTGCCAAGTTTGTGAAGACAGCTCGAAGTGAAGAGTGTGTCCAGCCATAGAATGCGAGCTGTGAGACATGGAGCGACGGTCTGGCAGGACAAGACGACAGAGAATGATGGAAACGAGAGGCAAATATGTACAAGGAGGAAGAAAAGGCTACCAATCTCAAAAAAACCTCAACACTTCAAGGTCTTTCTCTGTAAAAAGCCTAACACTCCGCGGTCGTCTCTAAAAACCTCAACACTCCGAGGTCATCTCTAAAAACCTCAACACACCTAGGTCTTCATTGTAAACAGATGAGATAGAATAGTGCAAGTCAACTTCAAACTCTGCCTTTGTGCCACCTACATATTCCTCCATCCTGGACCACGGCCTAGCCCATGTGTTAATCATGCCGTTGACATAGCGAGATTCATGAACAACCCTTGGAGGATTCTGATTCTGACAAGAGACTTGCTTTAATAATGACACTCTTAGTGTGTTCCGCAGGCAGGAAGCTGTCTCACAGCTCCATCTATCTATTCGCAGACTGGCGGATGTGGTGCAGTTCACAATGTAGACCAGCCAGGCCCTTTTCAACATGCACATGTGCTCCTTTCAATAATCCCTGTCAGCGTACATACACACACATAGTTACACACACACACTATAGAGCACCTGCTGGGGTCAGTTGCACTTGCCAACACCACTTGCCAACACCACTGTCTCTGCACAGATGTTTGGATTAGAGCGTGAAGAAGGGGGGAGAGACGAGTGAAAGGAGGAGAGAGGAGGAAAGGGGGGAGGCATCACTAACGCTCAGCACTAACAGAACCCACCGTGGAGCTGGAGTGATAAAACACAGAGCCCCTTGATAATAGAGACACACCATTCACATACACATTATCCATTAACTTTAACCACTTCTTCCTCATCTCGACAACTCAAGGATGACATTACTAGACAGGAGGGGGAAGTGAACAGCTACTTTAGTCTGACTAATTACCACACATTCAAATCCGAAATGTAGCTGAAGCAACTCTCATCTGCCCACACCATGATGCGGCATCCCAGAAATGTGGTCAGGGGTTATTTTGGCTTCCAGCTTCCTGTTGGCTCCAGGATCCTCTCTCTCCAGCTTCCTGTTGGCTTAGGAGCCTCTCTCCAATTGTTCGACAGAGGAGACAGTGTGCGAGTCCGTTTGCTCATGTGTGATCAAGATCTAAAAACAGGACCGTGCACAGACCTTCCGAGGGGCATGTGCCGAATCTGAAAAAGGGAGCAGAGTTGTCGGCTCACACAGACGGACGATGTGTTGGAGTGAGTGTCGCGCGAAAAAAGACGGACAACGCATGCCCATTGGAATGAGTGACGCGCGTAAAAGAGGAGGATGATGCATGCTCGTTGATGTGCGTGACGTACGTGGCCAGGGCAGACGGGCACATGTCAGCTGGAAAGGGCACTAGGTAGCGAAAGGGCACTAGGTAGCGAAAGGGCACTAGGTAGCGAAAGGGCACTAGGTAGCGAAAGGGCACTAGGTAGCGAAAGGGCACTAGGTAGCGAAAGGGCACTAGGTAGCGAAAGGGCACTAGGTAGCGAAAGGGCACTAGGTAGCGAAAGGGCACTAGGTAGCAAAGGGGCATGTGCTCTGCACAGGTTGCGCATTACCTGTGCACATGTCTGTCTAAAAATATGTTGGGACCAGAGGTCCCTGGAAAAATAGTAAAACCTGATAAATCGGTCCTCGCCAGGTTTTTTTAGCCAGAGGAAAATGCTTGTTTCTAGGTTAGGAGTTATGTTTAGAGTAAACTGTACAATTTTGGCTGTTTATAATTGTGGTTATGTATAGGTTTTGGCATTACGGATTAGATGCGTCAGGGCTAGTATTTAGGCATGAAGTGTGTGTATGTGCGTTACTGTGCATTGTCTCGTGCAACTCCGACACGATCCTCAAGTTCGCTGTCAACGGGACAGTGTGTAAGAAGCCTGATCACGGATGGTGACATGACACACAAAAGGGATAAGGTCAGGGACCTGGCAGTGTGATGCCAACACAATCTAATCTTGGACCCAATCAAATCTTGGACTTAATCATGAAAGGGAGGGGTGAGAAAACCCCCGGTTTATTAGACATATAAATTAAAGTAGGCAGAGAGTTGTGTACACATCATTAATAAACTAACATCCAAAGTCAGTTTTGTCAAGTGCACCGAATAACATGCGTCATTCAGAACAATGACATTCTTGTGACATGGCATGCGACATCTACATAGTAATTAAGAAATATATAAAGCAGGGCTGTCAAAGTTAACGCGTGCGGTTAATTTAACGTTTGACGTTGGAGCGGTGTGTGGCCACACAGTTGTGTGTGAACAGGGAGTACAGGAGGGGACTGAGTACACAGCCATGAGGGGCCCTGATGCTCAGGGTCAGTGCAGAGGAAGTGAGGTTGCCCATTCTCACCACTTGGGGTCAACTCGTCAGGAAGTCCAGGATCCAATTGCAGAGGGAGGTGCTAAGACCCAGGGTCCTGAGCTTGGGAACGGGCTTAGCGGGCACAATAGTGTTGAATGCTGAGCTGTAGTCCACGAACAGCATCCTCACGTATGTGTTACCCTTTTCCAGGTTGGAGAGGGCGGTGTGTACAGTCAGGGTGATGGCATCGAACGTAGATCTATTGGGGCGGTATGCAAATTGAAGGGGGTCCAAGGTGTCAGGAAGGGTAAAGCAGGTGAGTGTTCTGACCAGCCGCTCAAAGCACTTCATGATGATGGAGGTCAGTACTACAGGGCGGTAGTCATTCAGGCAGGTGATGGAAGGTTTCTTTGGTACGGGGACAATGGTGGTCTGCTTGAAGCAGGTGGGGACTGCTGACTGAAGCTAGATTTATGCTTCTGCAGGTCTGTGTTGTTAATGTCCGGAGCAGGTGTACAGAGACATGCTCAGCATTTATAATTGTGTGGCCTGGTTGTGTAGATAGCCATTACATTTCTTTGCACTAGGCGGCGACGTCGCGCAAAATGTTGGTTTGTTCGCTTGTAGAGCAGGAAAGCTTCACAGAAGTAGAAACTGTATAGTTGTTATACAATATAATAACTACCTAGCTAGATCTGGGAAGACGATTTCTGGAATGGCGCGTTTGAGAGAACTAGTAATAATGAAGAGGAGGAGGAGATGGATGATGAGTTGGAAGAACTGATTTGCGTACAGTTAATTAGAAACAGAGACGGAAGATGCCAAAGGAGGTGGTCAACAAGGCCTTTGAATGTCTCGAGCAGATGAGGGTGAATAGTGTGCTTGTTCAGCAGATAAGTAACATGGATGAAGAAATGCATTTCAAATATTTTAGGATGTCGGCTAATCGTTTCAGTGATCTTCTGCATTGCTTGAAACACTTTATCATCAAGCCACCCACTCCACAACTATAACCTCCTCTGAGAGATTAGCGGTCATCCTGAGAATTCTTGCTATGAGTGCATCACTGCAGACGGTAGCTTCGAGCTACAAGATGGCTTTTACAGCAGTGTCCAATATCCTTTCCGAGGTCACACAAGCAATCTGGTTGGCACTAAAGAGTGAGTTTGTTTGCTTCACCTCTACCGCACAATGGTCTTTTTGCGATGCACGACACCGATTTACCATGGTGGATGTGGGATCTTACGACCGAGAGAGTGATGGGGGAATTTCTCAGGAAAGCAAGTTTGGCGCAAAACTGCTTCGGGGGACAATTGCCGTCCCTCCACCTACAAACCTTCCTGGGACAGGAGTCACCATCCCCCATGTCATCGTTGAATATGCTGCTTTTCCATTGCATGTAAATCTGATGAAGCCCTTTCAAAGTAAGCAATTGTTCATTGATATTCTGAAATATTTGGAGGGCTAAATCATAAGTGTTAGATTAATTATAGTCTGTGTGTTTTTTATGTTACATTATTTTGAATTGTAATGTTTTTTCTGCTTTACCAGGTACCAATCTAGACGACAGCAAGAGGATCTACAACTATCGACATTCACGGGCCAGGCGTGTGATCGAGAACTCATTTGGTATAATGGCCGCAAGGTGGAGAATTCTAGGCAGATCGTTGAAATTCCTACCAAACACATGTACAGATCTTGTGAAGGCCTGTGCTGCACTGCACAACTACATGGCCTATACAGATGCTGCCAACACACCTGCAACAAGGTATATACCACCTAATTTCACAGTCTATTTTGAACAATGGTGAGGCACAGCCGGGGGAGTGGAGAAGACAGGCCACAGAGGGAGGCACCTTGGCTGACGCAGGGTGACTCTCACAGGCACGAGCCTCTCGGGCAGCTGTTGGAGTCCGCAATGACCTGATGAGGTTTTGATTGTCTCCAGAGGGACATGTGCCATTGCAGGAAGCAGTGCTGAGGGCTGGCCTGCTGAATTCTCTTGTGAATTATTGGCACAGACATTTAAAGAAATCCTTTTTTTATTCAGTCAAAAATGTTTGTGTAATGATAACAATAACAGTAAAAAGAGCAGCCTTCTTAAAGCTTGAATGTGCACGTTTGAACAAAATACTTGTGCAATTTCTCTGCATTTTAAACAATAAACATTTGAACAAAAATATTTGTGCGCAATTTCTCTGCTTTTTTAAAAGAAAACTAAACATTTGAACAAAAAGGTGTGCAATTTCTATGCATTTTAAATAAAAACAAACATTTGAAGTAAATAATTGTGCATTTTAATTGAAAAAATAAAAATAAAACTAGACAATATTGAATCAAATAACGCTTAATGTCAATTATTTTTCACTCAAATGACAAAAGTTATCTAGCCACTTTTGAGAAAAAAAATAAAATAATAAAAACAGTACTTTAGGCACATCAGGGTGTGTACTCAAACAATGCCTTCAGCTGGGTCTCCAGCACATTCTTTCCCCATCTCTAGAAGCCGATGGACTTTGAACTTGGCTACACCCTTTATATGTTGTGGCAGTTCATGGATCAGGTCACCTATGGTGTGACAAAATCTTGATACATCATCGTCAAGCTCGGCAGTGAGCTTGGCTTGTCTCTCTTCCCTCACTTTTCGCTGCTGATCCAGGAGGTGAAGTCAAGCTGTTAGGTCACTGTCCTTCCTCACTTTCTCTGTTGCTCTCGAAGAGGCTGAAGAGGAGTCGAAGGAGTATATACCTGGAGAGACACTCCTAGGTTATTTTAGAGGGACAGGTCTTTGGTAATTTAGATTATTAGACGTGACAGGTTCTAGTGATGGTCTGTCCTCAGCCTCGGGGTCAACTGATGCAGCTGGTGAAGATATATTTGTGTCCAGGACAGTTTCAGGTGGCTCTAGGATTGATGAGCTGCCACTGTATTCCATCTGCAATGACAACATATTATATGATGTTACTATGTTACATATTCACTATTTTACTATTCAATAGGGCAACTCAACCTGGGGGGGCATAACATAGGCCTGCAGTACATGACTACTGAAAATAAACAGGCATATACCTCCATTATGTAACCTTAAAACTTATGCCACAATATCACTGTGGCATTGTATTAAAGTTACCTTTTTATTTTCTCTCATCACTGAGTATATACCTTTAGTACTTCGATGCAGTATAGTTTCTCTGACAGCGTGACTAAAATTTTCATTTACTCACAGTCCATAGGGATAACTTTCTGTATTGAGGGACACGCCAACTAGGTTTCATTTGTTTTTTAATTCTGTGTTGCTAATACGAATCTTTTAATCTATACTGGTCAGTTAGCCAAAGTTGTACTAGAAATAATCAACGCTGAATTAGACAATTTGAAAGAAATTTACTTACCTCGTTTGTGTCCTCATCAAAATTGGAGTCGGTTTCGCGGTGCTTTATGTGCCCAGACAGCCAAGAAAGCATTATATAAAACGAAAGTACTTTTTTACCCCCTGCATCACCACTTTTACTTTTCAATGTTTTCTTTATTCTCACATATTTGTCCCTCATCAGCTTCCACCTCTTCTGGAAAGTTGCTAGCTCTTTGCCCAGAGTCTTTCCAGGAATTGTGAGTAACCTCGCAGTTCTTATACAAATTCGACGAAGGGTCGTACAAATCCTGGTAAC
This sequence comes from Esox masquinongy, assembly GCA_016801175.1. Lineage (NCBI taxonomy): Eukaryota > Metazoa > Chordata > Actinopteri > Esociformes > Esocidae > Esox > Esox masquinongy. The sequence goes on along the minus strand of JACXGI010000049.1, from coordinate 152,674 downwards.
AGCGAACTTGTTCGGACAAATGTTCCTTGAAATTGAGCCATGCCTACAGACTCCATTGTTGTCGCCTCGTCTTTGTTGACTTCGTGATAGTGATACAGGAAGTTAAATATTCCCGGGAATCCCTACTCTGTGTAAAACCGTTCCTCCGCAATCCAACCAATCATCGTTTGTGCAGCTCTGTGTCTGACATACGCGTAGCTACACGCTTTTAGCCTTTTGAGCTGGTGCGCGTAGCCTACGCTGCCTGGCTGTGTGGGCCTGGGCGGCTCTCTGCGGTGTCCGCGGGCCCTACGCAGACGGGTTTGACACTGAGGTATAAATCACCCATGAGTCAGGGAGAGGTTGAATATAGAGGTGAAAACCTCTGCTAGCTGGTCCAAGCATTTCATTGCCAAATAATTTTAAAAATCATGGTAGACACACACCAGACAGTCTTGAAGAAAGCGTGAAAGAATTTCTTCTCTTCTCGCATGAGGTTAAAGACATTTTTCAATTTGCCCTCAGATCCTCAAAAGGTTCTACAGCTGCACCAGTGAGTGCCTCTTTATAGGCTGCAGCACCTCTTGATACTGCAACTTCCCTGCCCTGAATTGTAAGGTGTTTCAGAAGGTGGTGTGAACGACAGAGTTCACCACCAGGCTATGTTCCCTGTCATCCAAGGCCAATACACCAGGCTGTGTCAGGGGGTGGCCATACAGTTAGTCAATGGCCCTGGGTACATGGACTATTCTCTATACTACTGCATGGCGTGCATGGCGTCAGGTACCACCACTTGCTTCAAACAACATGAATCTCATGAAGCTGGTTGAGAGAATGCAAAGAGCGTGCAAAGCGGTCATCAAGTGTGGCTACTTTAGAAAAATGTACAATATGTGTGTAATATAAATGTATTTTGGTATGTTAAACAACGTTTCGGTCATTATGTGACTCCGTATGTGTTATTTCACAGTTTTTTTTCACTATTATTCTACAGTGTGGAAAATAATAAAACTAAAGAAATACCCTTGAATGAGTTGGTGTCCAAACTTTTTACTGGTACTGTATATGTAAATAAATCTAAATGACATTTACCCCCACACAGACTTGGTACGGTTACTCCTTATAAATACCACATTTAATTTTGTTTTTATCCATCTTATTGTTATTTGTATCACTGTTGATATTTCTTGTGTTGAAGAAAAACCCAATTAATTTCTTTCAGCTGTATTCTCAAAAAAAGCATTTCACTGCTAGTGTTTACACCTGTAGTTAAGTACATACATAGGTGACAAATACAATTTGATTTGCTTTTATTCAATACAGCATAGCCTCCTTGGGTTTCCCTAAACGGGAAACCTCAGAAAGTCAATGGTAGAAAAAGAGTTAAATAGAGTTTGGGAACGTACAGTAAATAAGTGGCTCCCTCAACATTAAACAAATCAAACGCCTCGGCAGATCTCCAGTGGTGTTCACTACTGTAGTAGGTACAACAGACCCTGAGGACAGCTACTGTAGGAAAATTGCACAGCAACAGCCATAATCATAGGCCGACTTTTTGTATGGAGCACATTTTCATTACATCATAATTAGTTTAACCTCAAGGTTTTCTTCAGTGCTCTGCAATGTTGCAAATGGAACGACTCGCCACAAAATGTGTCCTAACTGGTCTTGAAAACGGCGACAAACATAACATGTAACAATTAGCAGTGGTGGAGGATTTTGAAATGTGAAGGTCCAACCAAAATAATGCGGGAGCCAGGTGTGATAACTTGTTACACACCCATTGGCGAAGAAACTAACAACTGAAAGTATAGTAAGCATACAGTACGGCGATTAGGGTTTACCTGCCTAATGCCACAGATACGACCAGAGACATGCATTAGTATTGTATGCCCTCAGGGAGGAACTATAGACAGGGTCACCATGTGGAGAGCCCCAGGCAGGGCCTGTGTGTCTATGGGATGGAGGATTATGGAGGATTTGGAGTATCCACTCATTACCCCGGCCTGTGGAGGGGCTGATAATTAAATGACCTCAGCCGCCCCACTGCTGCCTTCCCACTCACCCTCTCTGCGCTGCCCAGAGCCTTCGGGGTCACGAGGCTGATTCCGGACTGAGCTTCACGGACAACGTGCGTACTCAAGGTCCAAGCTGATGTACACTCCACCTGACATCTGACCTGTGAACACTTCGAACACTTTATGAACACCTTGAAGCCCATGGATGGCCCGTCTTCGACTGATGTCAGATTTGTCTTTGTAGTCCACATTGAGACTGATACATGGTCACAGTATTATCGAAGTCTTTCACTAACCCCTGATTCTCTCCCACTCAGATGTAAGCCTGAACATCAGATCTCATGTTTCCCTATCAATGGCCTACAGATAAGATAGACCAATAGATACATTGACTCCCCATCAAGCAGTAAGGTCACGTGGTGGTCCTCTGCTGGCTTAGTGAGCAGTGTGGGGAACCTGACGGGAGAACAGGCCCAGTTTGAGATGGTGCTGGTGGTGCAGTGTCAGGCTGCTCCATCGGACCACGTCACCTCTCTATGTGCCCGTGCTCAGGCAAGGAGAACCTCTGATACGCTGGGAGAGCAATGTGGAGTGCTTGACATGGATAGAAGAAAGGAGAGATAAAAGGAGAGCGACCATATAGACGAGCGGTGGAACAGATGATGTCACTGATGTGACCAGAGCCTTAATTGCATGCTACCTTGGTTAGAGAAACATCTACAGTAACTGAATGGGCGACCTTCTGATTTTGTCAGCTGGCTTGACGTGCAGCTGCCTGCAGGAAGGTGCAAGCGAGAGGGATGTTTGACCACGAGGCTCGACGATGCTGACTAAGAGTGAGTATCATTTGATGTTTTAGGTTTATGTAATCTAGGTTTATGTAAATACAAGCTGTGTATTTGTTTAAGTTTGCTTAGTCTGATCTCTTGATTATGCCTCAGAACCCTTACTAATTCAGTTTACATTACGTCTGTGGACTTCATGGATGTCTACAAGTATTCCCGTTTGCCTCGATCCAGACAAAGGAGCGGTGTGTGTACGTTAGGCAGAGCTCAACGTGGTCTTGCAACAGACTGAGTCAGTGTTGTCTCATAGCTGTGACAAAAGCAGGGAAGAAAGGCGGGAGCAGGATAGCGTTAGAGGGGAGGGAGGAAATGAGTGAGGGAAGAGAAGGTGGACGCGGAGTGAACGAGGGGGGACGCGGGGGGTTGTGGTTCTGTGGTAGAAGCTCCGACACACTGTGAGTGGGTTTGTCACGATCTGCCAGCGAGCACTCCCCCTCGTGAATATACTCACGACAGCATACCCACTGAGGTGGCTACTGCATGATTTAATTTGCCACTTGATGTGGGAGTGACGGAAAACTGCTTTTGACACACACCGACGATATATATCCAGCTGTAAATATACAGTCGGGGCGGTGTTCCCATTTACTGAATAAAACAGTACGTTGACAGATAAAAGGTTGTTGTATTACCATGGCGGTGATGATGAGTGCTACGGTTTGCGAATAGCGGTAAATATTCCAATTCCCCATCCTCCCCCATGCATGTCTGCTACCTGTTTACCTGTGACCATACACCCACAACCATTCATCTGATCCCTATCAGGATTTTGTCTTCGATTGCACGTGCTGCGTTAAATTGAGGCTACAGACTTAAACAGGTTTAACAAACCTTTAAACAATGGCCAGTTTAATCCTCAACGCTGATCAAACTCATTTTGCCTTTTCTCAGTGTACGCAACTCAACATGGAGCCGTTCCCCAGCGAGCACATACAGCCCCAGTGTACAGCCCCAATGTGCTCAACTGTACACGGAGCCAAATGAAGCAATTCCCAAGTCTAACTGTAACTTAATGCTTATGAGATTGAATCCTTCATTTGACAAGTGCTGGAGTTGACAGCCTTGACAATAAGCTGCTTTTTCCTTCCCCGGGCACTAGCATAAGCGGATGCGCTTTCCGATCCCTCACATCCAGGGGTGACTGATCAATTGAAATGCACATCATGATGTTCCTTAATTGCCTGTCACTCTGTCGCAATTAGAACTAATTATTAGAGACCCCTTCCTATAAGCTTTGAACGCATGCACTAGTCTGTTTTTTGAGGATCAATGAGAGCAACAGTCATTTGAACGTCACACCCACAGCGATGGACGTCCGTGCTTTGTTAAGCTCCCCCCAGATGGAGAGTACACCAAACTAATATTCCTACTCCACCGCCCATCGTGAGCAATTGATCAGCCATGTGCCTGAACTCATTGTAGTTATCCTAGCAAAGAGCCACCATGACAGATCTTTAGAAAGGCAGATTGATGCAAATACTGTTGACAGCGAGAGCGTTATATACATCTGTGGAGGGGTTGAGCGGAGTTTGGTATTTGGCAAATTAGAGAATTGGTGTGAACAGCTAACGCTAATCAGAGATTCAGATGATTTCAGCCACAGGGAGATCCCACAGAGGTGCCTGGCTCTGCTTCTGCCCGTAACTATTAAAATCAGCACTGTGACTCAGTGTCACCACTGTCATCGTCATTGTCAATATAACTCTCGGTGTAACCTCTACCACACACCATTTCATCATGAAAACTCTCAACATTGCCAGGGTAACTCTCCATGCCCCAGAACTTTATATGTAGGACTCTTACTACGATAATAAGAAATATTATATATAAGAAATATTATCGTAGTAAGAAAATGACCATAATATATTTACATTAAAAGCAGAATTTCTATTGATCAACAAAAGACAGACACGAGCCCAATGACAATCCCTCTTTCATTTCCTTCTTGCTAAAATTCTACACAGTTTAACTCCATTTCTCTACTAATGGCAAAACAACCACTGCATAGTCATTGTGCCATCTAAATCATTGCTTTTATATTATTATTATTTATTAAAACAGATTTGACAGCTTTTGTAAGCTTGTCACTCAAACACGAAGTTAAACCGAATAATCGATAGTATACTGTACGTAGCTGGAGCACTCCATTAATTAGTATATCTTATGTAACAACAGGTTTCTTTATACTAGAATTTGCGAAATCTGACATAACATAGCATATGACGAAACATAAGACGTGTAAAGAATATGCTAAAACGTATATCATATGATTTGGTTTGAATCAGATTTATTGTTAATGCAATTCGCCTAGTTGCCACACGGAGAATAAATAATAATTTTTAAGCAGCAGTCCAAGAGGATTTGTGGAATATGGCCAATATAGAAAGCCTTAGAGCTGCTCATAAGCACAATGCATTGCACAGCGCTTAGCCGTGGTATATTGGTAATAACAAACACCCAAGATGCGGTATTGCTGAATTATGGTTCATACACATTGTCTTATACCACAGCTATCAGCCAGTCAGCATTCAGGATTTGAACCACCCAGTTTACAATGCCCCAGTTTATAATGCCCTTTTAATGTCACCATCATAACTCGCAGTCTCACAATCATAACTTTCAATGTCACCACTGTAATTCTCAATGTCAGCACCATGACAGGAGACCACTGCCAATTAGGTTTCTGCCGGCATTCCATGAAGAGCACAAACACGTATTTTTATTCAGTATTTATATGCTAAGGACCGTACAAGTGTGTACGTTTCTAAACAGATGCATATCGTCCTACTAATTGGTGTTGTCTGAAACCCCTTTCTTCCGGTTGCTTGTTAGGCGGAGCAGAACCTGCGTTCCAAACACCTGTGTTTGGATAGGAGGAGGCTGGGCTCCCGTTGTGTCTGAGACAAATGTTTCATGGGACTGCGGTGGCAGATGATTGATGACTTGCAGTACTCAAGTGGCAAAAATCACAGCCCCCTTCCCAGGTTCTTGGCTTTTGCGTCTGATTTTTGCGCATTCCGTTTTCCTGTAATGTGGTTACTGAAGGAGAGCGGATCTGATGATGGACGGGGGATTGGCTGCCCTCCAGAAGCCAGAGAAGCCATTCGATCAACAGACATGTATCACATAACGGTGCCATTTCCCACCTCTGCTCAATGGTGTTCAGAACATACAGAGGACAAGAACAGCTGGCTGCCAGATATCCTCTAAAGCACCTGACTGTTGTGATGCTATCGCACCGGCTCACTCGCAGAGCAATAATTACAACAAGCGATCTTAATCTCTGCCGAGGGAAGAAGAGCAGAGGAGTGGGGGGGTTCATTCCTTGAAGAAAAGCCCGCCAATCACGTAAACTCGCTAAAGGCAAGATACAATACATCCCCCCAACCCACTACCGCTTCCTTCTTGTGGAAGTCTCCTTGCAGATGCCCTTGACCAGCATCCTGTTGACAGGCCACATGCCCTGCATTTGCAGGGGGCCAGTACTGCATGCCAGCGCCAGCGGGCTAATACAGAAGAAAGCCTCTCTCGCCACGTGTGTGGAATAAACATGTTTCAGTACAGCACTGTTCTACATTAGTATTCTTATCTGGAACAATGCCAGCGGAAGGAAATAATTATGTCTTAAGGTAGGGCCGGGTAGGGGGCTGGATGGTGGGTTGTGTAATGTGTTCATTTAGCCTGTCGTTTAACAAGCGAGCCAGGCTGGGAGAGCCAGTTTCACGCTCTGCTTTTAAACCCTGTCCCAGCAGAGCTACTGGGGAAAGGCAGTTAGACTAGAGAGGGAGAGGTAAGAACCTGACCAGGACTTCTTTAGTTTAACCTTGTCTGCCGTAATTGCTGACCGTGGAACTCCATTGTTTTACTTATCCAGACTGGGGCCTTCTGAGATTTCCACGAGGGGGTGGGGGAAACCCTGGTTCATCTGAGTCGCCCATGCCCTCTCTCTCTCTCACACGAGCGCACGTGCTACACGAGTTGCGCTCCACCACTTTGGATATGTCACGGGCAATAAGGATGAAAAATTGGGACAGCTCCCCTCGCTCCCCAGTCGGTGCAGTAGCTTCGGAGTGTGCCCTCGCACACCCAGTGGAGGCCGCGCTCGGTGCCGCTCGCAAACAAAATGGGATTTAACAAGGCCCGAATCACCCACAATGCCTCAGCAAATGGCCACTCAAGCCAGCGCACCTGCCACACCAGCTGGAGACGTGCATGCTTACTGTATCTGTCATAGTGGAGTAATATTGTAGTGCAGGAAACAAGCTTTATGAACAGAGCTTGGCACACGATCTCCCGATTGGTCCATCTGACACCATACAATCTGTAAGGCTTATATTAAACTCCACCGGTCATATTGGAAACCTCGTGGTTGCTGATAAAACTCCTTATCTCCCTTTTGTGGGCCATTTCAATCAAAAATGTTGTTCTCTCTTTATTAGATTTCCTACTATTCATTACAAAAAATGGCTCGATTCATTTGTCCTCATCTTTGTGTTTGATATTTATGATTACCTTGGTTGGGGGTTATTACATCTGATGTTGGATCTGAAAATGTTGCTTTTGTTTTTATTGTTTGTCACGGCAAAACCGCTGCAGAGTAGACAACACACGGAAACAGAGAGCCTGTGACGGAACTTCTTTGGCAACACTCCATTACAACACTTCCTCCACATTTATTATGTGTGGAATAGTGCAGAAGAGAAGCTCCATCTAAAATACTTCTGCTTCTTGTCCTATGATGTGGGGAATCTAGTTTCACGTGTTTCTTTGAATGTCTGCTACATTAGATTAGTCAAGGCATGACATTCACTTGTGCAATAGAAATAAATTAATATAAAAAACTTGAAGGATTCCCTCCAAAACCTCTTCATCTCCTACTTAACGTTCAAGACGAGCAGTTTTTAACAGGATTCCCATGATAGACGAGTAATCTCCCTGCTTCATAACATGAAAGATGTTCACATTATGTATATGTTTTTGGGCCTTTCCTGCTCAAAAAGGCAAACCCATAGTTGATTAGTCCAACTGCTTAACTTGTGAAGGATCTATGGTGGCCTGAGTCAGTAGAATTACAAATCATGCTCTACATTACTACTAATGCTTTTGGTGCTGCATACCACAGATTTCGATGCGTCTTTTCAATTAGAGGTTTTCCTTGGGGGCCTCAGTGAGTTGTATTGCATGCATTTACATAATTTGGTGACAAATTCATACTGATTTGCATTAGTCTTTGTTTATTCTGAGTCAAATCTCTTTGGAAATCGTCTTACTTTGGGTTTGGTTCATAGAGTTCTTCTGTGCTCATTTGGCATTTAATGATAAGGACCAGGGGGACGGAGGTTATTTCCCCACAGGGATAGTAGATCCTTGGGGTCTGAGACAAGGGATGGCCAGAAAGGCTCCGTAGACCTGTGGCATTTCCATTGAGGCGGGTGTCTCTTTTGTTTGACTCTCTTTGAGGAAAAGGGAACAGGTACTAACCTTTAATTCAAAGGTGCCTGCTGCAAGGGACTCTTCAGATGCCGCTTTTTCGTCTTTCCGCAGGTGCACGTAGTGGAGGTAGTTGATAGCTGATGAAGAGACAGAAGGGGCCCGTTAATGCGGAACAGCATGAAACTTCTGTTATGTCTATAAGAGCAGTTTCCTAGAGGAGTTACAACACACTGACTACAGGCTCCCATCGCGGGCCCACCTGAACTTAGTATACAATCATGCCTTTCAATCAGAGGTGGAAAAAGTACAAAGTAAAAGTACTCGGCCGGGTTTAGCTGTGTTCACCCCTTTAGGGAAGTTTGTAATCAAGACCTAAATTACCAGGCAAAGGGAGTTCATAGTTAATTAACCAGTGGGTAATACAATAAAATGAAGAGTGAAAAATTATGAATTTAGGTGACTCGTTAGTTACAAACTACTTTTACCTGGTAATTTAAGTATTAATTAGGAACTTCCCAAAACTGGTGAACACAACAAAGTACATTCAGTTTTCACTTTGACATCTCTGCTTTCAATGTTATTGTGGTGCTGAAGCCTCATCTTTCAGGTGACCCAACTGGAGCTCAGCCCTGCACCCAGGTCTGATAGGGAACTGGGGTCACAACCCCCACAGGGAACCGATGGAGAACTGAACACACAACCCCCGTGCCGCAGTGCACCGTACGGCCTCCTGTCATGAGGCGGGTTTGCTAGAAGCCCTTGCTAAATGCCGGGTCTGCCTGCATGACTGGGCCAGTGAGTCCCTGGCCAACAGACGCATGACATTAGCGGAAAAATTCACCTTCCATGCAACACACTGTCCAGAGTGGAAAACGTGTACAGATCCGCAACCACTGGTGCATGAGAGCGCCCTGACCACCCGAAGCACACTAGCATTGAGTGGGCCTCAATAGTGACTTGCTACAAACACTGAGGATGCCTCCGTTGAGGCAGTCCCCTGAGACATGACTGATACCTCGAGCCATCGACATAGGTGGAGATACTGGTGGAGATCCCCCACCATAGGGCAGTACGCATCCATTACAGTCCCGGCGGAACGACAGTGCTCACGAACTGGACAGGTGGCGGGATGCAATGTCTCTGACACAGAACTCAAACTGCCAAAATCAGAAACCCCATCCTTGGGTCACTGAGACTCGTACCCGGCGGTTAATTTGAGCAGGAACCTGCTGGAACAGGATCCAGCACCTCTCAGTTTCTTCCGGCGCCTATTTTTTTTTTTCACAGATCCGGTCTGCTGTGCATGACTCATGTCTTTTTCCATCACTGTGTTCGCTTTGCATTGTAATCATTCTACTAAAAGCAGTCAGAGTTCATAAAGTCGCCTATTCCTGCAGCCTCTTGTAGACTCAGTACTGCCCGAGACGAAGGTTGGGAAGGTTTTAGCTTTTTGTGGTCCGACTCCAATATTTGCGCTACTGATGTGCTCTATACGTGTCGATTTGCCATCCGCATCCATGTCTCGCGCGCACCCCAATGTATTCCGGGACCTCCCGATTTACAAATTAAGCACTGCTTAAACCGAACTGGATCGTCTAAACCCACGTCACTGTTTCCAATATCCAGATCAACACTGCTCATGTGCAGAGTTTAAAATGAACCTCTGCCCTCACCACTACCCACAATCTTAGGCACACTACATTTTTACCTGTGTCACTGGCTGGTCTGTTGAGGCTGATGGGCCAGTCAAAGACAGCAGTGTAATATCTGAGTGACTCCGGCAGATAAGTAGGCTCTACATAGCCCTTCAAAGCCTATGAGCCAACCGGGCTGGCCCAGCAGGCATCCTCCGAGGGAGACAAGCACAAAGTGCTTTCTACTGCTTCTCTCTTTTCTCAAACTGAGCTTGTGGCGAGAGCCAGACAGTGTATTTTAGGAAATCCATTCAACCGAGTATGGTCCAACGGTGGTGTACCGGTACCTGGGTTAAATAAAGGTGTCGCTGTGTGCCCAGATGCTCCGCCGCCCTGTGGCACAAGTCAATAAATCGCACGGGATTCTCCCACTACACCCGCAGAAGAATTGCCAGGCTGCCCTGGAGGCCAATCCTCTATTTCCTCATCCAAGAAACAACCAGCCCCTTGCAATGACACTACTACATTGCCTGTCTGAACCGGAAAGTAAACGGACTCATCGTTGTCAGGGATCACTTCAAAACGTCGGACCCATTCCCGTCCTGCCCCGCCTGTGACACCTGAATTGGGAGGAGCGGAATATCACCGCTCGGAAATACTCTTCCTCTCAAGGGTAAATGGGCACAGTCGTTGATGGTAAGCACACAAACTGGAATGGACAAGGGAAGCAGAAGCATCAACTAAACCCAAACACACCAGGTAAATCACAATAGGACTGGCGGAAGTGATGTTGATGTTCAGTAACAAGGGACATGGCCTAGAACATGAACCGGCTTGGAAGTCTTATTTGGTTTGTTCTGCCTGGAGCTCTTATTGTCGGTGGTTAACCTGACAATAAGCACCATCAATGTTCCTAGCAGATCAGTTTCTATTGACAACAACAGGTAAGGTTAGTACAATATTCCTAGCAGATCAGTTTCTATTGACAACGACAGGTAAGGTAAGTACAATGTTCCTAGCAGATCAGTTTCTATTGACAACGACAGGTAAGGTTAGTACAGTGTTCCTAGCAGATCCGTTTCTATTGACAACGACAGGTAAGGTAAGTACAATGTTCCTAGCAGATCAGTTTCTATTGACAACGACAGGTAAGGTTAGTACAATGTTCCTAGGAGGACAGTTAAACTCACTATAAGAAGTCAGTAAAAAGTTTAACACAAAAGCAGTCTGTTCTTTAGGAAAGCATGAGGACTAGAGGATCAAAGCTGTGAATATATAATCTGGAAGGCATAACTTCCAGTCATTCTCAAACCCTTATTGGCCATGAAAGTAGCAAAATGAGATGTCAATTAAAAAAATAGAGTAAAACACACTTTTCTGTTTATCAATCCTAGTTATGTATTGCTCCTTTGAGCAGCCATTTTCTGATTAGAGTATTTTACAAACTTGAGGCACACAAGACCATGGAAGATCATATGTATTTGCATTTAAATTCTAGAGGGCAGAGGCACTGTGATGGGCTGAAATGGCTGCATCCAGAACCAAGGCACGATGAAGTGAACCCATGTCATCTCCCCCTGTTGATTTTTCCATCAGCTCAGTAATGTCTGTGCTCGCGCTTGTCTTTGCGTGTGCGTGTTTGAGGGGGGTGGCAGGGATCCATTATCGATGGAGTGCTTTCACAGTTGATTGGCCGTGTTCATTAGAAGGCCGGTGGAACTGAGCCATGTGCCAGGAGAACCAGGGATGGAGAGCAGCTGGGGATCACATCCCCACATATGTTGCCTGCCACTGGGGTGTAAGAGGCAATCCAGCGTAGAGGGGGTAGAGAACTGGGGACCAGCTCCAGTTCAGGAAACAGCAGGGGATGCTCAATAAAATGTTTCATTTCAATTTAACTAACAGTTAAAACATGTGATGGTTGACTGTATTTGACTTTCAAATGGATTCACACAGTCTATGCCAATCTCCACTATGTGTGAACACCTGAATTGAGATTCACATAATCAAAGAAGAATGTCATTCAAAATGGAGAAATAAATAAATGCAAATGAGATCTGTCTATGCATCATTTTACATCACAGGTTCTGCAATAACGGAGAGCGATTAGACATTTTGTCACCGGGGGATAATGGAGATATTGTACCTGTTCCCTTTCCTTGAAAGACCCAATTGAGTGAAGGAGCTGTTCGCTGGCCCTTTGATACACATTACCTCCACCTGACACTGGTAGGTGTACAAAGGCAGAACAATGCAGACAATGTAATCGCTCCCATTTCAAATCCATGTTGTCCATTACGGGTGGTACACAGCAACATTAGCAACTAAGAAAATCTGTGGGCAAAATAAAAAACTATGTTTGCATCCAAATCAGAAATATCCATGTAGCCAGTGCTGTGGGTGACATCAATCGTAAAACACACTGCTACAAAATCATATGCTGTTGTTCACACACACATGAATTCCATTTCCCTAACAATTGCTGCCAGTCTGTCAACTACTGATATTATGCATAGCCATTCTCAGCCAGTGTGGCACAGTGCATGCAAACCATTTGGGTGGAGATAATGATATGCTGAACATTCATACAGTAAACATGCAATGTGCATGGATGGAATCTGCCCAGCATCCCTAACAGACACAGACACACAGACACACAGCAAGTTATTTGTGTGTTTAGTTTGCCAGCTGTGTGTGTGTGTGTGTGTGTGTGTGTGTGTGTGTGTGTATGCATGTATGTATGTGTGTACTTCTTACATTGGGTTTGAGTGTCTATACTAAGTGAAGGGTGGGATTGCAGGATACTCAATTTAACGCTGGCAACATTTCCGTCTGTTCTCCAATGTAAATCAAATAAAGGCTTCAGACTGAAATGTTTCCCGTGTGACACTTGTGCCACTTAATGGCACCAGACCATGATTTGGCCCCATTAAAAGAAATCTCTGGCATCCCAAGAAAGCATGGGAGTAATTATCTGAAAGAAATTATGGAAAAGCCAGGTAGGAGACATGGTGGGGAATGTTTGAAAGTTTTTTTTCTGTCTGGGTGGACCTTAGTACATTTCAATAATGTTACATTTAAACCAATAATTTAGAATATACAAATATATATTCAGAATACATTTTTGGAATATACTAAGCACTAATACATTAAATTTGTATTTTTCCAACACTGTCGAGCAGGAACTTGCAAGCGACAATTGTGTTGAGTAGTTTGCACTATTCTAGGGTGCGAGGCTTCCTTGCTCCAGCATTCAAAACGCAGCAGGGGAAACAATGCACAATGGTTTCTATCAAATCAATGAGCTTGCTACCATTTTGGCCACTCTGCAAGATTCCTGTGACTAACTACAGGCATTATTTGAGCACAATGACAGCATCATCATGATATCGGAAAAGTTGTTTGCTTTCATCGCTTAAACACTTAGTCAGCCTGCTGCAACGTGCATCCGACTGTTTTGATGCACGTTGACGTTTTCTGATTTGCCATGTTGCACCTAGCTGCTTTTCCAATGCCTCCTCTCATCCTTCTTTTTACCTTTTCATTCCTCCATCCAGACATTCTGCTCAGGATATCCACTACTCTCGCTCCATTTCTCCGCTTGCCTGCACACGAGTCCATCATCCTCAGATCAGATGCCTCTCTGTTAGAACTCATCTGTATCAGACCCAGTACCCCCTTATCGTTTATTTGCTCTTAACACCGGCTGTTATGAACGGGTCTCTGGCAGCAGCGGGTTGAATGATGCGATCCGTCTCATTGCCCCGTGATGAAAATATGGCCCTATGCAGCCGTGGCCTGTACCCGACAGCTGTAGTCTGCAATCACAGCCGTACTCGACTCCCTCAGCTCCGAGAGATGCCAAAGGGAAAAACTAAATTTCTGTTTCTTAGCAATATGACCTGGTACTTAACGTACAAGCTCTCTGTTCTGATGTATGTCCTTGACTTGTGTGACAACAATAAGGCTTGGGAGGTGGAAACCATTTTTAGATGTATGGACCAGTGTTTAGGAGAATTGGCAGTGTTCTGACAGTAGAGTGACTTATGGGGTGGGGGGGGGGGTAAAAAATGGTGACATGTCTTGGAGTGAGCTGTCTCAGGTCCATTTTGGCTCAGCTAAATTACACTGCCATAAACAACAATGCAGATATTGATTGCATACGCAGAGGATCTACCATCCTAATAGATGAAATAAAGATGTAAATACTGTGAATTTCCTCATTACAAATCAAAATAACTCATGATGGACTTGATGAACATCTACTTAGTTTGTTTTACTTTGTGCCAGTGACAGCATCCTTCTACCCTCCCAGTCTGTGTTCCATTGACCGCTTTACTGCATTGGGTGTTTCTGAAAGTCGCTCTGGATAAGAGTGAAGGAAACAGTCACAAAATATACCAGATCCTGTATCTGTGCTCAGTTTTAATCATATATATACACATCCATTCATGAGTTGTGTGGTCTTCAGTACGTACGGTCAGAAAGCATTAGACAAGACAAAAACACCCAAAGAAACAAACAAAACACAAGGCCAATCCACTCCGCCCTAACAGAGGTACAGGATAGCTGTATAGTGGAGGGTCTCTCCAACTAGTCGTCTTAGCACTGCTATGACAGTAGTTGTTGACAGCTTGGATGGTAATAGAACAGCCTTCCCAGAGAGGTCTGGTCAAACAAACACATTCCGTGAAACCACACAGTGGAAAGCGAAAGCATACACACCGTAGAAAACGGATTTCCATGGGGAGCCATTACCAGAGAAGGCGCTAGATGGGAGTAGGAATACGTACTGTTTATCTGACCTGGAACTTCCAGGCCTCCAAAGCCCCGCTACAGCCACTGGTAGGGCTGAGGAGATGATTAGCAACTGTTACCCAACATGGCTCTAGGCTCCACTCCCACACGCCTGCAGGATGCGGTCCCTGTACATTTGGAGCTCGACCAGGTTCACCATCTGCTCCCAGCATGCCCATTCTACCGTGCTAACGCTGATGAGTGAGGCACCTTCACCATTAGACAATTTAAGGTCAGCACTGTTGTGATGGGCCAATAGAATGTGACTGTATTGATAGAGAACATTAGGCTTCCCAAAGCTAATGCTATTAAGGCCAACAACTTGGTGTCAGTGGGATGTGTGCAACACCACAATTGCCTGGGTTATGTCCGTCGACAGAGAGTTATAGGACATGGGTATAAGTAGCCAGCAGGGAAGACTAGACCAATCTGTCCCACTCGTTTTTCCTGTAGCTCTGAGGTTATAGGTTGAAAAGCAAAGGAAGAACCATGCCCTCTCCATCATATTGATTCCCATCGGGTCTCATTTCAACCCAACACTTGCTCATTAAGATGGAGCGCAGTGTTGCTCTTTTCTTCCATAGAGGGACGGCCTGTCTGTATGCGTTGGCTGTTTGTAAGGGCTGTCAGCCACAAGCAATGTACAATGCCCATCATTCGCTTTTGTTCCCCTCTTAAACTCCTGAGAAACATCAACCTGTGAAGGAGTGCTCTGAGGCTCATGGAGGCATGTCCAACTGAGGAACGGTGACAAATGAAAAACCGACAAGACTACATTTGTTGTTTTTGTGAGTCGTGTCTCTCTAAATCGTCCTAAAAAAAACAAGACAGAATCTTTCTGAGTTCTCCCAGGCTGAGTCCTAATCCCACCCCCTGCCTCAGCCCACCCACAGAGTTTGAATCAGAAATTTTGGGCGGAGAAATACTGCACCCGGTTAAAAGGCAATTTCTGTGGTGGCAATGGCATATGTGGATTACTTATCCTGTTGCGACACATTTGCAATCCGCTCCTTCTGCCGGCTGATGGCGGCTCGTGGTGAGAGTAATTATAAACCCAGGCGATCACTTTAATCGCGAATTCTCTGAACGCTGGCAGACAATTTCCTACCCTCTCACTTAAAAAACTAATACTGTTCCCATGCTGCTCACATACTCGTAAAACAAATTTCCTTGTATTTTTCTCCCACAAGCAATGTTCAAGAACATAGAAACTATATGAACATCTGCCATCAATGGTGAATTCTGAATATCTAGACAATGAACACTATGAATTCTTTTCTTTTACTTTAATGCCAACAGCACACTACAATGTTGTCATTTGCACTGCATAATACTATAGGTCCAGTTAACAATGTTTTAGTTTTCTTTGATCCCCACCAACACTTGGGAACAGACTACAAAAAAAACCCCAGCTCAAGTCTGTTCAGCCTGTTTTCCTTTAAAGAACACGATGGTAGCTGGCGATCACAATGTCTCTGAAGTAGGCCTTTATCCCTCCAACAGTGTGGCAGTGCTCTGTCCTCTATAGACACTGCTCACTGAGCAAACAAGATTACCTTGAAGACAAGCTAGTGTTTACTCCTTGTCTCAAGGTACTTTGGAGGTGACTCACTCCCTGTGACAGCAAGGAGGACAAGAAACTTTGGTAATGAAGCGTGTGGTGGCCCTGCAGCTTTCAGATATCCATTGCAATCAAGGAGACCCTGATCAAAAGAGCTTGTCTAAGTAGTTTCCCCAAACACAACGGCCTGTGGCTTTTTGAATTAGTCTCACTAATGGTCGCCTTTAAGATTCTAAGAAAATGAGTTGTTAGTCACCTGCCATTTGAGGCCGCTGAAATACACCACCTCAATCACAATCACAATGAACACACATGAGAAACGTGAACCAGCCTCATGAGGGTTGCCAGTTAGAATCCAGTAACAAATTATACATTTTAGTCACATATACATTATTGATCACATGTTGTACCTAGTAATATAAAAATACAATTGTGATTTATTTATTTACTTAATTACTTACGAGTCGGAGCATAGGGGATGAACAAGCCAATTGAAAGTTGGAGAGGATTAGGTGCCCAAAATCATATGAGGGCAAGATTAGGTGGCCATGACGATAAGAGGGCAAGATTAGGATTAGGAAGTGATGATATGAGGGCAGGATTGGTTCTTTCATCAGGACAACCTTGCAATGAGTGTAATGGGATCTTAGTACAGAGAACCAGGACACCAGTATTGCTTTGCGCATGGGCCATTATTTCCTTGTATTTTCTGTTGGGCCCAAAATCATTTGACAATACAGGCATCCCTTGTTCGTCATGGCATGGTCAGGGCCCATTTTGGCATTGTGGGTCTCTAAAGAATTTCCTACAATATGCAGTTTGCAGCTGGGGCCGGAGAGCGTAGTGGAGCACTTCCTCTGGTTTCAGAAAAAATTTGGGGAAAAAGAATGAAGTCTGAGTCTCGGAGATTACCGACTCTCTTGTTCATAATCATGTCCCTTTCATGAAAGCTATGTCCAGCTTTTTTATCTTCACTGATCACTATCCATTGGTGTGGAGAGAAAACGTCTCGGCTCTCAAGTCTAATTTCACAGTAAATTCCGTATACGTGCGGCAGTACACAAGTAGCACCGAGCGGCATTGACCCATAATGAAATTCAACGATAAGACCTAATGCATAAATGTGTCAAACGCTCTCCACGTTCAATTTGTTGAATATCACATTAGACTACCGGTGGAAGCTAACTTGTATTGTCTGCACTGATGGCGGTGCTCTGTTTTTATTTTGTGGTTTGCCTTACATGTATTTACATTTCTGATAACTAGGTCAGGAGTATCCTTTCTTCTATGAACAAACATATTGGTTCAGTGAAATCCGCCTAAAACCAGTATTCTAATATAATATTGCCTCTTACAGAAATCATGCATTTCTAACAGCAAAATGGTATCTCACGACAAATGCTTTGTTGGATGCAATACCCAGTTTGGTGTTAATGCTTGTATTATTAATATATAATGTTATTGTCCCGGAGTGGATTGCATGGATCGACTCAGCTACTGTAGTGACTGTATCGTGTTGGCTAACATCCGTTGGTTTCTAATAGCATTTATTATTGTAAAGACGCGTTGGCTTCATAATTATGAAGTGCTTCTGGGGTTGAATGAAGCATGTATTATTACACAGTTTGGTGTTAATCATGCTTTCTGGAAGCAAGCACAAGGAACAATGGGGGGTGGTGAGGGGGCGGGGCTTGGCGCTTGCTCGCCTGAGTGCACATTTGTGCATTTGCCTGCTCTCGGAGCGATGCTAAACCGATGGGGAGCCATCTAAGAGGGCGCGATTAACTCTTTCCTGAGTACTTGGCGACGGGGTGCAGAACGGTGGGCCCAACAGCTGTGACAGCGTGGGGAGTAGCGTGCTGGCCCTGCCCCCCTCCTCCACTCATTAGGCCTGGGAGTGTGCGGCGTACAGATCCATCCCAGCTGCCTGTGTGCATCGTGGGAGCAATCTAGAGCCCTGTGTATGTACTGCCCTGTTTGTCGGCTCTGGGTGAGTATGTGCACGTGTGTGTGGGAGCAGGTGCATGTTGTGTGTGTGTTTAAGGAAGTAGAGGTGATTAAAATGGGTGCAGAAGTGAGGAGCCAATGGCACCAAGGCACGTAATGCAGAGTGTGTACAGTAGCTTAGCATCTCATCTGTCATCCATCGAAGACATGCACACCCGGTTAACTACCATTTACCTTTACACTGTGAACAAAGGAAACAGCTAACCAGCACAGGAGAGATATTGCATGTGTATTGTTTACTCTCTTTAACCAACACTGGTTTAGAGATTAACAACATACAGTATAGTACAAACACAAGCTGGGAAAAAAGTTGATTGAATCTACAGGTTGAATAATGAAAGCCTGATGTCGGGGATGACAGGATGAAGCAACCTGGCTACACCAATACTGCATTAATTACCAATGCATAGCATGGTTTGTGATCTTTACAAATAACTTGAACTATACTTAAAAACACTTAAATCACAGACGAACACCTAGCCAGACAGTCCATCAGATGTTGAAATCTGAAATGAATCATGTTACGAACAGAGTACACCATCCCCAATAAAATGCAACCGCCTTGGTTTAATAAAATAAAACTTTAAACATAAAAATGGCACTTTGGCTAGATATGCTTTCATTCATGTCAATGAATTTCAGCATCCTTACTAAGAATTGCTGCATCCAAAAGAACAATTTTACAGAGAAAACCAAAAAACCTCAGTGCCTGTTCAATCAGTAATCAAAACAACAATGTAGGCACTCTTTAGTCTTCTAGAATTTATTTTCTACATAGGCACTGATGGGGGTGGATTATTTCTTTATCCAAAAGTAATGTGCATCCGTGCATAACGTCAGTGTGTTGCAAATTGAAAAGAGGCCTATTGATTATCATCTTCGAGAGCCTACATTTTACCTTACTCCATTTTAAAAGTAATAACAGTTGGGATTGCGCTACATGCTAACAGCATTGAGATAGTCATTAAAGTGCACTCTCCGGGAACAAAATAAACACCAGAGCATCACTGCCTATATAAAGCCCCTGAAATTGCACCGCCCCAACCCAAAGCACTGGAGGATCAAAGCTTGCCATGTCCATGTAAAAGCGTCTGCTCTGGGGGCCTGGACAGCCAATGATTCAGCCCTCACTACCCTGGCGTCTTTGTGTACCAGGTCTACACTTTCATGTGCTCCCTCAATCTTCCTGTTATTACAAAGAGTGGGTGCCCCAACAGATCCCTGCGTTCTCTTTTCATCTTTAAACGCAGGTGGAGGAGAGGAAGATATAGGGCCTACATGTGGCCTGTCTGCCTGGATGAGGGTGAAACACTGCCATTACCATGTAATTGAGGAGAGACACAGGGTACGCACAGCCAAATCATCAGGGGTAAACAAAGGGGACTTTTTCTTTTTGAGTGGGTGGTGGGTGGTGGGGTGGGGGGGTCACAACAAGTTGTCACCCACTGCCAGCACCCCTCCGGTAGGGCACAAGGGGGCTTTTGTCCTTAGCTATGCTGTCGCTTTGCAGAAAGCACTTGACAGCTTGCCTAGAGCCTGACTAAGACGCATTCCAAGTCTCTGTGACAGTGTGTTTAGAGGACCGCCCTCTGCTTTGTAAACACCGTTGGCACTGTCTTTTATAAGCACATGACCCATGCAACTCACTGTAAACTTATTGCCATTTCAAGACATTACACTGTGCACAATAATCTAAGATAGATGACAAGCCACGTACAATGAAACGTAATATAAATGGTTTGAACCCATTTTCATTCTACAGACTGCCCACGGTCGTTTGCCATGTTTTTTAGTCTTGAGTCTCGTCCATTAAAGGTCATGTTTCGCTATGTGTGTTGTATGTTCTGCCCCATATCTGACGAGAGCGGGACATGAATGTGGAAGGGTGGGGTGGAAGGTAAGAGTGGAAGAACACCAGCTGTATGCTAATCATACCACAGCCCTCAGCACAACCGATGATACTGAGAGAATCTGACATTTCAAATGTGTTACATCTCACTCTCTTTGAGTGAGAAAAGGGTGACATGAGGGTTATGCTAGCTCCAGACACATTCTCAGAACAGATTCTAAAAATGGCTAGTCTATGTCTAGGTTGTTAAACAACCCCGAAAGCTGAGATAGCTTACCGGTGCAAATCTTTTGAAACAATCAAATCAGAGTGATTTACATCCTTGAGAGAACTCTGTCTTGGAGTCTTCCTGTGTCTAAATTCTAGATTGCTCTACTTATTCAGAGAGGTGTGAAAGCTGTGACGTGGTAATCAGAAATAACAGCACATTCCAGGGTGGCTTTTCGGTTTCTTAGCAACTCTGCTGCAAACCTATTCTCTATTCCATGCTAATAAACATTCAACATTTAACAAATACAGACGGAAGACGAGAATGACATCAACAGATGAGTGCTGATGCATATTTAGCATTTCAGCTACACTTCTACCCTCCACGCAGTCAGCGAGATCCAAGAGACAAAGGTAGCATTCCTGGTTGGATCTGACTGAGAAAGCACAGACAAATCCAAGAAAGCAGGAGAGCCTTGGGATTTAAGGGGACAGATGATTCGAACAACATCTGCATCGTGATCACTAGCTCATTAGCATGTTCAAATTGATAACCAGAACAAGCTCTTACAGGCCCACAATGGCTGTTGTAACATGCAGCACTCACTGGTTTGGGTTGGTAGCTATGACGAACATTGCTGTGAGCACCGCTGTTGTAACTCCGTGTGTATAAAAGGGGACCACACTCATGTTTTTGTGTGGAGTAGGGAGAACACATGGCCTTCAGGCCTCAAGGCCTTCCCTTGGGAAATCATGTGGTTTTTTTTTACTTTTGTCTTAGAGCTCAGTACAAAAAAAAAACACTTTCTTCAGCAGTGATTCATTTTCAGTTCCCAAATGCTTAATATACGTTTTCACACACTGAGGACGTTTTTTGCCAGTATGGCCTGTATACTTAATACATATTTCGCAAAGAATAAATAAAAAAAAGAATGCTCACCAAAATAACAACATTTTTATTTTGGTGAGCAGCAACATTTGTTGATGAATAAAAATTCCAGCAATGCATTGAATTAACTTAGTGGTAAGCCACCCAAAACCACACATGCCTACAAAATACATTGTTTAGCAATGCAAATATATGACATTTTGTGTCATGGTAATTGTTTTGAAAGCATTATGAAATGTGATAGTGTGTTATCCTCAACTCCAGTCACCAGAATATTTAGCTTAGACGTTATTACGCAAGTTTCTAATTTTACACATGGACCACTGACTTTATTCTCATGTAACCAAATTAGGGCATGGTGACAATACATAAAGCATATATATGCATATATGCATATATACATATATACATATACACATATACACATATATACATATGCTTTATGACTCATATACACATGTACACACACACATATACATACATATGTACACATATATACATACATATACATACATACATACATATATACATACATATACATACATATATACACATATATACATACATATATATACATATATACATACATATATATACACACACACACATATACACACATCAGTTTGTATGTGTGGATGGCATATCCTCTGACAAATCAAAGGTATGTTTTGGTGTTCCTCAAGGCTCTGTTCTGGGCCCATTATTGTTCTCACTATATATGCTGCCTCTGGGTGATGTAATCCGAAATCACAATGTCAATTTTCACTGTTATGCTGATGACACACAGTTATATATTTCAATGAAGCATGGAGAAGCCCCAAAATTAGCTACTTTGGAAGCACGCATTTCAGATATTAGAAAGTGGATGACAGAGAATTTCTTGCTTTTAAACTCAAGAAAAACAGAAATGCTTGTTTTAGGACCCAAGAAACAAAGAGCTTTGTTGGCAGATCTCACTGTGAACCTCAACGGCTGCATGGTCATATCCCAAAAAACTGTAAGAAACCTCGGGGTTACCCTTGACCCTGACCTTTCCTTTGATGAACATATAAAACATGTCTCAAGAGTTGCTTATTTTCATTTTCGAAACATTGCAAAAATCAGAAACTTTCTATCAAAAACTGATGCAGAAAAACTAATCCATGCTTTTGTTACTTCTAGATTAAATTACTGCAATGTTCTTCTTTCCGGTTACCCTGATAAATCAATAAATAAACTTCAATTAGTGCTGCACACGGCTGCTAGAATCATAACTAGAACAAAAAAATTTGAACACATTACTCCAGTACTAGCCTCTTTACACTGGCTGCCTGTTAGGGTTAGGGCTGATTTTAAGGTTTTATTGTTAAACTATAAATCTATACATGGACTGGCTCCTACTTACCTCGCTGAAATGATCCAGCCATACATACCTACACGTAACCTTAGATCGCAAGATGCAGGCCTTTTAACTGTACCTAGAATTTCTAAACAAACAGCCGGAGGCAGGGCCTTCTCTCGTAGAGCTCCACGACTGTGGAATGATTTGCCAATTAAGGTTAGAAATGCAAACTCAGTGCAAACTTTCAAGTGTCTACTAAAGACTCATCTCTACAGCATGGTCTATGATAAAGTGTAGTCTGGCCCAGGGGCATGAAGGTGACCAGAATGGCTTGATACTGTCCTTCCTTGCTGTCTTGCCAGGTGGGCTCTCATCGCCACTGGGATACCCTCCCTCCAATGCCATTTGGGGGCGGAGTCACTGGTTTGTTGTTGTCTCTCTGTTGCACACTTGTGCAATTGGGCTGTACTCTGGTGGCAATACTCGGCCCTCTTTCAGGGTGGTTGCGGTTGGTGGGTGTCCCTTTGGTTGATGCTTGGCAATGTGGGTGGATTGATTTCCTGCCTGTTGGGCCCTGTCCGGGGCCTCCCCCGGATAGGGCCACAGTGTCACTGGACCCCCCCGTCTCAGCCCCAAGGTCTTACGCTGCTATATTATTGTGCTGGGGGAGTAGAGTCAGTTCTCCTTCTCCACTATAAATCCCTGTATATCTAAAGCATGCATTTTCTAAATTTTCCCCGTCTCCTGCCATTTTAACCTAGGAGGACATGAGGTCCTGGCGCACACCTGAGTACCACCAGGCTTGAAAGACCCGTTGCTGTCCCTGTCCAAAGTCCTCCTGGTTGTGTTGCAGATCAAGACGATACCTGACGATTTCAGCTGCCACTGTGCTGACACCTCCCCCCTCCCCCGTGTTGTCCCTGCCCATCTGGTCATGACTCGGACTAAGTTTAAATAGACTCTGGGCTCAGCCCACATGCATTTATTAATTATTACAATTTGTACTCTTAATATGTTCACCCAGCACAGCCAGAAGAGGACTGGCCACCCATCTGAGCCTGGGTCCTCTCTAGGTTTCTTCCTAAATTTCACCTCTTAGGGAGTTTTTCCTAGCCACTGAAATTCAACACTACTATTGTTTGCTCCTTGGGGTTTAAGGCCGGGTGTTTTGTAAAAGCACTTTGTGACAAATGCTGATGTAAAAAGGGCTTTATAAATAAATTTGATTGAGAGAGAGATATTTTATATATATGTCTGTCTGTCTGTATGTACGTATGAGTCACCCCGCCGCCGACACAGTCCCCTGCCCAAAGAATTGTGACATCTCTTTTGTTTCATTTTTATGTTCCCACTAAGATAGTTTGTTTTTTGTTCTCCATCTTTTAGTGTTACGAGTAGTAAAATGCCCTCAGGATGTGAATGGCTTAGACCTGTCTCATAGATATGCTCACTAAAATTAATAGAACAAAGGCTTTCACCAAATTAATGGGATTTTCATAATTTGTCTATCTCTGGGGTGGTTACTACTGGATTCCGTGAGGATACAGTTTTGACAAAATGAACTAAGGCATTCAAGCCTTAGTTCATTTTGTAAATTCAGCAAAGCAAAAAATGTAATGCGGTTTACTTTTGGTCCATCTAGTACTATCCAATCCTGTGTTATTACACCGTTTTAAACTCCACAAGTCAGGTATTCTGGAAATGGTCTGCAGGAGCGCTGGATAAAAAAAAAAACAATAAAGGTGGCCCATCCCGCTTTTAATACATCATACAATGTGCAGCCTTACAGCTGAGAGGAGATCAGGTATGCTGGGCCCAGCTGTGCACTTCCTCTCCTGCTCCACAGGCACCTCTACTTGGGGAGTGGTGGAGAACCACCCAAAAGTTGGGGGAGTTGATAAAGTGACAGCGGCAGACAGCTCAACGCTGTTTGAACACAACTAACAGACACCCAGAATTATCCTCCCATGTTCAATTTACTGCCAACTGTGAACGAGCGCGGCATTAAAAAAGCATCTGGGTGTTTTGGCATTGGGCTGCTCTGCTGTCCACCGGCCTGAGAAATCTTTCTAACTATTCCTCTGTGAAGCAGCAGCTGGAATAGCACATAGCCTTGATGCAGCGTAACTGAAGCATCTATAGGGACCTAGGGATCATTCAGCTCTAAACGAGCAGACAAACTCCTTTTAGTCCTCTATGACATAATTTAGGTTAAGTTGTGGTGCTCCTTTTACAGTGGCCTTTGCCTTTCATATATTGTTGATTCTTCAGTTTTTGAAAAATGGCAGCTAGCTCCAACCATTTTTTGTGGTGAAGATGGCAAACCTATTTAGATGCTGGGTATTCATTATAACATTACAGGCACCTGGACAGCCTAAAGAAGATTTGTCATCTAATAAAAGAGTAAAAGAAGCCATTGTAGATTATTCATGTATCCTAAATAAGACATTAGCATCATATTATCTCCCACAACCTTGCATGAAAAGTTGATTTAGAATTCTCTTTGACCATCATTCCAAGAAAATTAACATAGGACATACTGTAGATAGAACATGATACCCTGCATATATAGTAAACATCAAAATATACAACATACTAAAGTCTTGCCCTTGTCCTTCTGACTTTTGTTAATCCACCCATATAAGACAATCACTGTTTGTTGTGTTATAGTTCAGGAAATGTCAGGGAAGATAAGTTGCTAAAGTGACTACAGTGAATTTTCTTTGAAGAAGTAAATACAATTAATTTTTTAAAAATTAAATAATCAGGAGAACATGTTGAATTTTACAGACCAAGCTACATATGAATGTCATTGATGGCATTTTTCAGAAGTTAAGGACCGAACACACAGACCCAACATTTAGAGCTACCAACTCGTAAATACACTGGACATTACTGGCCACAGGCCCCTTTCAATAACATCTCAAAACAATTCCATTAGCTTGGTAGACACTGCTAATGATGGGAGCCAGTGACAGACGTCTTATGCTAGGAATGACAATGAAAAGACTACCTCTTAAAACCACTATGAAAGTGTAATCACACAGAGAGAAAAACGTGTCAATGGTTAAAGCTGCTTGTCACTCACAGAGTTCTGATTAGCCATGCCAATCTATTCAGGATTTGACCACTAAGCTCCTGATTGCTAAAGTTGAAGAGGCATTATCACTTGCCCCAGTAGTCTGTTTAAATATTTACTAGCCAGATTAAGTTTGCTAAACACACAATTTAAGCGTAATTAACCACACCATCAACGTGTGCCGTTAGAGTCTGAAATAGTAGCAATGTGGTGGCTTTAATCAGGACATCCATTAGGGGTGCCCAATTAAAGCCCATTGCAGCTCAAGAATAAGGAAGCAAAATGTCTGGTTACTTGAACTTCGGACAATACTGTGTCTTTGAAAGTAAGTACAAAAGAGAACACTCCTGAATTGTGATGGAAATGAAAGCATGGCAGGAATGAGGAAAGAAGGAGGAAGATAGCAATCAGTATCTTGGACTGTTTTTAAGGCCTCTCATATGTTTGTTATCATCCAGTATTCATCATTATTGATTTTCTGGAGAAGCAAGAGAATGAATGGAGAGGCCATCTCATTACATTCAGGAAGAATTCAGTTCTTCCCCACTCTCCATTCAGCAATGTCCAATTCGCAAGTATGGCCTTGCCTCAAATCAAACACTCCACACCAAGTTCGTGAGAAGACCGAGACATGTCCTTCACGGCAGGGCAGCCCTGTTCGAAATCCACCATAGGCAGCGCTGAGCCAATTACCACAGCCCTGCGGGACTCCCAGGGACTGGTGATAAGCTGCGACCAGGATTCAAACACATACTCTCTGGACAGCGTGGAGAGATGGATGAAGGCTGCATATCTCCACCTACTCAAAGACACAAACACACATTTACATGTACACACAAACACATCCACACACACACATGCATTCACACACACTCTTTCCCCATAAATCTAGCCAATGATGCCCATGTCCACAAACGTTAGGTATGACAAAACTTCTGGACGACTCACCAATGGCTTATGTCACTCCAGTTTGAGAAACCTGCCCCAGATATTTCACATAGTTCAGGATCAAATTAAGATGCCCTCACTATAATCTTGCTAATACCATCCTGTTAATTTTTATTTAGAAACTTTGCTACCGTGCATAAAATGATTAGCCCGAGGTCAGCTTAAATTACTAATGTTTTAACATTTTTAGATTTCTTCTTAAACACACTTTAACAGGCACACTTTCAGAAATGAACTTCTCTGCCGCTTTAACATGACTTCAACAGAGGATTTGTTGGAAGATGACTGACAGGAGGACAGACCAGACATGAAGCTTGCCCAGACTACAGACAGAAATGCAAGCGCTTCAAGAGGCTTCTTGACAAAGGTTAAAAATTAGACCCTGACCCGTTCGATTTGTCTTTTCCTTCAACTACAGGAAAATACTTTGTTCACCGGACCGTGATTGGTAAATGTTCCTGTGCCCCTAAGTCCCTCATAGGCTACTTATGGTAGTGTGGTGCAGGCAATGACTGTGCTGTGGGTTTGATTCCCATGTGGGCAAAGACTAATATTAATGCTTTAAGTATTGCAATATACACTGGTTAAGAGCATAATCTAAACTATTTAGACATTACAAAAGTTACAACACTTGATTGTAACAAAGCAAAATAATCAAAAACGTATCCTGGACAGCTTTGACATTATTCTCCAGGGAAACAAATATTCAAGAGACATTCACAGACTTGGTTTCTACATTTGTCATATCTCTCGAAGCTGCATAGTGACCGCAATATGTCGGAGACACTTTTGCTCAAAGAGGACACAAACGCCATAGGAAGTGGAGCATTCTGGAAAATTCCAGCCTCACAGCCCTTTTCAACACAACCAATGTATTATACATTTTTGTATCAGTGTTGTTGTCTCCTGAGCCTCACCAGAGG
This sequence comes from Esox masquinongy, assembly GCA_016801175.1. Classification (NCBI taxonomy): domain Eukaryota; kingdom Metazoa; phylum Chordata; class Actinopteri; order Esociformes; family Esocidae; genus Esox; species Esox masquinongy. The sequence continues at coordinate 125,184 of JACXGI010000049.1, read as the reverse complement.
GTGATTTCACTTCTCTGTGGATAAGGATCATGTGGCTGTGCTGACAGAAACATGGCCCTCAGCCTACTGGTTACTGGGCACTCCATGTGAACTAGCTGGAAGGAGAGGCCACACAATCAACAGCATCACAGCCCAACCCCCAAAATAGTGCATCAATAAAATCCACCAAAAAAAACACACTGAACACATCCAATATATAACACACACTGAACACATCCTGACAGATCCAATATATACAGTGGATATAAAAAGTCTTCACACCCCTGTTAAAATGCCAGGTTTTTGTGATGTAAAAGAATGAGACAAAGATAAATCATGTCAGAACTTTTTCCACTTTTAATGTGACTTATAATGTGAACAATTCAATTGAAAAACAAACTGAAATCTTCAGAAAAATAAAAACCTTACAATAACCTGGTTGCATAAGTGTGCACACCCTCTTATGACTGGGGATGTGGCTGTGTTCAGAATTAACCAATCACATTCAAACTCATGTTAAATAGAAATCATTACACACCTGCCATCATTTAAAGTGACTGATTAATCACAAATCAAGTTCAGGTGTTCTAGTAGGATTTTCCCGACATTTTCTTAGTTGCATCTCAGAGCAAAAGCCATGGTCCGCAGAGAGCTTCCAAAGCATCAGAGGGATCTCATTGTTGAAAGATATCAGTCAGGAGAAGGGTACAAAATAATTTCCAAAGCATTAGATGTACCATGGAACACAGTGAAGACAGTCATCAGCAAGTGGAGAAAATATGGCACAACAGAGACATTACCAAGAACTGGACGTCCCTCCAAAATTGATGAAAAGACAAGAAAACTGGTCAGGGAGGCTTCCAAGAGGCCTACAGCAACATTAAAGGAACTGCAGGAATTTCTGGCAAGTACTGGCTGTGTGCTGCATGTGACAATCTCCCGTATTCTTCATATGAATGGGCTATTGGGGAGGGTGGCAAGACGGAAGCCTTTTCTTACAAAGAAAGGCATCCAAGTCCGGCTGAAGTTTGCAAAAACAAACATCAAGTCCCCCAAAAGCATGTGGGAAAATGTGTTATGATCTGATGAAACCAAGGTTGAACTTTTTGGCCATAATTCCAAAAGGTATGTTTGGCGCAAAAACAACACTGCACATCACCCAAAGGACACCATACCCACAGTGAAGCATGGTGGTGGCAGCATCATGCTTTGGGGCAGTTTTTCTTCAGCTGGAACCGGGGCCTTAGTCAGGGTGGGGGGGAATTATGAACAGTGCCAAATTCCAGGCAATTTTGGCACAAAACCTTCAGGCGTCCGTTAGAAACCTGAAGATGAAGAGGACGTTCACCTTTCAGCACGACAACAACCCAATGCACACATCCAAATCCACAAAAGCATGGCTTCACCAGAAGAAGATTAACGTTTTGGAATGGCCCAGCCAGAGCCCAGACCTGAATCCAATTGAACATCTGTGGGGTGATCTGAAAAGGGCTGTGCACAGGAGATGTCCTCGCAATCTGATAGATTTGGAGCACTTTTGCAAAGAAGTGTGGGCAAATATTGTCACGTCAAGATGTGCCATGCTAATAGACTCCTACCCAAAAAGACTGAGTGCTGTAATAAAATCAAAAGGTGCTTCAACCAAGTATTAGTTTAAGGGTGTGCACACTTATGCAACCAGGTTATTGTGAGTTTTTATTTTTTATTTTTCCCCCTCAAAGATTTCAGTTTGTTTTTCAATTGAATTGTTCACGTTATAGGTCACGTTAAAGGTGGAAAAAAGTTCTGACAAGATTTATCTTTGTCTCATTCTTTTACATCACAAGAACCTGGCATTTTAACAGGGGTGTGTAGACTTTATATCCACTGTACATTGTAACTAAACACATCCAACATACAAAACAGATCAAGCACTTCTAACACACCCAATACTTCCAAACACACCCTCTTTCTCCAACACAAGTAACGCATCTGACACATCTTAATAACAAATACAATAATTCACCCCCTTTGCTATTACACACCAGAATAAGCTGTGGTGCAACCGTCTTTCAATGTCAAATCTGTCCAAGGGGGATGAATACTTTTAAGAGAATGTACAACTCATTCAATATAAACAACATTTCCAGTACTTCCAGTGCATCGCAAATTAATATCCATATACAAATGAACTGGATTGGGGTTGTATTTTATTGCTGTCTTCTTTGCTTCCTTACATGTTAAATGAAGCATCAATTCTGTTTACAGTTGTAATTATTTATTCTGTTGCTTCTTATAAAACATATTTGAAACAAACTAAAGGTTTATGCTGTTATACCTCATACAATTGTGAACAGTCCAACTACACTAGGCAAGTGGAGATGTGACCTTTAGTGATTAGATAAGCAGTGTAGGAGCACTATGGGTCTACTTCCCTGACAGAGCAGGCTAACATCCACCAGGGCTAATGCGATACATGCCAAGCTGGCTCGCAGGCACTGACCTCAGTGTGCCCACTAAGTCGTCATTTAGACTCTGCTTAGTGCCAAAGTATCATCATTCCCTATGCATTGCATTTGCATCTTTAGTCACTCACTTGGCAGAGGAAACAAAAGATTCATGCTCAACTTTGCCAGTAACTAACATCAAGATAGGGGATGACTCAAGGATCAAAATTGCCATCATTAAAGACACATTTTGTGATCCTACTTATAGGTATACAGTACCTATACACACACACAGAAATATTACACATCCAGCCCAAAATGTGACATTTAAAAAAATAGTTTCATAAAAGTCCCAGACTGCATGTTTAACCAAACTGGTAATGTATGCTGTTGGACTAAAAGCCTCACTCATATTCTCAGTAAAACGGTATCCATGCAAGGCCTCATTTCAAATTAAGCCCTTCATTTGCCTGTAATTTCCTCAAAGGGACAACATTAGGTATTCATTTACAGCCCTTCTATGTGAACCCTGATACAGCAACATTCAATTGTAATCACAGCATTTTGCTCGGAGGACAAGGAAGGAGATGTGAAATTGCATCTGGTGTTACTCTGGCCCTATCAGAGGAGTGGGGCACAGCTGATTAAATTAATTAAGGAGGAAATGAAATAGTATAATACCCCAGTCAGATTAAAAGAGGAACATGGAAAATAGCCTGTCCCGTTAGACAAGGGTACATGGGTGAAAACCAACCTTGTCTGCAGGGAAAGGGGAGCAAATATTGGTTGCTGGAATACCCACCTTAACAAGGGGAACTGTCTTTAAAATGGGACTGGTCTCAGTGCTTAATCTGTAAAATAAAACCATGATGACTCTTCAACCAAGCTCACCACAACTCATCTTGTCCCACCTCTGAGAGACAAAGTTTTACCCTGAACTTAAATTTTTTTTCTTATTCATGTGCTTGATTCTACATTCACAACCAAAACCATGCTAATGGTGCCCAAGAAGGAATTCAATGTTTTTTGTATCAATCAGTATAAATCTTGAATGCTTTCTATTCAATAACTGCTTTGCACTGAATGAAAGGGCTCCATCTTGCAGCACTTATCTCCACCCCACTCTAACTCTGAGCACAGAATGAACGAGATGGTTGCCAATCTTTCATCTCCGAGCATCTGCGTGAGAGCTGAGAGCAAAATGACATCCACAAGCAGACTGATTACTTCCAGTGAGCCGGTGAAGTACCACGGATCAGAGGAAAACAGAAAATCATAAAATGTATTCACAAGTTCAACTTGTCCCCTGGCTCGAACCCTCATACCCATGGGTTGCAGGTCTGTGCAAAAGTGCAAAATCCTGAACCTATATAAATTAGTATTGTCTTAGTGATGGCTCTGTAATCCCAGTCTCCCACACTAATCAATGGAGAGCATTCACAATGGTGCGCGATGAGAATCCTCCAGATAAAGATTGAATCAGGATCAGGCAAGGTTCAGTGTTGCCGTGTCAGGCTACAACCCCAAAGCCCAAACCTCATGAGACTGAAAAACTTAGAGGACCAACCTTGGTTAAAACAGCCTATAAACCCGCTACTGAAGGCTCATTCTGATCTGGTCCATCTACTGAAGGCTGGTCCATCTACTGAAGGCTCATTCTGATCTGGTCCATCTACCACAACGTCACCTGTGGTGTGAATATGCACAACATGCTAGAAAACTAATCTACTGGATCCAAGCTCATTTTAAGGGAGTGCAGTTGCTGGCATTCCCTGTCAAGGTGGAGAGGTAGTGTCGAGAAGTGGAAGGGCTTGGCAAAGAGAAACGCGGGCAGCAACGAGACAGGTCTCACTCTATTGGCCAGCCACCATGACAGGGGCGGGATAAAGTCCTGATCCGAAAAACTCGGCTGGTGATAAATACACCAGCTAATAGGATGAGGCCCGGGAGATCTGACGGAGATGGTGGAAGTGGTGGGAACGGCGTCGGAGAGCGGCGAAGCCGTATGGGGATGCACGCAGTGCATCAATCACAAGTGTCAGTTGGGCTGGATGCAGTGACCATGGAGGGAACTGCGCACTCCACCACGTCAAATGAGGCAGCATTAATTACCTTTGCTTGTATCGTAGCTCCGTCCTCAAGGACTAACAAAATCGGGCCAAGCTGACCCCTAGTCTGCGATACTTCAGAAACCACATTGCTGGAGACGTTCAGGGGACTTGTGGAGATACAATGATGTCATGTTTCACTGCCATCTAATGGTTATATAAAACCCATCCCTTATAGAACATTCTCCTATGGAGTGAGACTGCTCTACTGATAGTGACTCCATTAGATTAACATTCACTCCTCAGGGCCACTGACTTAGACGGCCATGTTGGGGCCTCAGTGGAAACAATGGGATTTTCCAGCCTTGAGATCTCATTAGGGCTAGAAGCAGGACAACATCCAGAGATTAGACATATCCCCGGTGAATTCACTAACTTGATTCAGTAAAATTAATTGGAAATATGTGCTCACACTTCTTTTTTAAACATTTAACCCAAAAGATGTCTGATCGACTAACTTGCTGTTTGTGCATTACTCAGGCGTTATACAAGACCTACAATGCATTGACTGTAGTTCAGTTAATATAACTGCTTAGCGGCCGAATCCTGACTTGAAATAGCTTACATTTCCCATCCCCAGCCCCGAGGAGGCTCCTGAAGTGTCCCCAAATCAAATCTCACCTTGGGGTCCCAAAAAGCTATGGCCGGCCCCGTTTGAGCAAACCATTGTGACCAAATATTTGCGAGGACTGATGTATTGATTAATCAAGTGAAAGAAAAATAATTAACCACTCACATTGTCTTCAGGATAGATTCCTTTTTTCTTCCTACTGTTGGTTCTCTAGAAAAGAGAGAGTGGTATTAGATCTAGTAAGCTTGCCCACACACATACAATATAAAGGATGACCAACTGAGGGCCATCCGAGAGAAAAAGATGAGGGAGATAACAGCAGTCACAGACAAGAGGGAATCATATTGTACAGGGATATAAGTGGGTCACGGTGACAAAACAAATGTATGGTTCAGTAATCTCATCCATGACTGATTGTTTTGTCATAAAGGAAAAATGAATAGGGGCTTCTACTTCACAGATAATACAGTAGCCCAAAGTAGGGGAGCAGGGGAGAAACTAGGAATTAAACAGCAGACGACCCCGATCCCTGTAGCCCTCATAAGTTTTTCTTTTATTCTGAACATTAATTATGTTTTGTATAACAGTTCTGCAATAGCCCAAAGGCAATAGTTTTCCATGAGGCAAACAGATCACCATTAACCAACATTCTGCAAGACCAACCTAAAAAGGGAAGATTAAATTACTAAAATAGAACGACCACAAAGACCTATACATAAACGTTGCACACAAATTAAATGTGAGTAGGTTTGTACTCAGGGGAGGTTTTGTACATTAATAGCAATGGATTCCAGTAATTAAGCAATGCCGGGTAGTTGTATTGATGCCCACACACACACACACAATCCTACTGAGATGGCTTTTGCCCCGTAGATGAAATAGTACAATGCATGCCTCCATTATCAACAATTATATAAGGAAACGCGATTACTGTGTAAGGAACAAGCACCACAGTTTAACCTTTGTGTTAGGTAATCCTTCCAAAAACAAGACATGAAAATGTGCCTAAACCGCGCAAAAAATAAACAGTGAAACAAGCGCGGGATTCATTTTCGAACCAATCGAAACATATGTCGATCTACATTATCTGAGTAGCTTAGCTAAATAATTGTCAGATTAGTTCTTGGTTTACTGGCACCAATCTGCTCAAATTTACTTTCCATTTCATTAAATTAGACTTTACACCACGACCAACTTCCAATAAGAGATTGGCTTATTGCCAGGCAATCAAATACGCTTCCTTAACAGAAAACGCTTTTCCCACGTTAAGGATGCCGCGGACATCGTATGCGTTTTATAGTATGTTTATGCATTTTCAATAAATCAATATACACATGAACAAAAGACTACCTAAAGACCGAACAGCTGCACAGAGCAAAAGAGAAAAACCACGTTCCCCTAAAAGAGGTGCAAAATATCATTTTGTCACAAGATTTTGATTCCACAAACACATGAATGGGATGAGCTACTCACCTAAATCCTGGTAGAACAGATCGAATCCTGCCATAAGATCCATACACTACTGTGCTGGGAGTATGCCCAGGTCTGGCAGCAGACTACCAAATAGTATTCAACCAATGATAATGTGAGTCTCTCTCCCTCCCTTTGTAAATCGCGTAATTTCACAAAACGTGATAGCCTATATGATACTACTAGACAAACTATTATTAATGACCTACTACTGTATCGTAATGAAATCAGTTATTTACAATGGTACACAAGTTTCCTAATTGCAGCTCACTATGATTCGTCTTTTTTTCCACATCGTGAAACCCACGCTACTTATCTGAATTCAGCACTATGGACAGCGACATGTTCGGGAATTATAGGACTGATTTGAAAAGGAAATGCTTAATCGAATATGTTGAGAATGATGCAATTGGCACGTGTATATGATGGATATGCTTATTGTGTTGTGCACAATATTAAGGTTTTTGGTTTTACTCCAATGTCAACCTGATGCACCTTTATTTTCAACATCATTCAATTTAGGCACAGGGGAGAGGCTTTTTAGAGGGTAGGTTGGGTATGTACGTTATATCTAGGAGGGTTACACAAACTTCAAATAATTTATAAGCATTGTATGTGGAGATAAGCAAAACTGTAGTACATAGAGTTAGGTCAACTTTAACAACAGGATGTGTCATATACTATTTTAACCTTTATCCAATAATCTATGCTATGTGGAAGATCCAATTTCTGTCATGACTAACAATTTTAGACAGATCCCAAAGTTTCACCTCTCCGAGTCATTAAGGTTATTGGAGGAGCATTAAAACAGTGCCACTGCATTCAGCATGTACTCTGAAAATGAAACCCACTCACAAGGCCTTCAACCAAGGTCTTAGACAATACAGCCGGTTAAGCTTCAGTGAGAATAGAGTTGCTTTGAAATTGCATGTGTGTTGATGAAAGCCAATAAGTATTCAGTGAATTAAGGAAAAGAACCCTCAACCAAAATTAATACTCTTATGCCAAAATGTGTGACATCAATAATGACCTCATCTTTGTTTTCATCTTTCTACTTTTTGACTAGGCAACATTACTAATGGCACCCTAGTGGGTTTGAATTGCCAAAGGCTGAAAGCGGTAGCAAACAACTTTTGTGATTCATTCAGGTTGCGTTTAGAAAAGCATTGATAAAAATGCACTTCTCCATAATATGCCTCTCCCCTCTCCTTTCGGTTCCTGTGGATGTGACATTTTCTTTTCACAGCCTAGCGATGATGACACATGATGTGCTCTCACATGACTCAAGCCCTAGTGAGATAAGACCTCAGAATATGGTCTGGAGTCTGCATAACAGTGACAGTATTGTAGCATTTCACTCAAGGCAAAAGCATTGGTTCTTACATCAGTGAATGTGCCTGAAAAAATAAACAAGATCTGGGCTCACAGTTTTGATATAGGTGACTATTCATTTAGAGGTACTAACAGATTCCAAGCCGTAAAGAATTGACAGATGGGAGGTTTTTTAAAAGGAACTTTACCTTTCTACCCATTTGTTTTTCCAGAGTTACTGACTTGGTGGCAGCCAAAAAAATAGTTCACAATATTTGACTCAGTGTACCAAAGTGGAACAAATGGTCTTGAAAGTTGACAACAGCTACCCATTCTTTTAACATTGCGAACTGCAATTTCATAATACAAAATATTTTAAACGACTTCCTCCTAAACATGGATGTCACATCCATTTCCCATTTCAGGGTGGGTATGATCTGAGCCAGAACAATAGGACACATAAATTGACATTGCGGTGTCATTTGCAGGAAGCAGATGGCACACAATGAAGCAGACACAAACAAACAAAACAGAGCCCAGCCACTCAGCCAGGTTCAGATGATAAAAACCACCAGGGTTGCCATGGATTACGGAGAGGGAGGCAGAACAACCAGATTTCAATATACGGATCTTTAAATGTTTGCTCAAGCTTTATGGCACCACTCACGCCGCTCTGCCCCTTTGTGTTCGGAAGACGAAAGGGCTCCATGCATAAACCATACGCTTCATCCCGTCGGTGGAGAGATAATAACGGCTCATGGTGCTGTGAAGGAGGGATTTTTGGGGGTTATGGGTAATTCATGAAAGAATAATGACATCAGGAATACAGACCCTTGGTGTAAAGAGTGATGATGCAGGCTAATGGGCATCCTGGAACCCACGGCCTGAAGGATATCCTCCATTCCCCACTGCCTGTGGGCAACTGTTGGTATGCTGTGCTTAAAGACCACTAGGCATAGCAAATACTTGAGGTGGGGATTTAAGGCAGCTTTTGAGTAACCATCCTTAAAGTTGTCCATTTTCTTTGGTAGAAGATGTCAAGGGATTAAGTTGTGCTTCAATGGCCCTTTGATCATCCAGGTGTGAAGCCAGAAAGTTGAGCCCATCGGTCAGTGTGGTGGTGGCTGTTCTTAGCATGAGTAACACCCAGAGGGAAAGGCCATGTGTCTCATTACACCTTGTGACTGGTCATACCTCTGACATAGCCAGGGCTTACGGACAGAAATCTTCTCTAATTGGCGGTCCATGGTGTGTTGAAGAGTGTGGGAGAGTGAAAACATGGCATCTAACAGGACAGAGACACCTGTCCAATCCTATTTTAAACCTGGCTGGCAGCACCTTCCCTTCAGACAGGAGTGTCTCTGGGTGATTAACATTTTAAACAGTCTCCAAGAATTCCAGAAACCTCCTCAAGATTCACTAACTTTTTCAAGTTCCACTTCAGTAGAACTATGTACATTGTTGTTGCTCAAATGTTTATGTAGTCTACAAAAAAGTAAATGGAGTACTAATCACTGCAAAATAAAATGTCAAACTGGAGTAAAGAACAGCTCGTTTAATTAGTCTTTATGGCTGAGAATACATTTCAGACTGGGTGCAAACTATGCCCATTATGCTCCAGGAGACAGAGATCTAAACAGCCATTAATTAGCTGATGATATTTGTGAGTGGCCAGCAGGAGGGCTTTGAACTCAACAACCTTCCTCCATTGAAAAGGTATTTCATGAGAGATTTCACAAATCAATCTCTGGCATAAAAGAAAATACTGGGTCTGGAAATAAACAACTTTTTTCCTTGAGGCTGCCAATAGGGAGTTATTGTCCTAGAATAGAGGACAAATGCCTAGGGACATTGGCTTCATTGACACTTTGTTTTCCAAAAAGAGTACCCCCTCAAGGGTTGAGTTCTGCTCTGTGATTGTATGCGTGCAAGCCTGAGTCCTGGAGCCAACTTCCAAACTTTCCTTATAAATTAATATTAATTTGTTGTATGTAGCAGGTTCAAAGCACAGCACCCATTTTGACACCTCAGTGGAACGGTTCACTGTAATTCACTGTGGAGAGCCAACGGCATGACAAGCTTGACACGAACGACTGAAGCTGTTCAATCGTTTTGGTTTCCGTTGGGGGGGACAACAGAATAAAATTGCATATTTGTGCAGTGTGAGACCCATTAGCATAGGGCTCTTTCATTAGGGAATTAATGGGCCTTCCTTAGTTTCATCAGTGATCTGTTGGTGCTTAGTTATCTAATGGATTCAGATGTTCATCAGATCGGCTCAATTATCAGCCATTTTCATTTCCCTCCCAATCCCCAGACCATCTCCTAATCTACACCAGATGCATTTTGGATGGCACCGATTTGCAGTGAAGGAAATAGAAAAGTTCATATAATAACTGGGCCACATTTGAACGACAAACAAAACAGGCAAAATGCTGTTCAGATGATCCAGGTAGGTGAAGTGCTCTGAGGCACAGCATCACACGACATCCATACAGCCGTGGTCTACGCCTTGATGGTGTCACATCTCCTTGCAGCCTGGAATCCCAGTCCTAGCTGTGCCCAGGGTGGGGGAGACAGCGGCTTGGATTTTTTGAAACATTGTGCTAAAGTGATTCCCTCAGGTGGGTCAGCCGCCCGCAAGCTAAGCTGTGGACGAACCGTGTGCTCCACGTGCTGATTCGACTAACTTTGCTGTCCTCATTTCATAAGGGGGTCCCGCATTCCCAGGCCTGTCACCCCATATAAAAACCACACAGAGCAGTGCAGCCTGACCAGACAGAAGGCAGTTAGGAAAGTCAACACCGCCTAAATGTAACAAGCAGAAGATTGGCCACTCACTTTGTGTCTCACTGCAACCAGAAAATTATTCCGGCTTTTTGGGGAAAGATTGTTCCCTGTAGGGGCACAACCAATGAGATGATGCCCGCAGGGCGTCATAATTGGCTGGATTGGAGCTTGGTATTCACACCTGACACATGAAGCACCGTTCCTCCTGCTCCCTCGGTTACAGTAGTTGGACTGTTTCAGGCTAACTGGCTCTATGGAACATTGGTACTCCCTGGAGGATAAGGAAACTACAGCAAGCCGGATAAAGGCAGATGAAGCGATAGTTGTGCATTGGCCATATTCAGAGCCATCCAGAGTGATTGGAACCATTGGCGAATGAGCAAAAAAAGGCAGAGAAAGTACATTGTTGTTTATCAACTTAATCTTACACTCAAAATATCAGCGAAATCTAAGTTATTGTTTATCAGTTGATCTTACACTAAACATAAGCAAAATCGGATCTTTAATTCAGGTAAAATTGTTGAAAAAAAACATAATACAATAAATACCTTCTCAAAAACTTGTTTGTCCCAATTATTGGCACCTCTGCATTTAGTACTTTATTCACCATTACCATGCCCAAATAAAGAGTATTCTCCTCTACCCCATTGATAACATTGATGAGCTGGGAGGACACAACAAGGGATATGAGCCCATTCGTCCAAGCAGAATCTCTCCAGAGTACTCAATCCTTATTGAGGACTTTCCACTTCAGATAACCTCATGTTCTCAATGGGGTTTAAGTCAGGGCCTGGGATGGCCATTGCAAAAATATTGAATCTGTGGTCAGTGATCCAATTCGTGCGGATCTGGAAGAAGTCTTGGGATTCTTGTGCTGTTGGAAGATCCAACAATTAACAAGTTTTTGCCTATTGGCAGAGGCAGTCAAAATTTTACTCTGAAATCTCTTGAACCATATCCTGTATCCTTACCAGGTTGCTATGGCATTTAGAAGCAATAAAGCACTTCACATATTCACACCACACTTTAAATTAGGAGTATTATTTTTTGCTAACTATCTCAACTCAGAAACCACCTCTGGTGTTCGTGGCCAAAACACAACATTGGAACCCAGTTCCAATTATAGTACTAATGCCTCTTTGCAAACTCTATGCTGATGTTTGTCTTGATGAGGGTAGTGGTCTTCTTCTGGCAAGAATTCAATCTAGCTCTTTGACATGGATGTGGCATCTCATTATAATTTTGGAGACTTGGTGATTTCTGCAATTGACCAAATGGGATCCTTGGAGATATTTGTTTTATATATGGATAATCCTCTTTACAAGGCTAACATACACTTGCATCCTCTTTTAAGGCAGGGTGATGACAGCCTGCCTTAAATTATAGCTTCTCAGTTGTTGCCCAAATAGTGGAGGTTGGTTTTTTCAGGCAAGCAGCAATATGTTTTTTTTTGTCATAGCCACATTTCTCTCTTCAAATTTGGGTGTTCTCTGACCCTCCCTATGTTGATGGATGAAAATGTCAGTGTCATATGTGGCAGGCTCTTTATATTTATACAATTGTGTACATGCATACAATTTCTGTGTGTGTCAATAATCATCATGACACTTTTTTTTAGAAAGTATGTATTTTAGATTTTTTCTCCAACACATTTGGTTCAATTAAAGGTTAGATTTCTCCTGTTTTGAGTGTAAGATCCAGCTGATAATTTTTTCAACGCCTTTTTTGCTCATCAAGGTGCCAAGTAATTCTGCAGGGCAATATGCAACACATTGAATTTGTGCAGCAGTCTCACCCAGTCTGTTCCAGGAAGACTCAGTAGGAAGGCCCAGATTATATAAAATACTATACACTGTATATGATATTAACCTTGTATGGGCCTTTGTGCAAGTACTGTGGAAGTTTGACAGAATCACTGAATGAGGTTGGTGGCAAATTCACCTTCTGGAGTTATAGCATCGATCTGGGAAATAAGAGATAAAAAGAGAGAAAGCGATCCAGGCCTTCATCTATTGACTCTGGATTTAAACCTACCACAGTGGAAGTATAAACGGGATTAAATGAACCTAAAAAACAAAGCACTCGATTTAATGGATAGATTTCACCCTTTCATACTGATGTCAACAGCTTTGCCCTTTTAAGCAAGGTTGCACCTCAGCCAAACGAACACTGCCATTATTAATAGTGAACCTTTTCAAAACACATTTTCCACACAATTCTGTTGATTGCCTATATGGCTTGTAGCCCCCTCTTACCCTTGAAGGTAATGCATGTAAATAATCACTTCCTGGATTCCCATCTACTCTCTCCATGGCTGCCTTTTGATTGCAGTGGTTTGGGCTTTGATTATAGTACTGGCTAGGTTATATGAATAACCTTTAGGCGCACATCAGCAAATGTTGCTTCACCTTTCATGTCCCTAATTAAAAGTCAATGCTTAGTTCAGAGGCAGCCAGCTCTCTGCTGGGCTTGAAAGTAGTGCAATACAGAGACCAACCCTTTAACACACGCAACGCATCATTCGTCTGGGTTTCCTACCAACTCCGGTCCTCAAGCACCGCCAACACCTTTGAGGACTAGAGGATTGGACGAGTTACACCCAGTGTGCTTGCCCAGAGCTGTGGCAAAATGTCTACCATTGAGGTTACTTAAGGACAGACATGGTCTTGCTTTCATGTAAACAGCTAGGTGTTTCGATGCCATAAAGTTTGACGGAAAGGAGACTAGGAAGAACATGCATTAGGTTCAGATCTTAGAAGACTTCTCAGCAATCAGAGAGACCATGCCAAAAACAAGTGGTGGTAACTGAAATATCCTCTGAACCAATAATTGTCAGCAATGGTGCTGTAAGCCATTCTGACAGGTACAGGCCATGATAGTGTGTCTATAAGACTATCTTCTGACAAAGGCCAAGAAGACCATTTTATTAATGAAGACATCTTGTTTTGATGTGACACGGTCTTACAAGGTCTATCGATTGAATGAGCCCAAGCAAGTGACAACAGAAAGCTCAATTATGTGGCAGGTTAAACTGTAGCGTTGGAGTGGTGCGCGTGCGTGCGTGCGTGAGTGAGAGAGTGTTGTGAAAAGAAAAATGTCTGATGCACAGATGTCACAATACCATGTTACATCCTTTAGATGTCAGTTCAGTGAATCGTAGGAGAATGATCAGGAAACACCATTTCTTCATGGCAAGGACAGAACAAACCAGAATACGGTATTATGTTATTTTCTTTATAAGAGTTTGAATTACTGTTTGTTTAAGGTCTATGCTAAGACATTCCAGTGCATCCATCCCAGTCATCCCTTCCCCTGGGAAAAAAAAAGAAAAGGATTGTCTTGGCTTCATGATTACCCCACATCGCATAGCTGGCATGTAACATGGAGCTTGTGAGAGTTCTACACTGACATGTGGAGGGTTTATTGCCTTTCTGGCACTGAGCCACCAGCATCATAAAATCACTGGGTGAGAGACCTTCTCAAGTGATAAGTGTCCCCTTTGTGTAAAGATGACTTTTTAATCAAAGTAATTGATGGTAACACTGCTGTAATGACAAATCATGTCTGCCATAAACAACAAGCAAGTTATTGGATTAAAAAAAAGCCAGAGGATTTGTGTATAGCACAGCGAAGCCATATCATTCATCAATGAGAACCGATGCTGTACTGTCTACTGAGGTTTAACAACAACCTATTTCAAGGTCTATTTGTGAACGTGTCCTTCTTTGCCAAAACACTGCAAGCAATTTGCAAAGCAAAGAAAGCAAAGCAGAGACAAAATCCAAAAGTGTTTGAGTCTGAGCATTCAGGTGTCAGTCTTGTAAGAAGACCGTGAGAACGGTTAGAAAAGTGATACAGGTAGGTACATTCGGTCAGTCCGTTCCACTGTGGATGTTGGGGCCTCATGTTTCGTCGCATGCGAGAAGCAATGCTACAGAACTTTTTTTGAAAGAAACAAGCATCTTTGGCAGAGAAAATCAAGTGCGGCCCAGAGGCGCCCTGCTTCGCCTCTCCATTTCACAGGCAACGGATAATTATTCCAGACATCAAAGAAATGGAAGAGAGGTTGGGGTGGGACAGAGAGGGGGGAGGGACTGCTGGTGGGAGGCCACTCAGGTAGGACTTAATTTGGCTTACTAAGCTGCATACACTGGTTACAATGATTTAGAGTCAGCATTGACAGGATTGGGAAGGCAACCAGGCATGACAGTATCAACCACAGAAAATACAGTTCAGTTCCAAAGGTCAATAATGCTGTGTAAAATTACACGATTAAAAAAGTAAACGAAAACATGGCAAATATCCCCCCATACATACAGTGGATATAAAAAGTCTACGCACCCCTGTTAAATGCCAGGTTCTTGTGATGTAAAAGAATGAGACAAAGATAAATCATGTCAGAACTTTTTACACCTTTAATTTGACCTATAACGTGAACAATTCAATTAAAAAACAAACTGAAATCTTTGAAGGGGAAAAATAAAAAATAAAAAACTCACAATAACCTGGTTGCATAAGTGTGCACACCCTTAAACTAATACTTTGTTGAAGCACCTTTTGATTTTATTACAGTACTCAGTCTTTTTGGGTAGGAGTCTATTAGCATGGCACATCTTGACGTGGCAATATTTGCCCACTCTTCTTAGCAAAAGCATTCCAAATCTGTCAGATTACGAGGACATCTCCTGTGCACAGCCCTCTTCAGATCACCCCACAGATGTTCAATTGGATTCAGGTCTGGGCTCTAGCTGGGCCATTCCAAAACGTTAATCTTCTTCTGGTAAAGCCATGCTTTTGTGGATTTGGATGTGTGCTTTGGGGCGTTGTCGTGCTGAAAGGTGAACGCCCTCTTCATCTTCAGCTTTCTAACGGACGCCTGAAGGTTTTGTGCCAAAATTGCCTGGTATTTGGAACTGTCCATAATTCCCTCCACCCTGACTAAGGCCCTGGTTCCAGCTGAAGAAAAACAGCCCCAAAGTATGATGCTGCCACCACCATGCTTCACTGTGGGTATGGTGTTCTATGGGTGATGTGCAGTGTTGTTTTTGCGCCAAACATACCTTTTGGAATTATGGCCAAAAAGTTCAACCTTGGTTTCATCAGACCATAACACATTTTCCCACGTGCTTTTGGGGGACTTGATGCTTGTTTTTGCAAACTTCAGCCGGGCTTGGATGCCTTTCTTTGTAAGAAAAGGCTTCCGTCTTGCCACCCTCCCCCATAGCCCATTCATATGAAGAATACGGGAGATTGTCACATGCAGCACACAGCCAGTACTTGCCAGAAATTCCTGCAGTTCCTTTAATGTTGCTGTAGGCCTCTTGGAAGCCTCCCTGACCAGTTTTCTTGTCTTTTCATCAATTTTGGAGGGACGTCCAGTTCTTGGTAATGTATCTGTTGTGCCATATTTTCTCCACTTGATGATGACTGTCTTCACTGTGTTCCATGGTATATCTAATGCTTTGGAAATTCTTTTGTACCCTTCTCCTGACTGATATCTTTCAACAATGAGATCCCTCTGACGCCTTGGAAGCTCTCAGAGGACCATGGCTTTTGCTCTGAGATGCAACTAAGAAAATGTCAGGAAATTCCTACTAGAAAAGCTGAACTTTTGTGATTAACCAGAGTCACTTTAAATCATGGCAGGTGTGTAATGACTTCTATTTAACATGTTTGAATGTGATTGGTTAATTCTGAACACAGCCACATCCCCAGTTATAAGAGGGTGTACACACACACATACATATATACACACACATATATACACACACATATATACTTATACATATGATTTTCGGTGCGAGTTTGAATCCAGCCCTCTATTGGTTGGTGATTTTGGTTTCCATTCACCGTTATTACTTCATTTTGTTCAAGGAATTGCACATGTACAGTAAAGATTTCGATCTTTAATGTATTTAGTTCTTCAAGACCCAATGTGTGATTTCAGTGTTCCCTTATTATTTTTTGAGCAGCGTATATTTGTTTAGCGGCATGCTGGAATTAACCACTTTAAAGCTCCATAGCTCACAAAAAGATGATGCAAATGTTTCAGCACAAACACTCATTATACCAACTGAATATTCCAGGTCTTCCTCAAAGTTAAACGGCTGTCAGGAAAGGAAATAGCTGTCTATGCTGTGCATGGCTACGGTCTGTACGATCTATTCATCTGCAGCCACTAGTTTACACATTTAACAGCCGCCATTACCACAACCTCCATTAACACAAACAAATAACACACGTTTCACAAGCAATTATGAGAGAACATTAACACACAGGGAATTGGCCAGACAGAATTGATTTCATATCACAATGTGTCTATATTAATAACTCCACCGCAGAAGCCTAGAGGGGAAGGAGGAACAATGGTGTCTGCTGTTTAGAGGCACCAACACAAGGTCAATATCCGGCTTTGCCATATAGTCCCTGAGAAGGAAATGAGGCACATTTTAATTCACCTGAAAATCTCTGAGTTCCTTATACAGAAATGCAGGCAAAATAGTGACTTTTCACTCCTTCCCTACACCGGACGAATCAGAACCATCATTACAACAGGTTGATTTTAGATTTGAATCGGCAGAATAGACTTGGCATAGTGCATGTACCTTGGCCCTCATAAACCAGGCAATTACGACCGACCTGCCTTCTGCCAATCCCTTTCACAAAAGGCAACTTGCATGTCGATGTGGGTATTATGGATGCCGCAGGGCCGCCAAGGTCACACCGGGTCTCGGTTTGGAAAAGGATCTTCACTGCAATCAAGGCCATTATCACAATTTTGTATAGCCGCTGTTGACAAAGATTGTCTGGGGCCAATACGTTGTGTGAAGCGGTACATTAGCACTCCCACATGGAGGACACGCGTGTCCATATGGACAACACTGGTTTCATTCAGCTGATGTGATGACTTGTTTAGGAAGAAGCTGAAAACAGAGCCAGACCATAGATGTTGTTACAGCAGTGAAATTAGAAAGTGAACATGGAGATTGGTTTCAGTCAGATTCTGCTTATGACATAACAGTTTGGTCTCTGGGACATGGAACCTCAATCCCATGGCCTCCTCTTTCCTCCCCAAATGCTCCCAAAACTCCTCACTGACACAGTACCCAAGAACACAAGTCTGGGACCCTTGGATACACTTCAAGGTAAACCAAAAATATAAAAAAATAATTCTCCTCAACTCATGGCTGTCTGAACAGAAGCTGATTAATTCCACTAGTTTTCATACTTATGGACCCTCTCTTTTTTTGCAGGCTGGTTGAAGAGACACCAGTAAAAAGCAGCCATTTCTTAATATGGAGGCAAGCCGAACCACAGACAGTTTGGGCAAATTCAATTCAACACATCAATTCTGCCTCTGGAGTCTATCGAAGCTGGCAGGATAATTAAATTCTAGAGCACTGGTTTATATTTGTTTGTGTGTTTCTTGTTCTTGTCTTTGTCCGTATACGGAGGAAGGAGAGACGCGTCCCTGTGCCACAGAAGCTGGCCGTCAGTTATGATTGGGTTGCACAACCGTTGTCCAGGCCTGTCAATCAACATCTCTCGCCCCCCTGACATGAAAACGCCATTCGACAATCATGCAGCTAAAAAAAAAAACTACCGAAAAGAAAAAAAACATCCCTGTATGCTGTGGCTGGAAGAAATGTACCGCCTGAAAAGCTCCCTTTCTCTTCCTATATAATTGCATGACGTTTCACAATAAATTGTATTTACTTAGTGAACGAGACAGGCAGACAATCATAACTACATGTATGCAGATGTAATGTTGACAGATGACAGGAATGCAAAATATACTCAGATCTTATTGGTGTTTTTGTGTATTGACCGGACACAGCAGAGAACACCTAGATTGAATGGGCCTGTCACTTTGATCATGGAGATTCATATTTCTGGCAAACATCCAGCATCTAGCCATTCCTTCAGTTCCAAACCTTTTACATCCACTGATCCATGCCTATGCGGGAGGGCGGGGAAGAAAGAGAAATGCTGGAGGAGAGAATTCTGATTGATCAGGGCAGAGCCTGATGACGAAGCAGCACTGAGGCATCAAACCTACAGCTGTTTTCTCCTGACAGAGCCAGCAGATACCAATCACAGGAAGAATAGCAGACGGCACATTTTCAGACAGTATTGTGGCCCCAAAAAACCCGAACTGTGGGCGTCTCATATGAACGTAGCTAACCAGAACAAATGTAGAAGGAACAGAGTGAATTGTCAAGGGAAAGTGTTATATTGGTTATCTGTTTGCACATGTGAGGAGAAGCCTTCTCATGCACATGTGAGGAGAAGGCTCATTTGAGCTTTCTCCTCACATGTGCATGAAGGCAAGCATTAGATACATTACAGATCTATTAGAGGATATCTAAAGAGACCAGCAGGCTACAGGTGGACCGATGCAAGACAGCATGGCTCACTGGGAGTGGCACAGCTCTACCCCTCAGCACATTGTGTGAGAGCATGACTTTGGAGAACTACATCTCCTATATCAATGAGTTCTGAAGTTTCTTCTGGTAGAACAGGGTTCCGTGTGTGTGCCTCTGGAGCCAACACAAAGCCCTTGAGTAATCCGGCAGTGTATATACAGTTGAAGTTGGAAGTTAATATACACCTTAGCCAAATACATTTAAACTCAGTTGTTCAGAATTACTGACATTTAATCCTAGTAAAAATTCCCTGTCTTTAGTTAGGATCACCACTTTATTGTAAGGATGTGAAATGTCGGAATAATAGCAGGGAGAACGATTTCACTGTTCACATTCCCAGTGGGTCAGAAGTCTACATACACTCAATTAGTATTAAGTAGAATTGCCTTTAAATTGTTTAACTTGGCTCAAACATTTCGGGTAGTCTTACACAAGTTTCCCCACAATAAGTTTGGTATATTTTGGCCCATTCCTCCTGACAGAACTGGTGTAACAGTCAGGTTTGAAGGCCCCCTTGCTCGCACATGCTTTTTCAGTTCTGCCGACAAATTTTCTATAGGACTGAGGTCAAGGTACTGGAGTGTGTTGGCCACTCCAATACCTTATTGTTCTTAAGCCATTTTTACACAACTTTAGAAGTATTTGCAAGCAAGCAAATTTATTTATATAGCACAATTCATTCATAGACGCAATTCAATGTGCTTTACAAAAAAGAAAAATAGAAAAACACAAGAATAAAATACTGAAATAAGTTGTGACCAAGCTTTAACTTCCTGACTGATGTCTTGTGATGTTGCTTCAATATATCCACATAATTTTCCTTCCTCATAAAGCAATCTACTTTGTGTGAACCAGTCCCTCCTGCAGCAAAGCACCCTCAGAACATCATGTTGCCACCCCCATGCTTCACATTGGGGGGAAAAAAAAGAAAATCATCAAAACGTTTTGTTTGACACATTCATCATGGTACAACACCATTCTTAAGGGTATTTAGCTCATTGTGCTATTTTCTGCATGCAATTTGAGAAACACAGATCGCACTGTAATAGTATTCAGAGCCACCAATAAAGCTCTACGCAGACGAGCTGAACGAGTAGTACAGACGTCCTCACCGCGCGCGCAAAACAACTCATTTCAGAGCGTGTGCCTCTTCAGCGGGAAGGAGTACACGACAAATGTACCAGTCGGTTGTTTGCTTAACTAGCTTAATTAGCTAACTATTCAGTTAAAACAAATTATTCTCACCTAATTTAGATGTAGCTATCAATATTGCGGCCACAGATGTATCCCCGGTTATATTGAGATATATTGAGAAACAATGTGATTTTTTCTGTATGAATTATTTTACTAGGCAGGGAAAAGTGTGTTGAGAGTGAAGAACATAGGTTGCAATCTATGTCTATATCAATTTATGCATTTAGAATACTAAAGCATTGTAATATTGTGATAAAAGATCCCTACATATATTAGTTAAAGGCGTTTTTTTCATTTTTGCTCCTCATCAACAATAACCCCCCCACAGCAAGAACATTTTCCAGAGGAAATACTGCTGTGGATACAGAAACCTCTGTACCTGTTTCTTCTAGCATCTTCACAAGGTCTTTTGCTGATGTTCTGGGATTGATTTGCACTTTTCACACCAAAGTATTTCATTTCTAAGAGACAGAATGCAGCTCCTTCCTGAGTGTAAAGATGGCTGTGTGGTCCCATGGTGTTTATACTTGAGTACTATTGTTTGTGCAGATGAACGTGGCACCTTCAGGGCTTTGGAAATTGCTCCAAACGATGAACCAGACTTGTGGAGGTCTCTTTTCTGAGGTCTGATTTATTTGATTTTCCCATGATGTCAAGCAAAGAGGCACTGAGTTTGAAGGTAGGCCTTAAAATACATCAACAGGTACAACTGTACATTCAGTTTGCCGCACCTCCTGAAGAAACAGCATTGCAGGCTAGTTAGACTCGCATACCTCCCCTGTGGTCTGACCTCGTCTGACAAAGCCAAACAAGGGTTTGGCCTCTGAACAGCAACCTCCACCACTGAGATTTATGCTTGCACTGTTGGATACAGTAAATCCTCTGATATTCGAAGTATAGGATGACGATGGCCCTGGACCTCAAGGTGCCATGATGGAACAATCCTTGCTGTATTGAAAGGTAAGTGGAGCAAGGTTGCGGTAAAGGGGTCCATGGAACTTGACCAAAGGAATTCCATGGAAGCATGTGGGGGGAAAGAACCAAAATATCCCCACAGCCAACCGAGCAAAATTAGCTTACATTGTTTGTATGTGTATTTCACATTATGTTGATAAAACAGCTTTGACTACCACCACCAATTTCTATACAGTAGCTATGCTACCAATCTACAAACGGGAAGTAGCATTTAGCAGGTACTTCTTAACCTGAAAAGGGCAACTTATGTTATACAACAAAACAAGCCAAATACTAAATAGCAGAAGAGGGGCAAGTACAGCAAATAAGTTGACAGATTTTACAATTATTAACTTTGCAAGGTCAGATTTCTTCACTCCAGTGATGGCATTTTTTAGTCCCCATGAGCTGCGTTCCATTAACCTCTTTGTTTGATCTATAATGTGAAGTCCCAAGATTTTACTGTATGCTACTATATTATTGTGTCAGGGAAGTAGTCTCAGTTCTTCTCCATTGTAAATCCTTGTTAATCTAAGGAATGCGCTCTCTAAATGTCCTGCTCCGTTTAAACTTAGGACATGAGGTCCTGGACCACACCTCAGGAGTACCAGGCTTGAACGACTTGTAGCTGTCCATGTCCAAAGTCCTCCTGGTTGTGTTGCAGATTAAGATAATACCTGATGATTCCAGCTGTCACCCCACTGACCATTCCTCCTCCCCGGATTGTCCAGGGACAATCTGGACACAGCCCAGAAAACAATCTTCTTAGACCACATGCACATATTAATTACTACAATTTGAACTCTTAAAATATTCACCCGGCACAGCCAGAAGTCGACTGCCACCCATCAGAGTCTGGTTCCTCTCTAGGTTTCTTCCTAAGTTTTGGCCCCTTTTAGGGAGATTTTCTTAGCCACTGTGCATCATGACTGTTGTAGCTTGCTCCTTGGGGTTTCAGGCTGGGTGTTTTGAAAAAACACTTTGTGACAACTGTTGATGTAAAAAGGGCTTTATAAAATACATTTAATTGACTGAAGTCCTGGTCAGTACATTGGTTAAGGAAGGCATAACAAATTGAGGAAATGGCCTGACTGACAGTGTCCCCCACACCTACTTCAGCTGGACATCAATCCAACATGCTGTTATTTACAGGAATCACAGAGAAGCTAGAATCGTAGATGAACAAAGGGTATCTTATCCACCCACTCACTGAGCATGGTAGATCATCTTAAAATGAACAATATACTTAACAGATTTCAATCAAGGACTGGTGGCTACTGGAGATCTACTTTAGCATAAACAAAATAACTTGTCAAAGATAAACAACCCTCTCCAGTGGACTAAATAGGTTATTCTTTGATGCTCTCTCTTAACATGAGCAAAGCGTTGATCTAGCCTCAATTGAAACCTCATGGTGAGCTCACTGGAGCTGAATGACAGCACTCAGACTATGGATAATTATGGAATCAAAATGCATTTTGGCTTCGGCAGGTACAAAAGTCTGATGATCATGGGTGGGATATTCTGCATTGCTGCTAATTTTATGCACATGTGTCTCATTTCCTCTAAAAGTCACCATAAAAGTAATTATTTTGTGATGGGATAGCAATCAATTTATTTGAATATTCGATAATGAATATACAGGAAATGATTTTAGTGAAGATAATTCCATTCTAAGCATTTCTCCATTTCCATTTTAGTAATTTAGGCCTTTATCCAGAACAACTTACAGGAAGAATTAGGTTAAATTCCTTGTTCAAGGACGCATTGAATTTTTTTTTTCCCCTTCTGCTTTGAGATTCTGCTGCCCCCCACACTGAAGAACTTGAGTATTTATTCTTTTTACCATGGACTGAACGGAATATATCTGCTACCCATTTTTTTAAATCTGTATTTAACTTTAACTGCCCTATAGCTGAATATAGGCTATTATGTCAAAATATGAAATCAATCACTGTGCACATACAGTATAAAGAACTAACTAAACATCCAGCCCAAAATGGGACTTAAAAAAATACTGCAAGTCTTAGACTGGATCTTTAACTAATCCCATAAGCCTATCTCAAACAAATAAGAACTAGGTCTAGATTTTGCATTGTGTCAAGGATTTCCAACATCTGTGTTTATGGACCTTGTGTGTGCTTGAGACATATAATTTCTGATATTAGGGTTTAGGACTATCATTAGAAATAGGCCAATATATGATATATATCGGTCAATCATAGCCGTTCTTTTTTTTTTGTAAATTGCTCCTGACCTCTGAATTCTATGCAAAATTAGAAAACTGGTAATGTTATTGCATTAGAAGTCCAGAACTGTTGGTAATTATGAATGCACTGTAATTATGATTTTCTATCAGAGGATGACCTTTCTAATGTTAATGTGGAAAAGCCTCCACCTTCCTCACTGGATACAGATGGCACATGAAAAGGAAGTTTAAAAGAAAAAAAATCCCATCAAGCGTGACCGTCTTTGACAAACTAACTTCCTGAGAGCTGTTTCACTGGTTACTAAGCAACACTCATTAGCCTGTTACAGTGCGGAAGAAATGTGAGGTATGAACCTAAGCCCTGCATCAGCTTTACCTAGAGTGAGTTATTTTACTTTGGAGTTACCACATCGTGATACATTCTGAATAGTATGCTAAAAAGCGACAAATATCAAATTAGACTAACGAAGCTCTTCTCTGGCAGCACAATGGTGGAAGCAGCCGTCCCTTGAAGAGAGGACTCCTCTTTGTCTTCCTTTCAGCACTAACTTCGCAGATAACTAATACATTGGGTAAAATCTTAATATTACTGGATTGTGTTGTCTAGCCATCTTAAAATTATTCCAAAACCTGTATGTTGCTCTGAATAACAATGTCTGCTAAATTACTCAAATATAAAATGTCTGCATCTCCCATTAAAAATATCCTCCATTCACCCTATTAGCGTCCCATGAATTTAAGATAATGCAGATGTTAGGTGTAGCCCATCTGTAGTATCTATTTTCCAGTTTACTGTGCTTTACATTAAAACACCCACTGGAAGTGAGAAGAGCATGTTCACAATGTCACCAACAGACTGTCCATTTTTTTACTGCACAATGATAAAGACAACAGAAAGCTGTTTTGACTATGGAGTCCATGCCAGAACTGACAGCACAGCATGTCGTCACAGTTCTATGAAGTGACAACAGAATACAAAGTGGGGCCCATCTCTGAAACATTTGAATCGATTGTTCAATTTGGCAGTGCATGAAAAGGGCTTTTCCATTTAAATGACCAGCGCTGATGTTTAATTAGTTCACGTAATCTGCTATTTCAGTAATGCCATAAAAACCTTAAACAGCGGATCGCTTTTGATATTACCCTCATAGAAAAAGGAGGAAAATATTGGAGATGTGCCGATGTAACGAGACAGCGGTATACAGGAGAATAGGCAACTTCATAAAACCGTTAAAAATGAGGAAGTGTGTTCTTGACATGATAAGTAAAGCCCCAGAAATCTGCTTGTAGAATATCCATTGAAGATAAGCTCCGCTTTACTGTAGTTTTAAGAAATTGCAAGCTTAGAAAATGAAATATGGATTGCTCCATTTTCAAATACAGCGTTTGATTACCGGTAGATATGCCTAGTGCATATAATTTCTAACTGCCTGGTGGCCAGAAACCTGGAAACAGTATACTGCAGTTTTCCATAGACATTGGCATAAAATAACTCATTACCTGTGTTGTTTGTTATCTAGCCATCTTCGCTCATCTTTATGTATTTATTTACACACAAACATGACCTTATGTATTACACTACATGGCCAAAAACACATGGACCTGCCTGCCTTTCC
Organism: Esox masquinongy; assembly: GCA_016801175.1. Classification (NCBI taxonomy): domain Eukaryota; kingdom Metazoa; phylum Chordata; class Actinopteri; order Esociformes; family Esocidae; genus Esox; species Esox masquinongy. The sequence continues at coordinate 100,130 of JACXGI010000049.1, read as the reverse complement.
ATCCAAAATTATGGGCATCAATATGGAGTTGGTCTCCCTTACGCTGCTATAATAGCCTTCACACTTCTGGAAAGGCTTTCCACTAGATGTTAGAACATTGCTGCAGGAATTTACTTTAATTCAGCTGCAAGAGCATGAGATAGGTCAGGCACTGATGTTGGGCGATTTGGCCTGGCTCGCAATTGGCATTCCACTTCATCCCAAAGTTGTTTCAATAGGGCTGAGGTTTGGATTCTGTGCAGGCCAGTGAAGTTTTTCCACACCCATCTTAACAAATCATTTCTGTATGGACCTCGCTTTAGACCACGCTTTGTGCACAGGGGCATTGTCATGAACAAACAAGTATGTGCCTTTCCTTTCCACCATTTCAGTAGAGTCGACACTTGGCATTGTAGCATTGCGTGGCTGGTCGGCCATGGAAACCCATTCCATGTAGCTCCTGACGAACAGGAGCTACATGGATCTCGGGTAACGAGTGTTGCAACGGAGGACAGATGAGTTTCACAAGCTATACGATTCAGCACTCGGTGGTCTCGTTCTCTGAGCTTGCGTGGCCTACCACTTCACAGCTGAGGTGTTGTTACTCCTAGATGTTTCTACTTCACAAACAGCACTTAAAGTTGACCACGTGTGCTGTAGCAGGGACGAAATGTTACAAATGCACTTGTTGGGAAGGGTTAGGGTCCTATATGGATGCAGCATCGAAAGTCAGCATGCTCTTCAGTATGGGCCAATCTAATGTCAGGGTTCGTCTGTGGAGATTGCATGGCTGTGTGCCCGATTTTATTTACCTGTCAGTAATGGGTGCGTCTGAAATTTCCAAATCCTTTCATTTGTATGTGCCTCCTGATCACTATGAAAATTAGGGCCCCCACCTTTTCAACTCAATTGGATCTAGTCAGCTTGGCATTAGGTGCATTTCTAATAGGGCATTTGTCACCCCACTTGCATGTGCTTTATTTAGAAGCAGTCAGGTGGCACCTCTCTCTAATGAGCTCCCCTCAAATTTAGTTTTCACACCTAATGATATTCCTCGTCATCAGCTTCCAAACCACTAGTCTCTTTCAAAGCCATGCACGCACTCACACGCGCACATGCTCGCGCAAGCAGGCAGGCAAGCGCACACAAACAACTCTGGTGGCAAACTTGCTTGAATCCACTGGCAAAATCAAGTCTTTGTAAATAAGTCTTCGTAAATATTCATTGGAAACCACAACACCTCCCACATGGAAAAATTCTCAGGTATTAAAAATGTTTAATTCCTTTTCATAGACTCTGCATTATGGTAGATCCTCATTACGAAAGCTTTCTACATACCTGTCCTCATTTTTCCTTGGGAGACATTTCTTGCACACTAAGTAAATCAGATTTCTTGGATGCAGGGACAGAATCCACATTCTGTACACGTGCCCGACAATTTTACTTACAATCGTATAATTGTGCAGCTAGTAGTAGACAACACGTATTGGGACAGAATACACAAACCATAAGGAAAGTTGACATATACACATGCAATGGGTGACGACACACGTACATTCTGTACTGTATCATCTTGGAGACCGGTAGATTAGACGGTTGTAATCTGGTTTATTTGACAGAGGCATGGATGGAGTCCTGTGATGGGCACCAGAGGGCTGGGAATTAAATCAGCCCTTTAGACGAGGAAGATAATCGCAGTGCAGAAGGATTCCGTCCATCCAGCAACAGTCAGTCCAGTCCTGGTCTAACTGTACTTTCTCACAGGTCCTGGGGTGGGGTCTGGCTCGATCTGGTGCTTATCCATGGTTGGGCTAGCTAGCTACGGTCTTGGTTTGTTCTATTGACTGTATTTCTTTGAAGGTCCGGTCAGACGCCGTCATTATGAAATGTCTTATACAAGCTGATGTTGCGTCTGTCAAACTGGACAGAGGCCCTTACAAAAATCATTTCAGTTTTTAATCTAAATTTGAAGTGCAGAAACTGCTGTCTTGTATGTTATTTTCGGTACAGTATTTGCTGCCATTATACTGCACTCTCACTGCCATTTTCTTTTGTAAAGGGTTGTCATTGTAGATCAATGGCAAATGTCAGAGTTCTTGAGATGGTATAATTTTCCTAGCAGAGACATTGTAACTGCTTTGAGGCCAGCTATTCCTTTTCATTGTGTGGTTACATTCTTGATCTTTGTCAATTGTCCCTGCTTCTGTTTACTTTTACCAAAATGGCCCATTTCAAACTCCCTTTTGGCTCTGTTGACAGGACTAATTCACTATTCTATGAGGCCAGTTACTTTTGGACAGTGTTCAGTTCAAAATTTTGTGGTTTATTGCAGAGATCCCACATATAGTTTGACGATCACCCCTGAAAGATCGCCTAGGTTGACGTTTTGAGCAATTTTTGCCATTTCTGTTATTTAGTTCTGTCTGACTTTTCTGGAATTGTTCTTAAAGATGAGAGATTTCAGAGTGGAACGAAACAAATTGCTGTATTGTAGCACCACTAGTCCCAGACATTTTGGGCATGGTATGAATAAATAAATGTGTTTTGATGCCTGAAAAGAAATTGTGGTTCCCTCTTTGCCCTCTGAATGCCCACTGAAAGCCACAAAGATCCAACAGTCTGCATATAAAGTACACATAATTCAATTGCAAGGCTGATGGCATAAAGGTGCACACAGAGTGAGGCAGTACTCCTTTACCCCCGTTTCAATGAGTAATGGCATACACTATGCACCCAAGCAAAATATATATGTATATATGTATTTCAAATAATATAATATATCTACATTAGGATATATTATATTAGGATACACTTGAAGATAAAAAACCAACAACAACAAAAAACAACCCTTATTCTAACCAGAACTTAGAAATGTGTGAATTATGTGTGACTTGCATTTGGAATAAATATTTGTTAAGAAAAATATGATTTGGACCATTTCTTATATTTCAGTTATTGTGGTGGTGGCTGGGGGGCGGGGCACAATTACTGGAATCCAAAGTAACCGCTTTACACTTATTGTCATTCATAAAGGACCATCCAGCAGGGCCAAATATGAACAGGCTACAGATGATGTAAATGACCTTACCAGTGTGTCTGTGGAGTCTGGGAGATCAGGGGTGAGCCTTGGAGACACTGAAGTGCTGATTTATGGGAAAACTCACCCAGTCAATCTGTCTCTGATTAATGACCCTATCGTTCCTCTCAGCGTGTCTATGACGCAGTTCCCTCAGGCTTAATCAGCTTGTTTTTGTTTGAGGCTCCCCAACCTCTCCTCATGGTCATAATCCATAATTAACAGCAGAGCAGAGGGCTGGAGGGCCAGACAGCCAGACACGGACTGAAGACCGACAAAACAAGACAATGGCCTTAACAAGGCTGCCGTGTCATACAATGTCCAGGTTTACTGACTGTCAACATCTAATCAAGGCACTGAGGTACAAATCAATGACGGTGGGTTGTCATAATTTGTTAGGAAAAAAACTAATTTCAAGTGGATCGGCGAGAACTTCTGAACCTCTTCATCCAACTGAAGGAAAGGTTTGTATGGCTTGTTGATTGCCCCATAATTGCCCTTGAGTGCCCTAATGGTGAGTTCTGAATGTGTGTGATTGGCGACTTCATTAAACCCCAATATTAAAGCCAATGCAACGTGTGAGGGGCGATGAAATGAAGTGCTGTCTCTCATCCACACATTTTAATTTTCAATCAGACAGTTCTTTATGAGTAAAATGACATTATACAGAGGATGACATCCTCCCTTCTCAAGCAGTAGACTAACGGTAAAATGAGGGTTTTCCTCTTTACGGCTTCCAGCCAATCCAATCTCTAATACCAAAGACATCCTGCCTGAGGTCCTCTTGCCCACACTAAGGGGTTTTCTCAATTGAATTACCTCATCTCTCCTCCACTCCTCCCTCCCTGGCCTTGTTCTGAAGTAGTTTAAAGGTAATCAAGGAGAAGCAGCAAGAACAAATGTGCACAGACATGCGCTTGAAATGGTGTGGTCCTACACCACTTGCTCAAAGCGTGTGGTCCTACACCACTTGCTCAAAGCGTGTGGTCCTACACCACTTGCTCAAAGCGTGTGGTCCTACACCACTTGCTCAAAGCGTGTGGTCCTACACCACTTGCTCAAAGCGTGTGGTCCTACTCCACTTGCTCAAAGGGTGTGGTCCTACTCCACTTGCTCAAAGGGTGTGGTCCTACTACTACCTGAAATGCTCAAATTACATTTACAGTGTGGATCACAAAATAAATGTGTAAAAGTATAAACAAGTGTCCTTGATGAAACTCCTATAGACGTGGGGACTACACTTCTAAGCCTACTGACAAAGATACATCTCATCAACCACTTATCACTTTCCAGGTCACAGAGGAAAGGACAAATTAGAGGATTTAGGGGGGACTTAAAGCCAAATGACAAAAACAAAGGCAGAAAGAACATGAAAATGCCATCCACCTATAAAGCGACATCCAGCTGGTATCTCTCTTGAATTGCATTTAAAGGTTAATTGTGTTTTGCTTTAATCTGCTCCAAAAGTGTGACAATCTATAGGAAATTAATCTCTTTTTAATCCCATTCAACTACCAGATGTCGATTTTCACTTCCCTGTGACACAATGTTCTTTCATATACATCTCTGTATGTGTTTGTAGCAGAGATATCTTGTTTTTGTTTTTTTTACCGTTTGGCTCTTGTGAATCCACCCATATAACGCATTTATGTATAGCATTCCATGGGGGTTTTGGAATACAGTTTTTGATCAGAGTAAAACATTTGAGACAATTCTCAAAACCATCTCTAGAACCACAAGCATTCAACTAAGAAAATGTTGGATATCCTGAAAGCACAGAGACCAGGGAACACTTATCTTCAAGGTCACAGCCAGTGCAACACAAAGATCTCATCATAAACACTGGAACTTGGTGGTTAGATCATCTGCTGCACACAGTGTCTGGAAACCATAATTGAGGAATTTCTGTATAGCATCCATCTAAAGGTCATCTAAGTACCATTGCTGTAAAGACCTGATAAAAACAGCTAATGGCTCTGAAACTGCTTAGCCAAGTTAAGTTAAAGTTTTGTAGAGACAAAATCTCCCAGTGGATTCTATCCAGCTCGTTCTGACAGTGGATCACTGACTTCCTGAACAACAGGATACAACGTGTAAAGATGGGTAAGCACATTTGACTCTTTATCACTCAGCACCGAAGTAGTGTCAGGATATGTGCCTTCACACCTCTACTCATTCTACACTTGCGACTGCACCTCCAACAGGCTCCTCTACTCATTCTACACTTGCGACTGCACCTCCAACAGGCTCCTCTACTCATTCTACACTTGCGACTGCACCTCCAACAGACAGGTCCTACATGACATCAGGACAAGGAAGCATGCAAGATCAGAGCTGACCTCTTTCAATCTGCTGGTCACCCACTGTTCCAATTCTTCCTCCGGCTGGATGGTAGTACAGGTCATACCCGACTAAATAATACTGCCTCCAACATGGGGAAAAACTCTTCGGTAGTCCTCACCGACAGGCCATCTGGCCGTCAGAGATTAGTAAGACTATGTTCACCAATTCAAGTCATCTCCAAACTATAAAATAAATAGCAGCACTAAATGGCACTGCGTTAATCAATATTCACTGCTCATTTCCCATCTTATATACTCACACACATTAGGTATGTCCATTTTGTGTAGATTTATTGTATTCTGTCTGTAGTCTACAGTACCACTAGCAATACAATTACACAAAGTACAATTTTGTGGTCAACCCCGTTTCCAAAAAAGTTGGGATGCTGTGTAAAATGGAAATAAAAACAGAATGCAAAAGTGTGCAAATCATTTTAAACCAATATTCAATAGAAAATAGTACAAAGACAACATATCAAATGTTGAAACTGAAAACTGATACAGTTCCTTGAAAAATATATGCCCACTTTGAATTTGATGCCAGCAACATGTTTCAAAAAAACTGACAGGGGCAACGAAAGACAAGAAAAGTTGTGTAATACGAAAATAGAACCTGGTGGAACATTTCCCAACATTTCACAAGGTCAGTAACATGATTGGGTATAAAAAGAGCATCCCAGAGAGGAGAATTTCAAAAGTAAGGTTGGGGAGGGGTTCATCACTCTGTGAAAGACGACGCAGGCAAATAGTGAAACAATTTAAGAAAAACATTTCTCAATCTAAAGTGCCAAGAGTTTGGGGATCTTATCTACAGTACATTAATATCATTAAAAGATTCAGAGAATCGGGAGAAATCTCGGTACGCAAGGGACAAGGCCGAAAACCAATATTGGATGGCCGTGATCTTCGGGCCCTCAGGTAGCACTGCATTAAAAACAGGCACGATTTTGTAGTGAAAATCACTGCATGGGCTCAGGAACACTTCCGAAAACCATTGTCTGTGAACGCAGTTTTTCACCGCAACCACAAATGCAAGTTAAAACTCCACCATGCAAATAGGAAACCATATATAAATAAGATCCAGAAATGCCACCACATTTTCTGGGCCCAAGCTCATTTAAGATGGACTGAGGTGAAGTGGAAAACTGCTGTCATCTGTCAAGATTTGAAAATATTTTTGGGAATCATGGACACCGCATCCTCCTGGCTAAAAAGGAAAGGGACCTTCTGGCTTGTTATCAGTGCACAGTTCAAAAGCCAACATCCGTGATGGTATGGGGGTGCATTAGTGCACATAGCATGGGTGACTTGCACATGTCTGAAGGCACCATTAATGCTGAACAATATATACAGGTTTTGGAGCAACATATGCTGCCATCCAGACAACGTCTTTTTCAGGGAAGGCCTTGCTTATTTCAGCAAGACAATGCCAAACCACATTCTGCACGTATTACAGCAGCATGGCGCCGTAGTAGAAGATTCTGGGTGCTAAACTGGTCTGCCTGCAGTCCAGACTTGTCACCCATTGAAAACATTTGGCGCATTATGAAACAAAAAATACAACAAAGGAGAGCCCGAATTTTTGAGCAGCTGAAGTCCTATATCAAGCAAGGATGGGAAAACATTTCACTTTCAAAACTACAGCAATTGGTCTCCTCAGTTCCCAAATGCTTACAGTGCTGTAAAAACGAAGAGAAGATGCAACACCGTAATAAACATGATCCATTCCCAAGTTTTTTTAAATGTGTTGCTGGCATCAAATTCTAAATGGGCATGTATTTTTCCAAAAACAATAACATTTCTCTGGTTCAGCATTTGTCTTTGTACCATTTTCAATTAAATGTATTATATTAAATGATTTGCACATCTTTGCATTGTGTTTTTCTTTCATTTTACACAGCGTCCCAACTTTTTTAGAAAAGGGGTTTGTACAATTACACAGTAATTGAAGGTGATTCACATTCTGACTTGCTTTGTTTATTTCACATACCGATAGTACATGGCTCTTGAAACCCAGTACAATCGTTAAATGATCCATCTTAAAACAATTTCATGTGTTTGCTTAGTAGAAATGAAGTGCAAAAATGGCCAAGTTGTGTGTGGGTTCCAATACAACAAATTCTCCAATGAACAGCCTGATCGCATTGCTCACATATAACAAGTACAATATACTGTGTTTACGTGCGCAGCTATTGGACTGTACATGCAATATTTTGCATTAATTACCAGGCTTTCTTACACTAATAATAGGGTTGATTTTAGGCAGCATGTATACTGGCATGATGAGTCACCACCTACCCTGTCTATACAGTCATCATGACCTATACTGTAAATATACCTCTCAGCCAGATAATTACTAACACACTATATTTAACCTTTGCAGCCGCCATACACAGCTTAAGCTATAGAATCCACTGTTGTCATGGAACAGCAGGTTTAATGTTTTATATAATGTTCAATACATGGCTTCCATCCATCTTTCACACACTTTCAATCTCGCTGATATTGTTTTGCTCTTCCTAGGGCGTATGGCCTCCTCCCTCGACTACTTCTATTCAAAACCATGCCCTTGTGAGATGAGTACCATAGCCCAACAAAGAAAAAACGGTGAGGGTTTTTCTTTTTACACTTCTCTAGTCTCAGGTAGTCTTGAGATGTTTGTGCAGCAACCAGGGCAGCTGCCCAGGCCCCCTCTCTCCCTAGGAGTCTGGCCTTTCATGTGATACAGCTCGTTACTAGGAGGCTAAGTGGGTTTTTACCAAGGCCCTGGCAGTGGGCCATGGTGGGACAGTCTACCAGCTTGTGTCGTGTACCAGCACAATGAGCCCAACATCACAAGTGAGATGGAGTTGTCCGTTGCCTGAGCTGCATTTCATTTACTATTAATCTGGCTTAGTGTGTCATTGTACTACAGTGGATCTAGAAGACAATTTGGCAGTTTGATGTAACAGTGTCAACATTTCTGAACATATATTCACTATATTAAACTCAATTTAATACAAGGCCACTGTTCATACAACTGCATTAACATATTAAGTTAACTTGTACAGTTAACCGTGGGAACAGAAATGTTCCAAAGGGCATAATATTCAAAATGGTTTAATTCGCCTGATTATCATGCGTTGCATGTTCACATGTTAATTATGCAATTGGAATACCGGATTGTTTCAGCTGCAGTGTTTTATCGTGCAAAGACTAAATATCAGACAAGTCCTTTAATTTCACAATGCTCAATTTCCAGTCTTAATTAGGACCCAGTGTCCACAGGAAATGTCGAAATGAAGAATATAATTTCCCATTGCCACATTGAATTCATTATCAGTGCTTGGTAAACAATGGGTTCAGTTGGCACCACGCTCAACCACAGCTCACTGGACCAAGTATTGCTGATCCTATCATATCCCCATTTAAAACTATGAGGCTTATTAAAAAAATGTTTAGCAGTGCTATTGCCAGCAGCTGCCTCTTCAGGAAAATCACATTGATTGCTCATTAGTGTCTCATGAAAATATAAACAGTCACAGACTCCTGTTGGAAGCAGTCATCAGGCACACTATGTATATATGGATGAAGCGCTTTCGTGTTTCCAGTGTAAGCATTGTTCTCACGATTTAATGTCAATAATTCTTAGGTAGACAAAAAAAAAAAAGACCCAGGAGCGAGAAAATTCCAAGTGCAAGCAATACAGAGATACCGGGAGAGCGAACAAGCGATGGAGAAAGACACTCCAGTGTTGCTTGGTCTCACGTGGTTTTCTGCTCCAGTTCCAGAAGGAGACATGCTATGATGTTACATAAGCGCCCAGTTGCGTCATGTGAACTAGTCTGTTCTGGATGGAGCTGTTATTATGGTCCGGTTCACTGGCGGTGTGCTTGTCTGTGTACTCAGGGAAAGAGAGGACATTTGCCAGGTCATCACTTACATGATAGGCTTGTTTGGGAGTTAAGGTCAAGGCTAGTGGTTAAGGTCAAGGCTAGGGTCAGGTTTAGGCATTACAGGGTAGGTTTAAATTTAGAGTCACAGTTACGTGAGGTTTGGGAGGTGAGGTTTGGGATATCCGGGATGTTTTTGAGGTTATGTTAGGATTAGTTTTAGGGTTAGGGAAATTGTTTTGCTGACACTCACACTCCCAATGCTGGTACGTCATTGGTCTTTACCCCTATTATACAGTCATGAAAAACTCAAACCAAACCGTGCTGAAAATTTAGAAAACGGTAGCCATAGAAATAGAGAACATTGAGGTATATTGTTTCAGGCTGTGCTCCTTTCTACCCGCAGCTTGGCTTGCTCAAACAAAGAGAGCATCAAACCTTCCCAACGCTATCACGGAATGGAGGCAGACAGCAGTGATCTTACTGATAGATCTGTGATAAATGAATAGCACCTCGATCACTGCTTGATAGACATCCTGTTGAAACAGTCCTGTTGCAAGATGAATGTGTAATTCCGTAATGTGTATACAGTCTCCTTTTCTAAACAGAAATTTGTACTTCAGTGTTTGTGGTATGTACATTTCATATAGACATTGTTGCATAATTCTGAGAAAAGTATTTATAATGCCCAACTAAACATAACAAGCATACATTCATACACTTCTACACCCGCTATGCAAGGATCAGGGCCATTGATCCACTCATGCCCAAACTTTTAACATGATTTTCTGGATTATCTTTGCAGACGTTTCTATGTCTACAAGTAGTGGCTACCGATTGACCTGGAGTTGTACCAGTGCCTGGATCGCCTCAGCTAATAAAGCGACAGCCTCATAGGATCGGCTAACATTTGCTGGCTTGCTAATAGCTTGTATTATTACAATGATGTGTTGGTTCAAAAACCATGACATACTTTGGGGCTTGAATAAAGTATGTATTAATTCATTATGCTTTTAGAAGCAAACAACACGGAGAGTGTTTTGCCGGTAAAGAACCTGTCCATACCGCTAACAACATTAGAGGTGTTTGTTTATTTTTTAGTTTCCCAACTCAGGAACGTCATTAAGCTAGGCTAATGAGCATCATCTGTGAAACTTGGTTCTGATCAGGGTTAACCCAGTAAGTGTTCTACATCAGAACGTCCAAGTGACAGTGCATCAGAGCATAGGGGACACAAAATGACATCGTTGGATTGCTGCTCCATTCATAGTACTTTAGCCAGTACTTTACTGTAGTGATCTATGGGCCCTTTGCTGTAAGAAATATCGTCTCGTTTCCCCCAGCTAAACTAAAACAAACAGCATGGTCAATTCATGTAGCGGTTTGCATTTTCAAGACAAAATGCACATACCCCACAATACAGTACTTCACCACCATACCAAAAGACTACTCGTTACACTCCGAGTAGTCTTGCAAGGCCTTTCCTCCAAAACGGTCACACCTCCTTAGATTTCACATTTAAAGAAATGCCCCCCCCCACATATGCTTCAAGATTAGATAGATTTGATTCAACTTTGTCATTGAACAAGTACCAGTACAATGAAATGCAGTTGGCATCCAACCAGAAGTGCAAATAGAAGATTCCAGAAAATTTACAAGTGAAACAATTAAGAACAATGTATGTTATAGGCGGGATGTATACATGTGCAATGCAAGGTAGCATGTGCAACTGAAATGCAGGAATGGCAGCAATGAGGTTCAATGGAGCAGCTGTCAAACCACACTGCGACAGAGAGAACGCTCTCGATTGTGCAGCGGTAAAAGTTCACAAGGATCTTGGGAGACAGGCTGGCCTTATTCAAAAAGTGCTGCGCTTTTTTGACCAGGGTTGGGGCATTGAAGGTCCAGGAGAGGTCCTCGGAGATGTGGACACCCAGGAATTTGAAGCTGGGCACATGCTCCACCTCAGTACCATCGATGAGCACTGGGGCGTGACTGCAGCCTTTAGTGTTCCTGTAATCCACAATGAGCTCCTTTTTTCTTTTCGCTTTCTTTGCATTTAGGGCTAGGCTGTTTTCATTGCACCACGCCACCAGGCACTTTACCTCCTCCCTGTAGGCTGACTAGTCACTGATCAGGTCGACCACCGTGGTGTCGTCTGCAAACTCAACAATGATATTGGAACTGTGTACAGGAACGCAGTCGTGAGTGATGAGGGAGTACAGGAGTGGGCTCCTTACGCAGCCTTGTGGAACACCAGTGTTCAGTATCAGGGTGGAGAAGGTGAAGTTGTCTAACCTGACAGACTGGGGTCTGTGGGTTAGGAAGTCTAAAGTCCAGTTGCAGAGAGAGGGGCTGATCCCCAGGTCATGTAGTTTGTTGACCAGCCTAGAGGGGATGACCAATTCGAATGCTGAGCTAATGTCTATGAAAAACATTCTCACATAGGTGTTGGTTTTGTCCAGGTGGGTCAGGGCAGAGTGTAAAGCTGTGGAGATGGTGTCCTCTGTAGACCTGTTCAATCGGTAGGCAAACTGGTAGGGATTCAGTGAAGGAGGGAGGCAGGACTTAAGGTAGGCCAGGACCAGTCTTTTGCAGCACTTCATGGGGTGAGCGCGACAGGCCGGAATTCATTCACACAGTCGACTGCTTCAGCACTGGCACGGGCTTCAATATCTTATGATCGCTAATCGCTACCGTTTCTCGACTAGATAGGAAACATTTAGAACAAAGTCGTTTCATATGCCAATTCACAACATTTTTGATGTGATGCAAGGTGTTACTGAGTTACCATATAATCGGAGTGTCAGAAGTTAGTCACTAGGTGACACGTCTAACAGAGACCGCCTCCATGGGTCACACACAACAAAAAGAGGCCGCTGCCCCCACCTTGAAAGGTAGACTGTTGAGACCTTTAAGTGTGCAATCACGGCCTCCTCTGACTGTCCTTATTTACTGTGAAACGGCCCCACTTGGAACCCAGTCCCTCTCAATCACATGCAAATTGAATTTATGTTCTCGGGTCGGTCACAGCAACAACCCACACACAGACTGGGACATTTGCATGTGAAGATTGTGCTGGCTCACCAGAGAAAGGATGGGTGGAAGGGAGTAATGGTAGGAGGTGGAGAAGCACTTTGTACCCAATGTGTATGCATATTCAGCAACCTGTTCTGGTAGTTGTGTAACAGTTTTCTGGCACGCTACATGTTGCCCTCAACTTCTCACCAAAACCTACAAATCTTCATGCATGTGCCACATTGGAATAGGACTGTACTGTATTTAGAGATGGCAAAATGGATGTAAAATTGTAATTCATTTTCCAGAATGTTGCAAACTTGCACACAGAGCAAGGCTCTCCAAAATGTGTGACGACAGTAAAGAATGTGGGGCAGAGTTCTTGAAATGTTAGCCAGAGGTCCATTCAACTCTTGGCTAACAAAGTCATCCTGACCTTCCATGGAGGTGTGAAAATAACCTGAAGTATGGCCAAGTGACACTGAACTGATCAGGGCTCGGTGGTGTTTGGAAGTGCTTCCGAGGTCCATAAAGGACTTCAATCAGGCTTACATAGACAAGCCTGAAGTCAAGGCCTAAGCACAACACGTGTGTCAACCACACCCCAGAAGAGTGTCTGCCCAATGAAACAACACATCAAAAACCTTGGTTGGCTAGAGAAAACAAGAGGTTTTCAGACTTGTATTGAAGAAGTTGACCACTTGAGACAAATGCAGGGCTAAATAAAAATGTGACTGGCCCTGCCAAGCACCAGTAAGCAACACCCAAATGGTTTCTACAAGAGAGTTTAAATCAGCTACACACCATAATGATTGTGATTTACTACTAGCTACTGGGTAGATTTTCATGCGATCCAGCTCAGAGCTTTTTGTTTGATGACATATCTGCAGAATGTTCTCTTTGTTGAACATGAAACAGAAACAAGGAAAAAGTAAACACGCAGTCCCCTAAAAGAGATGCAGCCAACCCCCCTTTCAGGGGATTTGTGAAAATAATTCAAACTGTGTGAATTAATGAGAGAATGTATTGTTCCGCTTGCTGGAAATCAAAACTTGATAGCTCACAATGGATTTCAGTTGATGACTACAGTAGACCCGTGATGTCTGAGATATTGTGTGTGATGAACAATCTGTTGATGACTTCTGGCCAACTAAATTAGTTATTTCATTGTGGAGAAATAACAGTCCTATACAAGCCAGCGTCAGAAGAAAAACAAATGTACAGGGCATTGTAATATTCAGAATATATAATAACTGCTGTTTGGAATGACAACATTTTTCATTAAGCTCTAAGATCAGTACTCAACTGAAAGTGCACACAAAAGACCTTAAACATTATACCCCTTTCAGGAAGAACCATTATGGTTGAAGAACCATTATAACCCAACACCATTTTAAGTGATGTAAGGTCTGGGGCCACTTTGAGGCTTTACACTCCCCCAGCCTTGACGAAATAAGAACCCCACCCCAGAGAAAGAGGCAGAGATGTGATGAGTGGTAGAGAGAACATGTAACTTCTACCTGAATGGCCTTATATAAGGTGACAGGATTCCATTCCCCATGTAAATTTGAGGAGAACTCTAGTTTGGTGATTAATATGCCTAATACTCAAGCCTACAAACAAAAATGTACAAGAGAAAAGTATGGCGAAGAACTGGAAGAAAAGTTTGCCTTTTATCTTTTCTGTGAGGTGGAGAGAAGGAAAGGGCCTCTGAGTGTGATGGATGACAGCGATGAAGACAGTGAGAAAAAAATGCTCAAGGTTGAAACAATGACCAATGAGGCGGAGGAGGCCGAGGTGGGATGATTGATAAGGGTGACAAAACCCAGTAGCCGTGGCATCAGGGAAGGCAGTGACAAGCCCAGGACGAATGAGACTTTAGCCCTCAACTGCACTGGCATTTATTCATCCCAAGGAAGGAAGTTCCTAATGTTGTCAATTGTACTTCAAATAAGATGGCCAAGATTAGGATAAAGGGGAGGTTACATCCAGTACGTTTTTGAATAGCAGGAAATTATTTATCAATATTAGTGTTGAGTCACTACAGCATGTTAACTAAAACACTACTGTTTCGGATTGCCACAGTATTGTTAACTCATTTACAGAGGTTAAACTAGCAGTGTTCGTAATGGTGTTTCATCCAATTCAAACCGTCAATGTTTGATGTAATGCTAAATTAGTAACAATTGCACATGCTAGTTCTCTAAAGAGACCGAAAAAGCTGACTGGAGTCAATAATCATCGCAGTTAATGACCAGAAACTAGAACGCCAATAATTACAATAAGTAATAGGTAGTACAATCTATAGGTGATTACATTTCGATGATACAGTACACACACGGTGATGGTATTTCATTATGTACTACAGGAGTCAACATTATATTTGGTATTTAGTGTTCGTTAGGATCCCTATTAGTTTTCTGGGGTCCCAAAAATATTTTCAATACAATGTCAACCAACCACCCAACCAAAAATCATAATGCGCCACAGCAGCACATTTACATTAATTTTGTCTAATAGCAGATGCTTACATCCAGACGGACTGGTAACCGAAGAGCATTCATCTCAACACAGCCAGACGAGACAACCACTCGTTACAATCACATCACAGTCGTATCAACAAGCAAAAACATGTCTGTTTCTTCTGTATTTGTATTTATTTATTATTTTACAGTCCGTCGGGTGTTCTGTGTTTTGATTCTGGTCTTATGGCTAGCTTGAGTTATATGGGGTGGCAGAGACTTGGAGTCGTGGTTGTATTTAATACTGTGCATTTCCCAGCCTCTGTTCTGGACCTGGGGATTGTGAAAATACCTAGTTGAATGAGGTAGCAATGATTGTCCAAATTGTGTGCCAATTGCTGAACAGTTTTGTTCCATTCACTCATCCACATCACAAAGACTAATATGACCCTGTCAATTTCTCCTCAACTCCTCAAGTCAGGAGAGATTAGGCATGCATGTCATTTGCACTCTTTGTGCATGAATATGTCCAGCTATGTCGTTTCATAAAACCATACATTGACCATACATTTCTTCTCAGTGTTGTTATCCTAAAAATGATAATCCAAAATAATACTTCATGTATTCAGTCAAAAATATGTAATGTATTTCTGCTCTATTTCCTTTTGCCCTCTAGTGTCTGAGGAATCAGCTACAAGGAAATGGAGACAGGGATGCAGGGAGGGGTGGGCGGGGGTCGTGCCAAGCTCCAGCCTGGCACTGCGGGCAGATGCCAGCTGACAGGTTCCGCTAGGGGGCACTGAAAGAGGCAAACGACAGTTGGCAGCACCTCATTTATTACCTATGCATTATTCACGGACAATGGCAATTATCTGTCTCCCATTGGCAGCGAGGCGTAAAGAGCTCAGGTGTAAATCGGGACTGGGTGCCTCAACACAGCACTGATTAAAAACAAAAACAGCCATCGAGCCAATGACAAACAGGGACTGGTGCAGAACTCCATTTTGAGTCAAGATGCATTTTGGTAAATAATGCACATAACCTCCATGCTGCAAGCGCATACCGTCTTCAGTGTGTGTGTGCACGTGCGCGTATCGGTGTGTCCATCAGTGCATTTGTGTTATGTGCGTCTGTGTTAGAGCGTGTATCTTTATCTATGTGTATGTCTGTCTGTCTGTGTACATGGCTGCGTCTGTCTATGTACATGGCTGTGTCTGTGACTGCGTAGGAATTTATCTGTGGCTATGTGTGTGTTTCGTCTGACCCAGAAAAACAGTGGTGATGATCAGGAGACACATTAGCAGTGGGGCGACACACTCCACAATATAAATAACTCTGTGCCAGTTACATGCATAATTACAGGGCAGAGAAATTCGGAAACTGATACATGTTGAGTGATTGCAATACACCTTTATCATAGCAAAATTGTTAGAAAAACATTTATTATAAACCCTAAATATATATATAGAAGTCCTGTAAGAAATGTGGTTAGGTAGTTGCAATCCAATTATTTAGCCTCAAGTGTCAATAAAAATCAGTTTATGGCCCTCCCTTGTCTCACAAATATCACTCTAGCTAAGCAGCTTTTTTTGCGGATGCAAAATAGTGTATGCAGAAGTCGACAATATTATCAACACATCCGAAAAGTATGTAGCTCATACAGTGTTTAAAATAGTTTGGATGCAATGCGTCTAACAAATTACCCCTTGGGTCTTTTAGGGGGGAATTTTAAAATCCAGTTTAAGTAGAAACAAAACAGTAATGCATTTTAATTTTTTTAATTTCAAATTTAACTAGCTATTTAGCCTAATTCATGAAAGCTCATTACATTGATAAGCAACATAATTTAGCAACGCAAGAAATGTTAACATTTTCTTTACTGAAAATGTGCATCCAGACTATGGAGTCAATAATGGTTACAAACACTGTGCTGGAATTTAGTGTAAAGTGACTAATAGTGTTAAACTAAGGAACTGCAAGTAATTACTGTACGCTGACATAATGTTACCAAGTATTTGTACTGCTGCCAAAAAATATGGTGGGGGGGGCAATGCCTAGAAACCTATCATGTTCTGTGTGGTAGGTATACACAATGATCATTGTAAGCCTTTGGCAACCCCATTAGAATAATACATAATAAACTGCTTACTGGAAACTGGAGCGAGTGGGGGGGGGGGCATTCAGAAAGGAGTCGAAGAGCGAAGAAAAACAGAAGGGAAAAAAAGAGATACAGAAAAGAAAGAGGGAATGGGCCCTTGCCATGCAGACAAATGGTGGATGCCACCCTGGAAGTAATTAAAGCATTTTCCATGGTCCGACACTGATAATCAGGCTCAGTGGTAATTAGAGAGAAGCTCCATGTTTGTTTAAAACAAGACATTATAACCGGAAAGAAAGGCAGCCAGAAAAAAAGACAGAGACAGAGAGAGACAGAGAGTCACACAGGAAGGAGAGTATGAAGTTTGGTAGAAGGGCAATAGGCATCGTGAAGATTTTGTTTAATCTCATCTCTGGGATGCGCCACTGTCAATTCCAGAGAGCAGCAGTCTGCAGGGCACTAGGAGGTCCAGAGAGCAGCAGTCTGGAGGGCACTAGGAGGTCCAGAGAGCAGCAGTCTGGAGGGCACTAGGAGGTCCAGAGAGCAGCAGTCTGGAGGGCACTAGGAGGTCCAGTGTGCAGCAGTCAGGAGGGCACTAGGAGGTCCAGAGAGCAGCAGTCTGGAGGGCACTAGGAGGTCCAGAGAGCAGCAGTCTGGAGGGCACTAGGAGGTCTCTCTGCTTTTATTTTCTACAAGAAACTAGCTATATACAGTTGCTCTGGATGCGAGCACCTGCTATGTAGTAGCTAGCTAAAAATCAATCCATTTTAAAATCAATGCAATTTTTTACAATTTCTACAGTTTAGCAGACGCATTTCCATAAGTGACTTTAAGTGATAAGTGCAAAAATGTTCAGCCCTTGGTCGTATGGGAGTCTAACCAACAACCCATTTGTTGCATCCCAGATGTCTTACAAACGCCAGAGACACCTGTCTGTTGTCTTGTTCCAGGGGCCCTAAAATGTTTTACTTCAGCAGTAGATCTCTTTCAAGCACTGGTGGAAGTCTAACATGACTGGCTGAAGAGATCCATTGTGGTATTCACTGGTGGTGATCATACCTAACAAACCAGCAATCAACAGCTTAGTCAGTTTGAGACATGCCTGTTTTAAAGCTGCTTAAAATGCAAATCCTGTTTTCACTGTTTCCATGCGTCCTGAGACTGGACGCATGGACACATACTATTCATCAGAATGACAGGCATCTTCTCTAACACTTGGGTAACCACATGACTAATAAGTGAAAAGGGCATGGGCTTCAACACAAACATGATCGATGCACTGTGGCATATGGGACACGTTGAGTAATAGAATGCAATGCCAGAAAAAAAAACTTGTGGATGAGTGACATTATAATTGAATGCAACATGCAAAAGCATGTCGCTTTGTCACAAACGTAACCTTTGAAGACACTTAGAATGTGTTAATTTGATCACCCAAGCAGACATCGTATTTTGAGATTCTCTGTTTTGTTTTGAACTCTTATTTATTGTTAAGAATTGAGGGCTCCTGTGGGGTTCAGCGATCTACTGTAAAAGCTGCATTTGGACTGAGCTTGTCTCTTCTGTAAGAAATGTATTGACTCTGGGTCCAATATAGGTTCGTGGATGGACTATAAAAATTGAGCTGGCTAGCTGTCAATACTTTACAAGCCTGAATGAAATTCATTAGGATGTTTCTGAGATGTGATGAACTGACTAAACATACCTGGTCAACTGAGGACGAACATCACAGCACACAATACCTTCTCTGACAAACCACCATTGTGTTTGTGGTTGCTACTATGAAGCTGTGAAAATTGGTTGTTAAGCAAAGAATCATTTCAGGCACCTTGTACAGTGTTCACATGCATGTGGATCTAAGGAAATACAAGCAGACATTCAAAGATTTTGCTTTTATATCCTGGTGTAGCAAGCAGTATGATCAGAAGAACTGCTTGGTGACGTGCCCATCTTTGGCTCTCCTGAGCCTGATGGTAATTAGTATGGCAGTTGATTGGTCAGCCTCCATATTCCTGTCCAGGGACTCAAGGTTCCTGACACAGCTCCCAAGCTGGTGTTGGAGGGTAGCAGTCTATTCACCTTCCACCCAGTGCCTCGCTCTGCCTTGGTCAGAGCTTCCTCTCCAGAAAATAAAAGCAGAGAGCACAAATTTTATTTATTTTTTGGCTGGGAATGAGGATGAATAGCTAATACCCAATGAAATAAAGATAGGTTAGTGATTTGAAGGGAACACGCTGTGGAAAAGGAAACACTTCACCTCAAAGTCAAAAGTCAACAGCTTTTCCTCTTACCCATATATACTCTGCTCCAAAACCAATGATCATTGCTGCTATCTGAGCGATTGCTCTTGAAACCCAGACCAAAAAATACCATCGTGAGACATTTTTACAAATGTAATCCACAGAATGATCCTTGGCAGGATGGATTGTTTCCAGATTTTTTGCATTTGTATTTAAAAGCATGGTTGAGAAACAAGAGAATCAAAGTTGGCATGTTTCATCTGTGGTTGCTACAGGACGCAAGTTGTGTAACACCATATAAACAGATTGAATTACAGGCAAGCAATGACATCATGACAGTTGTTACCCAAGGAAATGTACTGTATAATTCACACTGCACATGAAGTTTAACATGCTAGGAAATTAGCAAGCGTCCCAGCTAGGTATCAGTTAAGAGATGGCAGAGTTGTTAAAGACGAAGTGGACATTTTGAGCAGCTCTCTTTAGTGGTCAGCTTCAAGGCAGACTACTTTTAATTGATATGCAGTGTGATTCTCTGTGTCTCCTGTGCTGTTGTGCCGTGGCTAAATCCTGATGAGTTCTACACTTCGATAGTGTGGGACCCATGAACTCAGAGTTCAGAGACTAGCCTACTACTACAGTACAAATAAGAAGCGCTACTTCCTTGATGGCATGGGATAGGGCATCCTAAAGAACAGCTCTGGACCAATCTTATCACCGCTGGATGTGATTCATCTCCCTTTCATCATGAAATTGCCAGTACTTTCCCTCCAGATAGACTGGCCAAGCCAGGATTGAGCTGCGAAGATCATCCATTAACCATCTGATGTCTTCCTTTTGACCTTTGTTCACCTAAAGTGCTATACAGTTGTAATCTACTGCTATTATTATTACACGTGCAATAACATATGTAACACTACAGAAATCTCAACCTGATAATGAGATGAAAACCCCATACAACTCTACATTAAATCTGGTCAGTGTACACCAGAGTGTGCCAGTGTACACCAATAGTAGCTTTTCAGATGGCTGTGTCATTTCGCCTTTGTTAATTTAAAGTGAACCTTAAAGGCCGTAACATTGTGAACAACAGCCTTTAGAGACAAGGTAGCTTGAGATGCCCTTCAGAGGTATATGAGCATGCACTTTGATGATTCTCAATGCTAAAGGCAGTGGTGCCAGACAAACAAGTATTTTATGTCATGGACATTTTAGGGGGTGGAAGTTAGAAAAGCAACAAGATTTGTAATAATACTTTCCTTCATAGCAGGAAGAGAAATTGAGGGTATTGCGTGAAGAGACTCAGGCCATAAAAACATTTCTTTAAATTGTAAATTAATTATTGGCTATTATACTCTTGCCAAAAGGAAGCAAATGGAGAAAAACAGAGTGTTATTTCTTGCACAATAAAAAAATATTTTATGACACTTACATTTCACAGAAAATGCATCCTCAAAAACATTAAATTTGAAGATGGACAACACCGTTTCCAAAGAAGTTGGGATGTTGTGTAAAATGTAAAGAAAAACCGAATACAATGATGTGCAAATCATTTAAACCTTATATTCAATAGACAATAGTATGAAGACAAGATAGCAATGGTTGAAACTGAGAGATGTTATTGTTTCTTGAAAAATACAGCTCTGGAAAAATTAAGAGACCACTCCTAATTGTTCTTAAATCAGCATCTCTACATATATGGCAGCCATTCCATTTCCGTGTCTGTTAAATTCCAACACAGGCACACCTCATTTTACTTAATGAGGTACTGATTAGGTGATTACCTGAACCAAATCTAATTTAACAAGGAGAAGTATAAAAACACTGCTGTGGTCATCACTATCCTCTTGCAATAGGAGCAGCTGGATGGCAAAAACTGCAAGTATTACCTCAAAGGTAACTTGAATTAAAAAAAAAAAAAACTATTCAGCATGACAAAAGAGTTGAAAAGAAAAGCTTTGAGTGAGGAAAAGAAAGGTTCAATTCTGGCTTTACTGGCAGAGAGATGGTGAGCGTCAGGTTGCTTCCATCCTGAAAATTTCAAAGACAGTGATTCATAAAAACAAGGTCAAGCAACAGACATTGGGGACAACAAAGCTACAGATGGGCAAAGGGCGAAAACAACTGTCCACTGACTGAGATGACCGTCAACTCATTTGAATGTCACTAAACAACCATAGGATGACATCAAGTGACTTACAAAAATAAATGGCAAACAGCAGCTGGAGTGAAGCGCACGACGAGGATGGTTCGAAACGGGCTCCTAGGGGCAGGGCTGAAGCCGTGCAAAGTTAGAAAAAAGCCCTTCATCAATGAGACGCAAAGAAGAGCCAGGCTGAAGTTTGCAAAAGACCATAAGGATTGGACCGTAGCGGAATGGAATAAGGTAATCTTCTCTGACGAGTCAAATTTCCAGCTTTGCCCAACACCTGGTCGTCTAATGGTTAGATGGAGACCTGGAAAGGCCTACAAGCCACAGTGTCTCGCACCCACTGAAATTTGGTGGTGGATCGGTGATGATCTGGGGATGCTTCAACAAGGCTGGCATCGGACAGATTTGTCTTTGTGAAGGATGCATGAATCAAGCCAAGTACAAGGTTATCCTGGAAGAACATCTGCTTCCTTCTGCTCTGACTATGTTCCCCAACTTTGAGAATTGGTTTTTCCAACAGGACAATGCTCCATGGCACACAGCCAGGTTCAATCAAGGTGTGGATGGAGGACCACCAGATCAAGACCCTTTCATGGCCAGCCCAATCTCCAGACCTGAACCCCCAATGAAGACCTCTGGAATTTGATCAAGAGGAAGATGGATGGTCACAAACCATCAAACAAAGCCGAGCTACTTGAATTTTTGTGCCACGAGTGCCATAAAGTCACCCAACAGCAATGTGACAGACTGGTGGAGAGCATGCCAAGACGCATGAAAGCTGTGATTAGAAGTCAGGGTTATTCCACCAAATATTGATTTCTGAACTCTTCCTAAGTTAAAACATTAGTATTTTGTTGTTGAAAAATGAATATGAATTTGTTCTCTTTGCATTATTTGTGGTCTGAAAACAATATTTTTTGGGTTATTTTGAGCAGTTATTTTCTACAAATGAATACTCTAAAGGACAACATTTTTATTTGGAATTTGGGAGTAATGTTGTCAGTAGTTTATAGAATAAAACAAAGCTGTTCATTTTACTCAAACACATACCTATGAATAGTAAAACCAGAGAAACTGATATTTTTGCAGTGGTCTCAATTTTTTCCAGAGCTGTATATGCCCACATTGAATTTGATGCCAGCAACATATTTTTAAAAAAGCTGGGGGAGGAGTTCACCACTCTGTGAATGACTGCGCAGGCAAATAACAATATAAAAATAACTTCTCAGTGTAAAATTGCAAAGACTTTGGGGGTCTCGTACGGTACATACCATCATTAAACGATCCAGACAATCCAGAGATCTCTCGGTACGCAAGGGATAAGGCCACAAACTAATATTCCGTAGTGGAAATCACTGCATGGGCTCAGGAACACTTCCGAAAACCAATGTCTGTGAACACAGTACATCGCTGCATCCACAATGCAAGTTAAAACTCTACGATGCAAAGAAGAAACCATATACAGGTGCTGGTCATATAATTAGAATATCATCAAAAAGTTGATTTATTTCAGTAATTCCATTCAAAAAGTGAAACTTGTATAATGTATACATTCATTCCACACAGACTAATATATTTCAAGTGTTTATTCCATTTAATTTTGATGATTATAACTGACAACTAATGAAAACCCCAAATTCAGTATCTCAGAAAATTAGAATATTGTGAAAAGGTTCAATATTGAAGACACCTGCTGCCACACTCTAATCAGCTAATTAACTCAAAACACCTGCAAAGGCCTTTAAATCGTCTCTCAGTCTAGTTCTGTAGCCTACACAATCATGGGGAAGACTGCTGACTTGACAGCTGTCCAAAAGACGACCACTGACACCTTGCACAAGGAGGGCAAGACACGAAAGGTCATTGCTAAAGAGGCTGGCTGTTCACAGAGCTCTGTGTCCAAGCACATTAATAGAGAGGCAAAGGGAAGGGAAAGATGTGGTAGAAAAGTGTACAAGCAATAGGGATAACCGCACCCTGGAGAGGATTGTGAAACAAAACCCATTCAAAAATTTGGGGGAGATTCACAAAGAGTGGACTGCAGCTGGAGTTAGTGCTTCAAGAACCACCACGCACAGATGTATGCAAGACATGGGTTTCAGCTGTCGCATTCCTTGTGTCAAGCCACTCTTGAACAAGACACAGGGTCAGAAGCGTCTCGCCTGGGCTAAAGACAAAAAGGACTGGACTGCTGCTGAGTGGTCCAAAGTTATGTTCTCTGATGAAAGTAAATTTTGCATTTCCTTTAGAAATCAAGGTCCCAGAGTCTGGAGGAAGAGAGGAGAGGCACAGAATCCACACTGCTTGAAGTCCAGTGTAAAGTTTCCACAGTCAGTGATGGTTTGGGGTGCCATGTCATCTGCTGGTGTTGGTCCACTGTGTTTTCTGTGGTCCAAGGTCAACGCAGCCGTCTACCAGGAAGTTTTAGAGCACTTCATGCTTCCTGCTGCTGACCAACTTTATGGAGATGCAGATTTCATTTTCCAACAGGACTCGGCACCTGCACACAGTGCCAAAGCTACCAGTACCTGGTTTAAGGACCATGGTATCCCTGTTCTTAATTGGCCAGCAAACTCGCCTGACCTTAACCCTATAGAAAATCTATGGGGTATTGTGAAGAGGAAGATGCGATACGCCAGACCCAACAATGCAGAAGAGCTGAAGGCCACTATCAGAGCAACCTGGGCTCTCATA